>CM053271.1:50275671-50306767 GCA_028583415.1 Protea cynaroides | reverse complement strand
CTCTAGATTGGGAGGCTATCTGCAAGATGGGGCTACGAGATGTTGAGGTTAGTAATGAGGAGAGGAACGCGATGGTGCACCCTCACACTCGGGTCGAGATGGATGATGCTGAGGCTGCTGCTGCTGCTGCTAGAGCTCGTGTGGATCCGGTCGACGATGACGATCGTATGTATATGGACGTCGACTCGATACCACCGCCTTCACCTACACATGCGGCCGGAGTTGGTACTTCTTATGTGGTGGCTCCTACTCCGAGGCTGGTCCTTCCCATTCGGCTGATCCTTCACTTCCACCTTGACCATGATGGAGATGTTGCAGAGATCGGGGATGCTATGCGCAGATCTGATCCGAGGATGGATGAGCTGTTGCTCACTCAAAGCACGCATCGACGCCGCGGATGGGAGAGCTCCTAGAGGTGTAGCGTGCGACCGATCGGAGGATAGCTGGTCTCACAACTAGTCTACGAGAGGGACCAGGACCCGGGTGGCCCGGTTGACTAGGGTCTATGCCGAGGACTATGACAGAGATCGTGAGGCCCCGCCTCCTCCTTCGCCTCCAGACTTCCCGATTGTACCTTCATTTCCTTGTACTCGCAGTAATTCTCCGGGTTGTGGACTGTACTCTGCTTTAGTTATGTATATACGTTTTGTTTCTTTCACTCATTGTATATAACTTGTTTTCCCTTTAATAGATGCATTATTCTCTTTTCAAATTTGGTCTCAATCATCACTTGTGCTTACACTGTGTTTGTATTAAAGTTTTTAATTTATCCTATCTCAGTTATCAATTGTCTCGAATGTATGTTAGTCGGTGGGCAAGGCCTGAGATGCTCTGATACCAAGTTGTCACACCCCAATTTTGGTCTAACCAGAATGGTGTGATGAACCGCTAAATAACCAACGGTTCAATCAGGATCTCAAATAGGCTATCCCCGCGTTATCCAACTTGCACACATTCGTAATCATAATCAGAGTAATACACAATAGCGAAAATCTTATAATAAGATGAACTGAGAAACTAAATGATATTAATAATTTAATAGCAAATTATTCTGTATTCAACTGAGACATAAATATTAAATAGCAAATACATGTCTGAATAAATCCAATAAAGAAACCTATAAAATGTCTAATCAAATACACACGAGTTGCACTCGCAAGAGAAGTCGTGTGTATCCACTTCAGCTTCAGCTTCCATCGCCGCTACCGACCCGTACACAGAAGAATTTACAAAATCTTCAACCGTATAACCTGCATCATCAACTAAAAATATTCGACGTCGAGGGGTGAGCACACAACACGGCTCAGTGAGTAGCCAAAACAATGCAACAATACATATGCATGCAAAAAGTCAATTTATATCTTTGGTCCGGTTTTAAAGTTTACAGTATGCAATAGAAAGGTTTAGGTAGCCATAGGTCACGTTTATTGACTCCGCCTCTATACACGAGTGTGTGATGTTACCCGAAGATCACGTTTATCGTCAACTCACATGCACCCAATCATGAACAGTATATAACAAAGGTTAACAGTTATTGCTATATATTGTCATACCAACACGTAAGCCCTTATTGGCAAGGGTTGCAAACTGGGCTCGTAACTAACCAATCCTAATGCCAAAAAGTGTATCCAAGGCCTCACCCCAGCATCCCTCAGAATGCCCATAGAGATAGAGCTAAGGCCCCCCGGTAGAGTTAGAGACTACAAGGACCGAGACCACCTCCCCTGATACTCTACGACATAATAGTTCTGCTAAAGTAATGGCGATACGACGATGCCAATGCACAAAACTTGAGTTAGAGATAGAGCTAAAGTGATGAGACCCGCCAAAGGTTAACGTTTATTGATGTTCTCATCACACCTCCTCTGATACTCGCTCGCATCAAGCACATCAACCACACACATACAAGCACATGCCTATTCCTATCATCATCATCATCATGTTATAAACAATAAAGTAAATATGCATGAACAAGTAATAGAAATATTGGATGGCATGCGGTATGCACATTACAAACATATTCGCATAGAATCAAGCATAGCATAGGACTCAAGAAAATAGAAAATAGTTTATTATTAACCAATTTAGTTTGGAGTTAAGGTTCCTCACCTTAGCTTGCTAATAGATACTTTTCCAAGCTTTAGAATCACCTTTACAGTGTTATTATATTGCTAGAAGACCTAACAAAGTCGATAAAATTTAATTAGAATTTATTTGAAATTAAAAACCATGCTGTTAACTGAGGGTCGGAGGTAGGGTCGATGCTAGGGTCGATGGGTCTATCGACCCTTCCCTCTTTCTGAACTTCCCGAATGCTGAGGGTCGATGGTCAGGGATACCTAGGGTCGGATGGTCTATCGACCCTAGATGCGACCCTGGGTGCACTTTCGTCCAATTCCCTCTTTTAATCCATTCTTCGTGTTTGGGATCCTATGGCTTGCTCCTACATTCCATTCTACATTCATTCCATGGTCTGAAACCATGTATAACCCACCTAGATAGCTTTCATGCATTCTTCTATGGTTTTCCATGGAAACCTAACCATAGATTGGTGGTTTGGGTTTCTTCGAGATCACACTCTCAACAATTACTAACCTAAGGTCTGTAGAAATTCATGGAATTAGTACCTGAGAAGATTACTCCTTCTCTGAAATTCTTCTCCTTTTTGCTAAGTTCTCTTGCTTGCCTCTACTCTTCCTCTTTTCCTTCTCCTTTCTTTCTCTCAATTCAATTAGGGTTGTGAAAGGAGTGAAAGTGGCTTAGGGACGTCCTTTAAATAGACTAGGAATATCCTAAATAAGTCCCTCTGAGATTTGGAAAGAATCCCATTCGAAAATATGGAAATTTCTTAATTTCTATTTTTTGCGGTAACCGAGGGTCAATGGGAGGGTCGATGATCCCGTCGACCCTAGGGTCTTAAGCTGTCCGACCCTCCCTTCAAAACTGAGGGTCTGACTTTCTGTTTTGGGAGGTCCGACCCTGCTTAGCTGGGTATGCGACCCTTCCCCTATTTTAAGTATTTTTGGGTCGATTTGATACCTGAGATCTCGATCTCCTTCACGCCCTTGGTCCATTTGACTCGACCATGATGGGTAAACCTGGTTCAAGGTGGTAAGACCGGGTTAGATTGACACGGGTCTTACATGAGATGTATCTATATTTGCAATCGGATGGGCCGGCAGCATGCACTGGGAAAGTTGTGATGACTGAATGATGTTGCCTTGTATTCAAAGAAAAATAAACGGATGCCCTCAAGGGGTCCAGAATTACAACTGAAATTAAAAAATTGAAATTTGTAAAAGACTTCGGACTACTGGTAATATTTTCGAAGGTTGGTGGCATGCCATGTCCTCGGAATTTCGTCACCATCCATGGTGACCAACTTGTAAGAGCCTGGTCGTCCTGTCCTTAGTACGCGGTATGGCCCTTCCCAATTTTTGGCCATCTTCCCTTGATTGGTGGGGTCGGAGACCGCCGTCTTTCAGAGGACAAGATCTCCAACCTTAAATTGTTTAAGTCGGACTGTCTTGTCGTAATGAAGGGCTATAGTCTGCTGGTAGTCCGCCATTCGGAATGCTGCCGATTCGCACACATCCTCGAGGTTGTCAAGGTTTATCCGTAGGTCTTCGGAGTTGGTGTGCTCGTTGAAGTTCAGCATTCGGAAAGTGGGATGGAACACTTCAACGGGGGCGACTGCCTCCGTGCCAAAGGCAAGCATGAAGGGCGTCTCCCCAGTGGGTGTTCGACTGGTCGTCCTATACGACCAGACGATACTGGGTAACATGTCCACCCACTTCTCTTTCTGGTCTTCCACCATCTTTTTCAGACCAACCAATATTGTTTTATTGGTGGCCTCGGTCTGGCCGCTTGTTTGTAGATGTTCGACTGACCCGAACCTGTGGTCTATTCGGAATTCTTCGCAAAAGTTTGCGAAGGATGCACTGGCGAACTGAGTGCCGTTATCCGTCACATGGACCCTCGGCACACCGAACCTGTACATGACCAAGTGCCGAAAGAATTGCTCCACTTTGGAGGTGTCGATCCTGGCCACGGCTTCGACTTCGATCCATTTGGTGAAGTAATCAATGGCCACTATGACGTATTTTCGTTGATAAGTGGCTTGGGGGAAGGGCCCCATGATGTCCATGCCCCATATGGCAAAGAGGAGGGGGCTTGTGATCGGCTGCAGTGGAACGGCCGGAGCATGCTGTATGGGTGCATAGAACTGGCACTTATCGCATCTGCGGACCAGCTCGATGCAATCATCGTGCATTTTCGGCCAATGGTAGCCTTGGCGGAGGATCTTTTGGAAGAGCGATCGTCCGCCCTGGTGTCGTCCGCATATGCCCTCATGTACCTCTTTCATAACGCTCTCGGCCTCGTCTGATCGCAGGCACCTAAGCAGCGGTAGGGTGTAGGATCTCCTGTACAGTACATCATTGTGTATGGTGTATTGTCGGGACTTGGCTTGGATGCGGCGAGCATCTTTCCTGTCAGTCGGAAGGGCGCCCGTCCGGAGGTATTGATATACGTCGTCATACCAACTGGATGCGCCTCCGACGGGAGCGACGACTTCAACAGAGGTGCTGGCGTGGTCCAAGAATTCCACGTACACGGCAGAGTCCATCGCATGGATGTCTTCTAGGGATAACCTTGATAGTTCATCCGCTTTGGTGTTTTCTTCGCGACCGACGTACTGCAGCTCGGCGCTTTGGAAGGTTGCGATGGACGAGTTGACCTTCTCGAGGTATTTCTGCATCTCGGGCTGCCTGGCCTCGTAGTCCTCTTGTACATGGCGGATGACCAACTGAGAGTCGCTTTGAATCACTAGCCGACGGACGGCTAGGCTTTTGGCCAATCTGAGTCCGACTAGTAAAGCCTCGTACTCGGCCTCATTGTTGATCGCCCTGAATCCGAACCTGATGGCAGATCGTATTTTAAATCCTTCCGGACTTTTCAAAATTACTCCTGCCCCTGCTTTGTCGTCCATAGAGGAACCATCAAAGTTCAGGATCCAGGTGGCCTCGGCTTGCTCCGAAGGCGGTACCACCTGAGGTTCTGCAAAATCCTGGTCAGGTAAGGTACTTTCGACGATAAAGTCCGCCAAGGCTTGTGCTTTGATGGCCGTTCTGGGAACGTACTTGATGTCGAACTCACCGAGCTCTACCGCCCAATTGATGAGTCGTCCGGATACATCGGGCTTCGACAACACCTTCTTCAGTGGTGTGTTTGTAAGCACCGATATCGGATAGGCCTGGAAGTACGGCCGGAGCTTCCGCGCGGATGTGACCAGGGCAAGCGCTAGTTTCTCAATCGGCTTGTACCTGGTCTCAGCGTCAAGCAGTACTTTGCTGCCGTAATAGATCGGCCGCTGGACCTTGTCTTTTTCCTTTAAAAGGACGGCGCTGACTGCGCGGTCGGATACCCCGAGGTACAACTGCAACTCATCCCCCGGGTTTGGCTTCACTAGCAGGGGAGGCGAGGATAAATATGCCTTCAAGTTTTCGAAAGCTTTCTGGCATTCTTCAGTCCACTCGAACTTCCCGGCTCCCTTCAGAGTTTTGAAGAAAGGGAGGCAGCGCTCGGCTGATTTGGACATGAAGCGGCCGAGTGCGGCTATTCGGCCATTCAGCTCTTGTACCTGTTTGCCTCTGGTCGGCGCGGCCATGTCTAGGATTGCCTTGATCTTCGAGGGATTTCCCTCGATGCCCCTTTGCGAGACCATGAATCCCAAGAATTTTCCTGATCCGACCCCGAAGGCGCACTTTGTAGGGTTGAGCTTCATACTGTGCCTTCGGAGGACTTGGAATGCTTCGCCGAGGTCGGCCAGGTGCCGACCGGAATGTCGACTCTTGACGAGGAAATCGTCGACATACACCTCCATGTTTCGGCCAATCTATCGTCTGAAGACTTTGTTGACCAGCCTCTGATAGGTGGCTCCTGCATTTTTGAGGCCAAAAGGCATGACCGTATAGCAGAAGAGCCCCTGATTTGTGACGAAGGATGTGCACTCTTCGTCGGCCTTCCGCATCTTTATTTGGTTGTAGCCGGAATACGCGTCAAGGAAACTTAGCAACTCGTGTCCGGCTGTATCATCAATCAGCTGGTCGATGCGCGGCAGCGGATAGATGTCCTTTGGACAGGCTTTGTTGAGATCGGTGAAGTCTATGCAAATCCGCCATTTGCCGTTAGACTTTGGCACCATAATCACGTTGGCCAACCAGTCTGGCTAATCGACCTCCCGTATGAAGTCTGCCGCCAGCAGCTTCTGTACCTCCTCATCTATGGCAGACTGCCGGGTGGGTACAAAGCTTCTCTTCTTTTGTCGCACCGGCCGATGCTGCGGGTCGACTGCTAGGTGGTGTTCAATTACTTCCCTAGGTATCCCCGGCATCTCAGAGGCCGACCATGCGAAGACATCGAGATTCTGTCTTAGAAATTCTATCAGCTCTTCTCTTTGTCCCTCGGGCAACAAGGAGCCGACCTGGAATGTCTTCTCTGGCTTATTGTCCGCAATCGGAATCTGCAGAAGTTCCTCCGCGGGTTCTCCTTTGTTGGGAGAGGGGTCCTTGGGAACATCCACCATGTTCACCTGTGCGGACTTCAAGACCCGTTGATTGTTCTTCAGCTCGTGGCGTACCACCTCCGTGAAGTTTCTTGATCTGTTCGGCACTCTCCGACTCCGTTCTCGGTCGAGAATTTCATCACCAGGTAGTAGGTGGACATACATGCCTTTAATTTGTTCAGCGAAAACCGACCGAGGATGACATTATGAGCCGATGGCCGATCAACCACCATGAATTCGACCACTACTTGTCGCTGTCTGGGCTTCTGGCCGAGGATGACAGGCAATTGGATGCCCCCTTTCACCGTGACTAGGTCATTGAAGAAGCTGATAAGATCGAAAGTGACGGGACGGAGCTGGTCGTCCGTCAGCTGCATCCTCTGGTAGGCATGATAAAATATGATGTCCACCGAGCTCCCGGTGTCTACTAGGCACTTTACAACATCGTAGTGCCCGATCCCGGCCATGAAGACAAGGGCATCTTCATGGGGGATAGCGACGTTAACAAGATCTTCGTCACTGAAGGTGATGACCTCTGCATTTTGGGCTCGCTTCGACGGCCACTCAGTCTTCGCCACCAGACGGGAGTAAGCCTTTGCCGACCTGTTGGAGGTGTTCTCGGCGGCGGGTCCTCCTATGATTGTGAGGACCGACTTGCCCTCATCTTGGGGTCCCTTGGTGATGGCATAGACCTCATTGTCACCAGGGATGCTCAACCCATTGTCGTGCGTGGTTGGTCCTCCGGGGGCGGACTGCCGACAAACCTGCGTTCGGCCTTTCTTCTCTTTGAAGTCGGGTGGGACTTCATTCTCCTCTTTCGTGGGCCTTCCGACTCCGGACAAACCGAGATGGACTCGGATTGGGTATGCTGTCGGTCTCCGAGTCTTTCTTTTACCGACACTCTTTCTTTCTGTGCTCCAGATGAGCTTTCCACTGTCCTAAATTGGATGGCGCCGACCCACTGCCTGGGGGAGCCGGCCCACCATCAGGGTCTCTGTCGTCCTTCCGAGCGGCGTTCTGATTATCGCCTGCGTCCGCTCGACAATTGTTGGGTTGCGGATTCCTCGGAGGTGGAGGTGGTAAACCACGGTCCCTCCGAGCAAGGGCTGAACCCCTGTCTGCATTCCTGACAAAGTTGACATAGTATCCTCGCCTAATTAGGTCTTCAATTTCCCCTTTGAGGTACTTGCATTCTTCCGTTTCATGATCATAGTCGCGATGGAAGCGACAGAAATGGGAGTGGTCCTTATTCCTCCAGTTGCCGAGTGCTTTCGAAGGTGGTCGGAGGTTCCGATGGTTCTTGATTACTTCGAGGATCTCTGTCATCGAAGAGTTCAGTGGAGTGTAATACTCAAATGTCTTGTAGGGGTGCCGGTAGGTCTGATCCCTACCGGACTTCTGTTTCTTTGAATCTCCTGGGCTTGGTGTCGGGTCGGCCGCCTCAGACCTTTTCTTGTCTGTCGGCTTCGGTGTGGCCTGCAGATTATTCACGGTGTTGTTTTTCTGGGCCCGAGTCATCTCGTCCGCGGAGGCATACTTCTCGCACCTGGCGAGCAAGTCGTCCAGGCTCTTTGGTGGCTTTTTGGCAAGGGACCAACAAAACTGATGATCGGTGACGCCGGCCTGCAGGCTAGACATATGCACCGTGGGCTCGACGTCCTTGATTTCAAGCACCTCGTTATTGAAGCGCTTGATGAATTCCCTTAGGGACTTGTCCTTCTGCTGCTTCACTGTTGACAGATAGTACGATGTTTTCTTGCGCACTCGGCTTGCTTGGAAGTGCGTCAAGAACTTATTCGATAGTTGTTCGAACGAGGTAATGCTCTTGGCCGGGAGATTATTGAACCACATGCGGGCAGCTCCCCTGAGCGTTGAAGGAAACGTCCTGCAGATGAGGCCGTCGCTCAGGGGGTAGAATAGTGTTGTGGAGACGAAGGCATCTAGGTGCTGCTTGGGGTCGGTACTCCCATGATAGGAGTCCAAGACCGGCATCTTGAAGTTGTCAGGGGGTGGTGCCCTCATGATCTCGTCCGAGAGCGCCGTAATTGCAGTATAAGCCGTTCTCGGCGGGGCTACCTTGTTTTTCTCCACCTGCTGAAGCCGAGTAGTTATCTCGAGTAGACGCCACTCGACCTCGGACTGAGGAGTGTCCGGAGGCTGAGTGCCAGAACCGGGTGTTTCTTCGTTAACTCTTTCCCTCCGGAGGCCATCGAGGAAGGACCCCGGGCCTCCCACCGGAGGTGCTGCAATCGGTGCCTGGTGCTGATTTAGCGGTTGATTCCGACTGACGGGCCGGGCCACGCTTCGTCCAGGAGCCTGATCACCCGTCGGGAGAATATTTGGCAAAGCATTCGCTGGATCCTCCCTCGCCCTTGGCGGATGGGCCGCTTGCGGGACTTCTGGTGGCGGATTCGGTGCCGGATTAGGATTCTCTCCTCCCCCTACCGAGTTACTTGCTCGAGCTCCTCTCAAGACTTTCGCAAGCTGCTCGATTTGCTGCTTCAGCTCGTCAAACTGCTGACGAGTGACGTATTGGGGAGGAGGTTGCGGTGGAGTTATCGACGGCGTGTTGCTCGGGGCTGGCGCCGGCAGTGGTGTTGGTTCTGGTATTGGTGCGGGTTCTGGCACTGGGTGTGCAGGCTCATGGTCCGCCCTCGTCGTGCTTTTGGTACTACCCATATGCATCGATGTCTCAGAAGGGGCGCGCGACGCCCGTGCTCGAGTTCTTCTGTAAGCCATTGAAATAAGAATGCGTACGCGTTAAACTCAGTCAAAAGAGGCCCCACGGTAGGTGCCAAACTGTTACGGTTGGAAATCGTCCGTTGATCCGTGCTCTGAATGATCTGCAATCACAGAGATGAGACAAAGGAGGGGGCGCCTAAGCCCCGGATACCCTCCGATGCCTAAGTTAGATTCTCAAGATAAACAGTCAAGAGATAGCAGAAAGCTATCTCCAGTTTAGAGAGAGTGAGACGATGAGTGAGTTTGAGCGTAAGGGATGGACAATAATAGCTTGCAACTTGTGCGTGTGTAAGTGCATTAGGGTTTACCTTGAGGGATGACCTCTACTTATAGATTGTGAAGAAGCATGGAGGTACCAGGACTCAGGGGAGTAGACTGCCAATAGGATTGCCACGTGTCGCTCTATGGGACACTCATGTGGTAGACTCCGAATAGGAGTCGGAGACCCTAGCCAAGGAAGCTAGGTCGGTCAGTTCTGGGACTGACATGTGTCAACGTGCAAGTAATGGCCGACCGGAATAGTCGGTGTCGTATCAGACTGAGAGAAGGACTCTCCGGAGGTAGCAGACTCTCAGTAGGACTCTGGCTCCCCCCACTGGGTAGGATTTTAACTCTGAGCGCTACCCGGGAGGCCGGGCACAAGGGAGGCCGAGCGCAAGGGAAGCCGGGGTCATGAGAAGCCGAGTGCGAGACACTCCGAGCACTCAGGCTCCGAAGGCGCACTTGACACGTGTAAGATTTTAAGTGGAGGGATCATTTCCCTCCTAACAAGTCTATTTCGCAGTATTTAGCTTTGAAACTGGATCTTCAGAAGGTGTATGTGTTTGATCACCTTGAATGGGATTTTGTTGAACACACCTTATTACATTTTGGATTTCATCCTTGTTGGGTTACTTTGGTGATGAGCTGTATTAGAACGGTCACTTACACTCTTATCATTAATGGGGTTGAAAGGGGCTCTTTCACTCTTAATAGGGGTATCAGGCAGGGGGATCCCTTATCCCCACTTATATTTATTTTGTGTGCTTATGTGTTTTCATGTATTCTTAACACTAAACAGCAGCAAGGTTTAATTCAAGGATTGAGAATTAAAGGCCGGACTAACTCTCTTACACATTTACTATTTGCGGATGATTGTTTAGTATTTTCTGCTATTCATCCTAATGAGGTTATGCATCTAAAAGATGGATTGGAGTTGTATTGCAAAGCTCAGATGGATTGTAGTCAGGCTAAACTGCAGCAATGGAAAGCACGCTTATTATCTATCTCATGCGGGTAAGGAAACTCTTTTAAAATCTGTTTATCTACCTACCATTAATTATATTTCATCTCATTTTAAAATTCCCAAATTTTATTTGAAGAAGTTGCACAGTCAAGCGACTCAGTTTTACTGGAATAATGGGGATCATAGTCATACTATTCATTGGGTGGGGTTTGGCATCGACTTTGTTCACCTAAATCAAAAGGGGGGGAATGGGGGCAGTGCGATCCTTTTCTTCAAAATCAGGCTTTGTTAGCCAAGTTAGCATGGCGTGTATGGACAAACTCTATGGCTCATTAGGTGAGATTTCTGAAACAGATTAATTTTCCTCATGGAAATTTCTTGCAAGCTAAGCTGGGCCATTCTCCTTCTTGGTTATGGGGTAGTATAATTGAAGGCCGAGGTGTGTTGCTTAAAGGATTAATTTGGAAGGTGGGTGATGGTACTAGTATTAATGTATGGGAGGATCACTGGATTCCGAATCTACCGTATCATAAGATATATTCCCCTAGACCTCCACAGTCAAGCACCCTTATGATTGCTGATTTAGTTGACTCATCTTCTCGGACATGGAAATTAGATTTGTTATCCTCATTGTTCTCTGCAGAGGAGATTTCTGCCATTTTACAAATTCCTCTTTTTATTTCCTCAACTGAGGATAGTCTATTTTGGGTATGGTACAAAAAATGGCAGGTTTTCTGTTTAGAGTGCTTATAACATTCTTGCAGTCTCCATGAGTGATGATATATCACAGATTTCTTCTTCCCATTCTAGTAATCATGTATCTTCAGTGCCTTCTAAGGTGTGGAATTTGATTTGGAAGTGTAAAACTGTCCCTGAAGTTTGCCATTTTCTTTGGCATTGTTGTGTTCAAGCTCTCCCTTCAGCTGCTGCTTTAATACAAAGGCAGGTGCCTGTTGATCCATGTTGTCGCCGGTGTGGTAATGCAGAGGAAATGGTGGACCATATACTTCTTCATTGTCCTTTTGCTCGTGTGGCATGGATTGGATCTCGCATGTCTTTTGTGGTGCCTTCTACTAATATTACATTTCCTCAATGGTTACTGAAAATTTCTAATAGCTCTTCCATTACTCGACATGTAGGTCGTCAGGTGATGTCCTTTGCAAGTTTTTTGTCATGGAGTGTGGGGCTTGCCCGTAATGAGTTGTATTTCTAATCAAAAACCTCATCTCCAGGGGAGGTGGTGCAGCGTGCAGAACGAGCTTCTATAGAGTTTCAAGCTGTGTGGGATGCTCCACATTGTCAATCTATTCAGTTACCTTTTGTTCATCCTTGGGTGCTGCCTCCACCAACTAGGAACTGTATTATTCTTCATACAGATGCTGCATTTAATGCTGAAATGCACCAAGGAGGAATGGGGTTTCTGGCTCGTAATTCTCATGGAGTTGTTCAATTGGCGATATCTCAACCAGCTATTTTCCTGTCTGCCGCAATTGGGGAGGCTTTAACCATTAAGACAGCTCCTTTGGAAGTTCTACAGCTAGGTCACAAAGAAATTCAAGTTGAATCTGATTGCCTCGTGGTGATTAATCTTTTGAATGGGGTTTCATAGGATGATGATGTCTATTTAATGTCTATTATTAAGGATATCTTGCAATTTCAAACTCCCCAGGTGGATATTTCTTTTGTTTTTATACCAGGGAGAGCTAATACTATATAATAGCTCACTCCTTGGCCCGGAGGGCCATGACTGTTCCAGGCAGAGTCAATTGGCCCCTATCTTCTCCATGGCTTGTAAATTTGGTGGACTCGGATGTCTTGGTTATGTTTGGTTCTAATGAATACATTGTCTTTTTACCAAAAAAAATAAAAAAGTACATTTCTCTCACCAAACCTCTTTACTATTGTTTTATTAAGGATAATTAGATATGATAAAGGCCACGTATCGCTTATCGGACTATCACTATACAGTCTTAAGTTCAAATGTTTTACTTATGATGGAAAGCATTAAAAAAATGAAAGATAAACTCACAAACATTAAAAAATGGAAGACAAACACATGATGAAAAATACAAACAATAAAATATGAAAGACAATAGGGGAGGGGAGGGGAGGGGAGGGGAGGGGGGTTATTCTTACGTGTTGAGGAAGAAAAAAAAAATTGAGTCTAGCATAGGGGTTTAGGTATGGCTGTGGATTTTTTTTTTTAGGTTTTTGGAACTAAAAAAAAAAGAAGACAAGACATGGGTCTTCCACGGCTATAGGGTCTTGTGGCTCCTATTTTGGTGGGTTTGGATATAGAAAAGAGGATTTCCTTTTGGATTCAAATCCTCTCCTCTTAGGGGTTCGGGAGGAGAGTCGGCTATTGGTTCGGATGGAGCGTTCGGATCCAGTTGACACCCATATATTGGGCATCGACTGGTGGGAGCCGACTCTCCTCCCAAACCCTTGGGAGGAGAGGATTTAGATCCCTTTGTTTCTAGTATTTGAGGGAGAGGGTGTTTAGTTCGAGGAGAGATGTGAGGGTGACAGTTGGATTCGGCTCTTCTTCCCATGGCAGGTTTGCAGGAATACAAAAAAATGATGATTCAAATCCTCTCATGTCCCTCATGTTGGCATGAGAAAATCCAATGGATATCGTCCATTGTATACATATACCAGTACATCGGTATATGCGTATAGTAAACTACAACCACTGGATTTCGTCATGTCAGCATGAGGGGCATGAGAAGATTTATTTCCAAAAAAAGAAAAAGGTTTTAGAAGAGAGTTTTAGAGTTTCAGTGGGAGAAAGAGGGTGAATAACAAGAGGGGGGATTGTGTTCTTTAGGAGAAAATGAAGAAGAAACGGTTTAGAGTAAAGGAAAGAAAGAGAGTAGAGAGGGAGAAAGAAAGGGTTTCAGAGTGATTTTTTTCTCAGATCTACTCCAGCAACCTTGTAGCGATCTGTCATTTGAGTTCAGGAAAGTTTCGCTTCTCTTCTTATCTCTCGAAACAACATTTCGATAGTAACATTCTCAAATCAAACCATCGGTTGTAACGATTCCTTGATCGAGTCAGCAATACTTTCAAGTATTTTATCTCATCTACTTTGTTTTGATATAATCCAATTTTATTTCTCAATCTATTGAATAATTTTCTCCATTTGCTTCTATAATGATCATTTTGATTTTGATTTTATTTTTCTCTATTGTTTATTCTTTCTTTTATACTACGATAAATTTTGCTTGCATATTTTACTGTTTATTTGGAATTTTTGGTTTTGACGGGTTGAAAGAGAATTGAAATGAAGAAAAATGAAAATTTTAAATTTTAAATAAAAACTTTTATAATTATGACAAGGGAAATGTCTTGAAGGGAAAGTGAAATTTATTTCACAAGGGAAATGTCTTTTTAAGTTTGGTTGCCCGTGAAAATATTTTAGATGGGGAAATAAATTTTGCAGATGACCTTAATTTCCCCGTTTTATTTTCCGATAAAAAACCCAAGGAAAATCAAAACCCGACTTTCTAAAGACTAACGACTATCAAGTATGTAGTCTCCTTCTGCCGGACCAAATCAGCTCTGCAGCCTGCAAATCAGTTCTGCAAAAGAAGAAGGTAAAGCATCTGCTTCAATTTCTCAGCTACTCACTCTCAAAATCTACCTCTGCAACCAATGATTTCTGTTACCGTGCGAATCGGATTCAAACCTAATTTCTGGATTTCTTGCTTTTCAAGGAAAAGGACGAAGTTCACCACCTTCTTCTTCCTCATGACCCTACTCCGTGCTCTTTCCTTCCCCTCTTTTTGAAGCCTTTCTAATCTGATCGAAGGTGTGCACCTCACTAGCAAAAATCTCCATTTTCATGGTCGACCTCGCAGATATCTCTCTCTCTCTCCGCCCCGCAAATAGGGTTTAGAATTTTCCTCAATTTTTTTGGGATTTGGATTTTCTCCAATAGGGCTTTTGATTCTTCTAGATAGATTTTACCGAAGTTGTATTTCCTTTCTTCGAATCTATTTTTCTTGTAAACACTGTTATTTGTGAATCTTGTAGAAATTTTTTGAATTTTTGTTTCTCTGTTTTTTCATTTGTTTTGCTCTCAATTTCTATGAACTCTGATATATTCTTTTTTTTTTTTTGTACAACTGTGATAAATATAGAACTAATTTGATATCCATCTTCTGTGTTTACATATGAATGTATTTCATGTTTTATTTTTATGAGTTCTAGTCACTAGTTTATACGTTAATCAGTTTGACTGTAACTGTCAGAGAGAGTTGAACAGTATTTATTACATTGGTGATGAACCTGGTAAGGAATAGATGACCTTTCCTAAGTCACTTTGCATCTAGTGACTGGAGTCTTTGGGCCATGTTTATGTGCTTCAGTAAGCTAATTAGTCTGTAATTTTATAGGTATTGGCATGGTCAGCGTGTAGTGAAACAAACTTCCAAAAGGACACTTTAGACCGAGATACCAACAATTCATATCCTGGGCTCACTTATCAAATCTGGGATTTGACTAATGGTTTAAAGGTAAATTCTTTAGCTAAGATGAACTGGATTTGTGTCTCATGTTTTGGGTATCATGTTTGGTTTCAACATCAATTCTTCTTGCATGAGATGAACCACAATTTTGGAAATGAATCCCTGTACATGTGAAGGAAGAGTGTCCAAAATGGCTTCTTAAATGATGAAGAAACACTCTATAATATCATAATGCATCACATTAATTTTATTCATGATCTCTATTGATGAAAGGGCTTCCTTGGAGCTAATTTTAATGTCTATTGCAGTGGAGATCAAGAGTCTGTTATCCATTAACCTGCAGTCAGACTTTGGTAGATAGATTAGCCAATGAATTGGGACTCAACAAAACTGGAGGAATCTGCCAGATCAAAGGAAAATGAAATTAGTTGGAATCTTCCAGATTGGAGGAAAATGGAATTGGAGTGAATGCCAGATTGTAGAGAAAGCCCTTCTGTTTCCTATATATTTGTATATTCTTGTTATTGTTATGTATGCCTTACATTTTAGTTGTTTGTCATAAAGGCATTAAGAAGAAAAAAAAATCTTTCTTTGTCACCAGCTTTTTGTTTCACCAGGAGGATCCAATCAAGGTTTTAGGAATTGGGATCGGATCAGCCGAAAGGATCAGAATCGGTCTAGCCCGATTTATGATTCCATTCGATTCCGGTAGGATTGGAATTGATTTTTGCAGAGATCCTCAAACTGATTACTAAAACCTTGAATTCAATATTCATTCTTTTTCAAACTGATGTATATATAATCCATGCTTTTTCAGAATTCATGTGTAAGTATCACCCTAACTGCTGAACTGTGGGTGATTCAATTTATCCGTTAACTACCATTTTACCAACATCCTCATTGAATCAGACCCTCTACTTGGGGTATAGAAAAGAGAGAGAGAACTTAAATATGGATATGTAGGACATGAGAGCTCAGTATTTGAACTTAATTACACTATTAGTATCAGCCACCTGAAGGACTTTTGTATTGGCATCTTGAACTTGTCAAAATGCTTTTTGTTTCAAGGTAATACTTTGTTTTTTATATTGGTTCTCTGTTGTGGATATTATCTTAAAGGGGGTTTCGTACATAGGCATCTTATATTTTTCTTCAATTTTTTACTTTTCTATGGCACCCTTTATTTATAGGTTCAGTCGCTTCTTCTCCATTTTCAATCATTTAAATGACTTTGTTTGGTTCTTTTTAATCCTTGCAGGTTTAAATGGCTTCATTCAATGTGGAGAAAAGTGGTGAAACTACAACAAAAGGTAGTACTTCTTCTACAGATGATGAGGAGTGGAAAGATGGAAGTGATCATTCAAATGAGGACAAGTCCAATGATGAAGACTATGAACAGATTAATGATGGTTTTAATTTGGAGAACTTTGTCAGTTAGATCTATTTTCTTTTATTCTTGTTATGGCAAAAGAATAGGAAAATTTAACTGGAGAGACCCCATTTATGTGAAAATTCACCATATATGAAAATTTAAGTATCACGTGTTTTCAAAATAGGCTTCCACTATGTTCAAAGCTCTTTAGGTGGATATTTTTTTTATAGAATACCTATCCATTTCAACAGGTTTTCACTATATTCAAAGCATAAGAAATCGGTAGAGCATATTGTAACTTTAGACTTCAATGGTTCGCCACTTCAAGGGGAATAACATGGGTGATTCAATTGTAGTAAATGAAATGTCAAGGGGAAAAGAAATCGGTAGTTTTCTTTTTTCTGAACCTTCTACCCTGCTCTTTTTTTCCCCTGTAAGAAAAAGCAAGAAATAAAAAGAAGGTAAGTGACAGTGTGAATGCAGTAATTAAAAAAAAGATGAGAGATGAAACGAATGGTGTTGATGTTGGGTTTGGTGTCTTATATTCTATGGGGTCTACACGGTTATTGGATTTGTATTTGTATTAAGGTTTGGGTCTATTATATGTATGGAGATAAATTGGTAATTGTGTAGGGATTAGGGTTTCTAGGTTTCTCTATAAATTGTCTCTGTGTGGGAAAACCTAGGTAAGTCTGACAAATGAGATAAGTCTGTCAGGTAGAGAATTTCGTAAACTGTTCTTAGAATGAAAGAAGTCGTTTTTTTCTTTGGTGGACGTAGGCATCCTTTGATGGGGTACTGAACCATGTAAATATTCTTGTTTGCGTCCTCTCTCAATCTTAACAGTTGAAGAGCGGGTGTCGATAGCTGGAGGGATGCCAGTTTCAAACTTTAGCAGTAGGTCTAAAAATTGAACCTATAATTTCTCTACCACATTAGGAATACCAATTTAGAGGAAAGATTCCATCCTCGAACTATAGGGAAAAAACCTTACTGATTGAAGTTCATAAGTTAAGCAAGATTAACACTCAATTAATGGTGGGTCCAGTCATTAAATTTATAATTTTTATTAAACGGATTAGAACAAAATTATATCTTAGTAAAGTATATGTTGGATTATAAAAGTTTGAAATTTTACATCAATTTTACATCGAACCAAGCAACCGGTGTAAAATTAATTTCACTTCACTTCTCGTGCAACCAAATGACTCAAAAGGGAAAACAATTTCCCTTCACTTCCCTTGACTTCCTTTTTTATTTCCCTTGCAACTAAACATAGCGTATTAGATGTAAATTTTATTTTCCTTCTCAAATAGGAGGGATTTGAATGCAAAGTGAATGGTAAGTTTACAACTATATATGGAATAATTTAGAATTAATTACAATAATTTAGAATTAATTACATAGTAATGTGATGGGAGGTGCTATAATTATTATAAAAGTTTTTATTTAAAGTATAAAAATTTCAATACCCTTCCCTTCAATTCCCCTCGTAACCAAACAAAACCTTTGTGAAATCTATATGCTTCTCTGTATTACTTCTCATATAAATCACAGTTTTTGAATTCTTTTTTATTTTCCCATATATAACATGAATCAAGTCCTTGTCTTGAGATTTTTTTCTCTTCAGAAATTTTTATGTTCCTACAAGTTGAATCAATTGGTTCATTCTCAAGTTTCCAATTTTCTTTCTGGCCCATTTCTCTGAGATTGCTTTCTTTTGTTGTATTTCTGAAGATGCCGAAATACTCTTTAGGTAGGTTTTGGCTCATTTTAGTTCTAAAGGTTAAAAAAAAAAAAAAATCTTTGGTTCGTTGAACACAATAGAAACTCACAAATTAGACCAATCCCATTTTAATTGAGTCAACTAATCTTAATTCCATCAAAATGAACCAATTGGGTCAATTACCTTCTCAATTGGTCAAAACCCATATCCAATTGGCCTAATTGCATATATTGGGTCAAATTCAGCAAACCGGATCAAATGCCACCGATTGGGTCATTCTATTCAAATCGGACCAATTGGGCCATCCCATCAAATTGTGTTAGGTTGGGTTAAATTCATCGGATCCAGTTTCACCTTAATTGAATTGATCCCCATTGTAATTGGATTATCTTTTTCACTTTAATTAGATCGTTCCCACCTTAATTGAGTTGTTCTCATCCTCTTAATTGATTGTTTCCCGCCTCAATTGGTTTGTTTTCATATAAATATCCATACGAATTTAATAACTTCTGAGGGATACCTTATCCAATCCATGTGCTTGCAGGTTTGTTATTTATTGGATTTCTTTCGATCATTTCTTGATTTCTCTGTTGAGTTTCCCTTGTTGATGGCCATGTTGTATTTTTTGTTTTTTTTAATAGGATGTTTCATTTGCGTGCCATTCTAGTTTTTTCTTAGATTTATTTTAGCCCATTTAGATTTACTCTTCTTTTGCTTAAGCCATTTTCAATTGAATTTACTTTTATTGTGCAAGCCCAAAGTTAATTGGATTTACTTTTCTCTTGCTTAAGCCCATTCTAAATGGATTTTATATATCATCTAAATGCAGTCCATGCCTATGTGGATTTAGTTATCATTCTTAAATTCAGTCCATTACCTTATTCTTTTGTATTAACCATGTATATGGGCTAGCCCATCATTTGTTTTACTTGTCATGCATATGGGCTAACCTGTTAGTCTTTTCGCTTGTCTTATGTTAATTTGTTTTAGTGTATATATATATATATATATATATATATATATATATATATATATATATATATATATATATATATATATATATATATATATATATGTATTTTCTCTATTCAAATAAACTGCATGGTTTGTATGATATGATAGTTTGCTATCTTATTTTGCATATAAATTTTTTAGTTACTTGTTATTCATTTTATATCAACTGCTCGTGGTGGGTCGTACTAAGTGAGTACCCACAAATAGCTTGTATGGGGTCAAGGAAGACGTCAGTTCTATGCAGCTGGTCAGCCATTCACCATTTAGATTAAGGGCTCACCTAGTGACCCTCCCAATCCCCCAAAAATTTACCCTCATTTGTGCGACTTTGTATTATTGAAAGCCACAAGTATACATGGGTTACTACCCTCCACCTTGTATGTGCAGTTAGGTAACTATTTAAAATAATGCTAGACTCTAATGATTCGTTTTAGGAAAGACCTTTGTTTCTTAGATCTGTTCATGGGCCCCTCCCAGATGAAGGGCTCATTTTCTTTTATTTTCTTTATTTAATCTGAAGTTTTCACAAATCTCATCTCTAGGTGGTTCATCTACTTGACTAGTGGAAATAAAATCCATTTGTTTTCAAACCTTTTATTTCGAGTGGGTCATTGCCTGTGGATTGGCTTTGGATACTCTGCTTTAGCCAGAACTATGTGGGGACATGATTCTTGGGAGACCCAATGTCTCCGAGATACATAGGCAATTTGGGCATTGTTGGGGAAAATAATGGTTAATGGATGTATCCAACCGTAGAAAGGGGATTTCAAAAGGTAACCACGTGGCGTCTATCCATGGCATTGGAAAGAGGGCATTATGGTAAATATTGGAGGAAGCTCATGCTCGACCCTCCAGTCTGACTCGGACAGGACGTGACAAGTAGACAAGGGTGGTTGGGCCATTAATGGATTGTCATTAATGGTCATAAATGCTGACAACAACCATTAATGAAAGATACACTGATCTGACCCGCTAGTTCGTAAGATCTCAGTCCAAATCGGCTGGGCGACAGAATATTACTTGATAAAAGCACTATGACAAAGACAATGTTTGGTGGTTATGGGGAACATAACCCAAAAGGGGGTCGAAAACAATCCAAGGGGGTCGAAAGGTGGCTGACGGGACGTTATAGCACGAACTAGGGGGTCGTAGGCCTGTTAACCTACTATGTCCTAAATAGTTAAATATCGAATAGCAACATCCATAAGACGGCGGGCCTAAAAAAGAAAGGTACACATGTTTGTGAATTTATATATATGTAACATGCAAGCATGTAATGGACAAACTGGTGAAATCTAAGGAAAAACTCTTGCTCTCCATCTTGTTACCTAGATGCTTTCGCTTCAGTTATTTTCCATCTATCCAAATTCAGGGTGAAAATGGGAACTTCTTTGATCAACAACACCTCAGGGAACCCTTTGTTTGAGAAGGAGCTCCAGTGTTTCATTGGGAGTTCCATATTGTCTGTCTTGGTCAATCCCCCTTACGGATTCCAGCAACAACAATTTGGCGCCCACCGTGGGCCCTGACGTGCTTCGTTTGTTCAAATCTTTCCTTATCTTTACCACTTCTATTTCCTTTCTATCTACTCTACACCAGTTCTCTGAGTATTGATATGGCACTAGCAGGAAGGGCAGAAAGCTCTTACAACTTACGAGAAACTCAAACCAGAAGGGCTGAAGCAAATATGGCTAGAAAACGGGATGAGGCCCAAAGAGGGCCAGAACCCGAAGATGTGTTTTCTGAGGGACCAACCAACGATGGAGTGGGTGGCTCTAACCCAGATCCGACTCAGTACATCTCTAAGGGCAATTTGACAGATTAGCCCAGCAGTTGATAGCTCTGACAGAACTACTACAACAACGACCAACAGGAGTACCAACGGCTTCTGTACCCCCAGTGGACGTACCTGAAGTCTCGCAAAGATCATGACAATCTAGGCGCTCTGTGCCACTGTCACACCCCAATCTGCATCAACCAGAATGGTGTGATGAACCGTCAATAAACCAACGGTTCAACCAGGATATCGTATAGGCTATTCCAATTTTTGTTAAACCAAAACACATTCCACATTAATCAGAGATAATAAATTAAATAGCGGAAGTCTTACAAATAATGAACTAAGGTCTAATCATGATAAATAATTAATATTTCATTTATCTCCAAGTAACCAAAATATAATTTAATACATATTACAAATATCCAAATACGAAAGTTAAACACTAAGCATATTCATAGTTGAACACTCGCTTAACCAATCACAATAGTCCTCCAAAGCTTGCTCATCATAGTCGCCACCTATTCATATGTTGGCGTGTTGACAAAATCTTCAACCGTAATACCTGCAACATCAGAAGCTAAAAAGAATTTCGTGCACGAGGGTTAGCTCTCCAACTTGAGCTCAGTGAGTAAACAAAACAATGCAACAAACATATGCATGCATTCAATTCATATCTTTGGTCTGGTTCATAAGTTTGCAATGTGCTATAGAAAGGTTTGGTGGCCGCCTCACCTCTATACATAGGGTGTGTAAGCCCACCCAACGGATCAAACACAATTGTCGTCCACATCCACCCCACCATGGAATAGAGATAGAGCTAACGTGCTTAGAACCGCACCGCATCACACTTCCCCTGATGCTCTACCCATACCAACACGTAAGCCCCTGTTGGCGAGGGCTTGCAAACTGGGCTCGCAACTAATCAATCCTAATGTCAAACAGTGTGACCACACCCCAGCATCCCTCAATACGTCCATAGAGATAGAGCTAAGGCCCCCCGGTAGAGTCAGAGACTGCATGGTCCGAGACCACCTCCCCTGATGTCCTACGACGTAATAGTTCTGCTAAGGTAATGGCGATACGACGATGCTAGTGGACAAAACTTGAGTAGAGATAGGGCTAAAGTGCTTAGGACCGTACCACATCACACTTCCCCTGATGCCCCACTCGCATCAAGTACACTAACCACCCACAAACATTCACATGTTTATTCCTAGCATCATCATCATCATCATGTTGTAAATAAATTGAATTAAATATGCATGAACAGTAATAATAGGAATAGTTGATGACATGTGATATGTACATTACAATCATATAATCATAGAATCATACATGGTATTGGACTCAATAAACGAAAACAGTTTATTATTAGCCAATTAGTTTAGGTCTTGTTCCCTCACCTTTAATTGCTAGTAGATCCTCGTTCAAGCTTCATAATTCATTTTTAAATTACTGAAAATGCCTAACAAGTCGATAGATTTTAATTAAAATTAATTTCGTTAAATTTAGAATAGTTGAAATCATAGGGTCGCAGGGTAGGGTCGCACCAAGGGTAGCAGTTTCTGCGACCCTAGGGTGTAGGGTCGGACGTGGGGTCGGATACCAATCGACCCTACGTGCGACCACACCCTCCCTAGGACTTCCCAAGGGCATGTAGTCGATCCTATGGTCTCGTAGGGTCGGATATCATTCGACCCTACGTGCGACCACACGTATTATGAGTCGACCATCATTCTAAAGTCCATTCTTTCATGTTTGGATCCTTTGGCTTACTTTCATGGTCCATTCCATGATTGTTCTATGGCTCAAAACTACGAGTTATACACTATTCATAGTCCATAATGATTTTCTCCATGGAATCTCTTGAAAATTTCCATGGATGGATGATTTGGGTTTCTCCTAATCCTATGTTCTTCATAACTATTCTAGAATCTCTTATTCAGGTAAGGAATTAGATTCATACCTTTATTCAGAGGTTTCTCTAAGCTTCCTCCTCTTCCTTAGTTTTCTTCTTCAAGTTTCCTTCTCTTCTTTTCTTCCTTCTCTTTCTCTTGCTCTCACTTTCAATTAGGGTTTTAAAGGAGTGAAAGAGGTTTAGGGACGTCCTATTTATAGAGGAAAACCCTCCAAAATAAGTTCCATTGAGTTTAGGAAAGATCCCCTTGGAATTAGGAAAGTTTCCTAATTTCTGATTCGTGCTGTTTTCCTAGGGTCGGACTTAGGGTCGGATGTACTGAGACCCTACGTTTTTTTAAAACGTGAGACCTTAAGGTGTAGGGTCGCAGGTAGGGTCGGATGTAGGGTCGCATAATCCGAGACCCATGCGACCCTACGACCAAAATGTCATGGGTTGGACTTCTGCTACCCTGGGGTCGACCCTACCTATTTAAGCATGCGACCCTACCCTCATTTTGACTTGCATATCTTCCATTGGAGCTGAGATACTCTCTCCCTCTTTTTCCCATCTTTTATCATTTGTTGCATACTTGCAGGGGGTGATATTTTCTGGTTCAGCTACCTTGAGCTGATTTCGTCGTTGAGCTTATGGTTTAGAGAAGATCAATGGATTGTTTACCTTCTCAAGTTAAATTGTATCTGAGCAAATCTAAGAAATAAGAAACCACCCAAATATGGAATTAAACTTGTTTTATTGCTGCAAAGGATCTTCGGAGAAGTCTGAAAAGAACTTCAAAAGGCAAAGAAAAGAATGAAAGAATCTAAATCTCTCATTATTTTACGTGAAAGAAGGGTTTGTAAGCGCTTTTCTTTTTGAGTTTTGCTTCGAAATCTCCGCTACTTTGCATCAGTAGTTTTTTTTTAAACTACCAAACCTTTCCTCCAATCCCAAAAAAACAAAGCAACTGCATCCCTTCTTCCTCCTTTATTTCTCTATTTATTTTATTTTTCTCTCATTTTCTTGAGTATACAGAGAAGGAAATTTGCAGAGATGTGCCGTCGCAGTCAGAGAAGAAATTGCAAAGAAGGAGAAGGGGATAAAGGGATGTGACCTCATTTTTATTTGAGGGGTAAAATTGAAACTTCACTAGAGGGTAATTTTGTCATTTAAATTAATAAAGTTAAATGACGCCTTTAACAAACAGACTTGAGTGGACTGTAATCTAATTTCTAATTTAAAGGAGGTTTATATAATTTCTAAAGTGCAAACAAAAATTAATGTTAATTTTTCAAATACAAAGGAGATGAATGTAATTTATCAAAAGATTTAACATATTCAAGAGATCTAAAAGGAAAGATCCCAAGAGGCCAGAATGAGTGGTAGTCTATAAAAATGCTTTGCCTTCGGCTAAAATATAATTGAGTTCCAAAATCAACTTAGGCGTCTCATAAAGTATACAGCAAATGCATAAAGCAATTTCTTCATGACATTAAAAATTTGGATTTAAATCATCGGCAGAAGACTCGGCTATGACTAGTTGATGCCCAACATATGGGTGTCGGTTGAATCCAAACCGACTAGCCAGCACTAGTGCATAAGGTGAAAGTATTCTCCATTTCACTTTATCAAATGGCTGGTGGGCTCTGATTTAGTCGACACCTAGGTGTCGGGCATCGACTAATCGCAACCGAGTCTTCTAAGGACACCCTGGCAAGAGACGATTTGAATCCTACTGCCTATCGATGTAAAATCACAAAAGGGGACCCAGCCTATGTACAATAATTAAAAAAAAAGAAAGAAGAAGCCGGAAGCAGGGATTTAGGGCCGGATCGATCCCGACGATCTTGCGCTGACACTTTTCTTGAATGTGTTGGAGCAAAAAGGGGATTTTAGAAACTCTTCCTTCACGGATCCTCTGTCGATCCCAATTGATCTTGATCCGGATCGATCCGGATGGATCGATTCTATTGGATCCTATATTGCAAAAACACGTGTTTTTTTTTATGTTATTTACCCAAAAAAAAAAAAAAATTAACATATGTTTTTTATGTCCATTTAACGAAAGTTCTGAGTGTGTGTTTAGTGGAGCTGCTAATAGCTTGAGCATAACGAAAACGAAAGTGATGCAGATGGTCAAAAAAGCCATTGTCTCCTTCCTGTCCTATTCCTATACATTTTCTCTCTGATAATGAGAGAGACTCTCTCATGTTAGAGAATTGTCGAAACGATGGTGTACACTTTTCCAAGATCCACAGTTGTGTTGCTTTTCTGCTTCGTTTCCCTCTTTTCGCTGGTAAGTTTCGGTAGCTGCGTAGACCCTGCGTACGTTTACCTCTATTGCCCCAATACAACTCTTTTCAAACCTAACATCACCTATCAATCCGACCTCAACAGCCTCCTCACTTCTCTTTCCTCCAACGCCGACTCCAACTTCTCCTACGCTTATGGCAACGACAACATTTTCGGCAGCTACCAATGCAGAGGCGACGTCACCAGAGATGTCTGTCGTGATTTCATAAAAAACAGCTGCTGGAGGTATTAGCCAGTGCTGCCCTCTCAGGAAAGTCACATTTATTAGGTACGAGTATTGTTCGTTTTCTTACTCCAACCAGTCCCACTACTTCTGTTATTTTGTGTCTTGAAATTTGGGTCTTTTATGGTTATTATGGACCATATCGTATCTTCCTTTTTTAGTTAAAAAGAAAATAGGAAAGTTGTGGGAAAAGGATTCCTTATTCCCTCAATTACTTTTCTCCCATAAATATAATTGTGGGAGAGGGAATAGTTAAGGATTTTTTCTGACCTAGCCGCAAAACGTAAGAGGAAGAGAGAAAAGAAAAAAAAAGAGAAAAAAGGAGAGCAACTAAGGTTCTTGTTCATTGTTAAAGCTGGTTGCAATCTTGTGTATTCGTGTCACTCTATAAGGTGCGCTTTGTAATCTTCTTCTTCTTATTGATCTAGTGAAAATCTCTTCTGGTCTGTGAATGTAGATCACATTGATTGAACCATGTAAATTTCTCGTGTCTTTATTTTTTATCGTTTATTAGAATTTCATATTGCCATTACCTGCGTTTTTCTGCTGTGTTTGCCATAACAAACTGGTATCAGAGCTTTGATTCGATTTCAAGGGCTTTGTGTTTGTAATGGCTTCCATGAAATTCTCGGTGACTCCTTTTGACGGTCAGAACAATTTTGGATTATGGAGAATAAAGATTAAAGCTTTGCTACGGCATGAAAGTACGGTCAAGGCTCTTGACGGAAAGTACTCAGAGGATATGATTAAAGCTAAAATTGAAGAGATGGAAGAGAAGGCTCACAACGCCTTGCAATTGTCGCTTTTCTGACAAGGTGCTTCGTGAAGTTGCTGATGAAGAAACAGCGGCTGGGTTGTGGGCAAAGCTCGAAAGTCTCTACATGAAGAAATTTCTTACAACAAGGTTGTATTTGAAGCAACGTCTTTATACTCTAAAGATGAAAGAAGGTACGCCTATCCAGGAACACTTAGATGAATTTAATAAAATTATCATGGATATGAGAAATCTAGATATTACACTTGAGGATGAAGATCAAGCCCTTATTGTATTGTATTCCTTACCTGACTAGTATGAAAATTTTGTTAACTCTATGTGTATGGGAGAGAATCCATAAGTTTAGAGGATGTAAAGGCC
This sequence comes from Protea cynaroides, assembly GCA_028583415.1. Taxonomy (NCBI): domain Eukaryota; kingdom Viridiplantae; phylum Streptophyta; class Magnoliopsida; order Proteales; family Proteaceae; genus Protea; species Protea cynaroides. Next base: position 50,280,306 of record CM053271.1, on the reverse strand, counting down.
TCTTTGAATTCTTCTGAGTTGAGAACAAAATTGAATGGAAAAATTATTGAAAATCAGGCTGACAGTTTGCTTGTTAAAGGTAGATCGAAGACCAAGGAGGGTGGTAAAGGCAAATCAAGTAATCGTTTTAAGTCCAGATCGGGCTTCGATAAGAAGAATGTTGAGTGCTACTATTGTCACAAGAAAGGGAATTACAAGTCAAAATGTCATGCTCTTAAGAAGAAGGAAAATTAGCAGGGTTAAGCTTCAGATTCTGCAAATGTGGCAAAGGCTAATAAAACTGATGTTGCTGAGAATGTTCTTGTCGTATGTCCCTTGGATGGCCGTTCTGATAGAGAATGGATTTTGGATACTGGTGCATCTTATCACATGTGCCCAAACAGAGATTGGTTCACCACCTATAAGGCTATCGAGGGTGCTTCAGTCTTGATGGGAAACAACGCAGTTTGTAAGATAGTTGGTATTGGTATAGTTCGCATCAAGTGTCATGACAGGATAGTGAGGACTTTGACAGATGTGAGGCACATCCCAGACTTGAAGAAGAATCTTATTTCTTTGAGTACCTTAAACTCCATTGGGTGTTCCTATACAGGTGGAGGTGGAGCTCTTAAAGTTTATAAGGGTTCATTGGTTGTGATGAAGGGTAACAAAGTAAACAACCTTTATGTTCTGCAGGGTAGTACTATGACAGGTTCTGCAGATGTGTCATCATCTTCTGACTCTGACAAGGACACAACTCACTTGTGGCATATGCGATTAGGCCACATGAGTGAAAGAGGTATGACTATTCTGAGTAAACATGGTTTGCTTTGTGTTGATCATACTGTCAGCACCATTACAGGGATCTCTGCTCTCATTGGGGCACCATACGCAATGAGAGGGGTGTATCATAGAAAAAAAATATAATAATAATAATAAAAAATGAATGAAACAAAAGATATAATAAAAATAAAAATAAAAAAAAAAAGAAAAGAAAGAAAAGAAACGGTTATATATATATATATATATTCTATAAAAGAAACAGGGGTGGGGGCAATTTGGGTTCAAAATGAAAAAGAAAAGAAAAAGAAAAAAAAAGGGAGGGCAATCCAGATCCCTAAAAGAAGGGATCGAAGAGAGAGGAGAAGGCAAAAGAGGAAATTGGAGATTGAGAGAGGCGGTGAGGGAGAGAGTTGCAGGGGAAGAGGGGAGGTCGACACCTCAACTCTTCTCCCTGAAATCCCTCCCCCAAAAGTCGCCGGACTCCTGGCTTCTCCCCAGCCGCCTCAGCACCTTCATCCCCTCTCCCATCGACACCTCATCGTGGAGATGCTGCCCAGAACAAGAATAAGAAGGTTGCCGATCCAAAGAAGAGAAAAAAAAAAGAAAAAAATCAGAAGAGAAGAAGAGGAGAGGGAGAAGGGGGGTTTGCGATTTGGCTACGGTGAGTTTAGAGGAGGAGGCGGAAGGAAGGGGAAAATCTGAGGGAAAAATAGGGAGAGAGAGAGAGGTGTTCGAGAACTAGAGGTGATCGATGATATTGAGAGAGGGGTTTCCTGGGATTTCAAGGGCTTTCAGAGTGGGGTTTGAGCAGCCGAGGAAGCAGGGTTCGTGAGGAGGAGCTGGTCTTGGCATGAGCTATTTAGAGAAGAGGAAAACAAGAGAAGGAGAAGGGCCTTTTCTCCGATGGGTTCGGCTATTAGAGCACCGGAGGAGGAGGAAAGCAGCAGCGCAGCCGCCGCCGCCGTGAAGGAAGAAGGAGCAGCACTGTCACAACCCAATTCTGCACCAACCAGAATGATGTGATGAACCGTCAATAAACCAACGGTTCAACCAGGATCTCGAATAGGCTATCCCCACCTTTGATAAACCCAAAACACTTTCAACATTAATCAGAGATAATAAAGTAAATAACGGAAGTCTTACAGATAATGAATTGAGGTCTAGTCATGATACATAATTACTATTCCATTTATCTCCAAGTAACCAAAACATAATTTAATACATATTACAAATATCTAAATATGAAAATTAAACACTAAGCGTTTTCATAGCTAAAACACTAGCTTGACGAGTCATATTCGTCCTCCACAGTTTATTCATCATAGCCGTCACCTATTCATATGTTGGCGTGTTGACAAAATCTTCAACCGTAATACCAGTAACATCAGAAACTAAAAAGAATTACACGCATGAGGGTCAGGTCTCCAACTTGAGTAGTGAGTAAACAAAACAATGCAACAAACATATGCATGCATTCAATTCATATCTTTGGTCTGGTTCATAAGTTTGCAATGTGCAATAGAAAGGTTCGGTGGCTGCCTCACCTCTATACACAGGGTGTGTAAGCCCACCCAACGGATCAAACACCATTGTCGTCCACATCCACCCCACCATGGAATAGAGGTAGAGCTAAAGTACTTAGGACCGCACCGCATCACACTTCCCCTGATTCTCTACCCATACCAAGACGTAAGCCCCTGCGGGTGAGGGCTTGCACTGGGCTCGCAACTAACCAATCCTAATGTCAAACAGTGTATCCAAGGTCTCACACCAGCATCCCTCAATACGTCCATAGAGATAGAGCTAAGGCCCCCCGGCAGAGTCAGAGACTACACGATCCGAGACCACCTCCCCTGATGCCCTATGACATAATAGTTCTGCTAAGGTACTGACGATACGACGATGTCAGTGGACAAGACTTAAGTAGAGATAGAGCTAAAGTTCTTAGGACCACACCGCATCACACTTCCCCTGATGCCCTACTCGCATCAAGTACACTAACCACACACAAACATTCACATGCCTATTCCTAGCAGCATCATCATCATCATCATGTTAAAATAAACGAAATTAAATATGCATGAACAATAATTAGAGGAATAGTGGATGACCTGTGATATGCACATTACAATCATACAAGCATAGAATCATTCATAGTATTGGACTCAATAAACGAAAATAGTTTATTATTAGCCAATTAGTTTAGGTCTTGTTCCCTCACCTTTGATTGAGCGTAGATCCTCGTTCAAGCTTTATGAATCACTTTTAAATCACTAGAAAGACCTAACAAGTCGATAGATTTTAATTAGAATTAATTCCAATATATTTAGACCAACTGAAATCGTAGGGTCGCAGGGTAGGGTCGCAGGGTAGGGTCGCACCTAAGGTAGCAGTTTCTCCGACCCTAGGGTTTAGGGTCGGACGTAGGGTCGAATACCAATCGACCCTACGTGCGACCACACCCTCCCTGGGACTTCCCAAGGGCATGTAGTCGATCCTATGGTCTCGTAGGGTCGGATATCATTCGACCCTACGTGCGACCATACGTATTATGAGTCGACCATTCATTCTAAAGTCCATTCTTTCATGTTTGGATCCTTTGGCTTACTTTCATGGTCCATTCTATGATTGCTCTATGACTCAAAACTAAAAGTAATACACTATTCATAGTCCATAATGATTTTCTCCATGGAATCTCTTGGAATTTGTCCATGGATTGATGATTTGGGTTTCTCCTAATCCTATCTTCTTCATAAACTATTCTAGGCTCTTAAATAAATCATGGAGAATATATTCATACCTTACGTTTTCTGAGATTCAGAGCTTCCTCTGAATTTTCCTCCTCTTTAGCCTTTCTCTTCAATTCTCCTTCTCATCTCCTTCTCTTCCTTCTCTTCTCTTTCTTTCTCTTTCAATTAGGGTTCAAAATGAGTGAAAGAGGCTTAGGGACGTCCTATTTATAGAGGAAAACCTTCCATAATAACCCCCAATGAGTTTAGGAAAGATCCCCTTAGAATTAGGAAAGAATCTAATTTTCGGTTCGTGCTGTTTTTGTAGGATTGGACGTAGGGTCGGATGTACTGAGACCCTATGTTTTTTAAAACGTGAGACCCTAGGGTGTAGGGTCGCATGTAGGGTCAGATGTAGGGTCGCATAATCTGAGACCCTACATTTTAAAACATGCGACCCCATGACCAAAAAGTCATGGGTTGGACTTCTATTGAGGTGGGGTCGACCCTACCTGTTTAGTCATGCGACCCTACCCTCATTTTGACTGTTTTTGAGTTAAATTTCATATTGGGTCTTGGGTTTCTTCACGCACTTGGTCCACTTGGCTCGACCATGATATGTAGACTGGTCATGACACGAAATGTAAGGTTAGACCGGGTTCGTGACGTGCGGGGTCTTACAACTCCACCACCCTTAAAAGAAATTTCATCCTCGAAATTTGAACGTACGGATCTTACAACTCCACCATCCTTAAAATAAATTTTATCCTCAAAATTTAAATTTAGGTGGGAATTCTATTTTCGCATTGCATCTTCTTCTTTCCAAGCAATCTTCTCCACGTCTTGTCTTCACCAGATTATCTTCATATAATAATTATCCTAGTTTTTTAGATGTTGTACCTTCCAACTAGTGAACTAGGCTGGTACCACTTCAATAGTTAAATCTTCTATCTACTCAGTGGATTAGTGGTCAATACCTTTGATATGGATCTCCAATGTACTTCTTCAACAGAGACACGCGAAATACGTCATGCACACTAGACACGGACAGCGGTAACACTAATTGATATGCAACTTTTCTACATCTCTCCAAAATTTATTAGGTCCAACACATATATAGGATATCACTTTCCCTTCTTGTTGA
>CM053271.1:49726736-50275171 GCA_028583415.1 Protea cynaroides | reverse complement strand
TGGCGAGTCCCGGTCATCTTCAAACTCATCTTAATCTCTACGACCCCAAATTGTATTTGCATCAGTTCCACAGTCCAAAGGTTGTTTCCCCTTCTATCGACCGTCAGACTGAGACTTTCCCACGTACTCCTTGATGTGGCCGTGTTTGATCAAGTCCTCAATCGCGTACCTGAGAGCTCTGCACCTATTAGTATCGTGCCCACTGCCACAATGGTATTTATAGTATTCTTTGACGCCTTGCACTTCGGATCAGACTTCATTCTTGGAGGTTCAGGTAACTCCAGTGTGGTGTCCTTCAGGCTATATAGTACCTTCTTCATGGACGTATTCAAAGGCGTGAAGGCACTCCAGTCGAACTTGACCTTTGCGACCTATTTACTTGGGAATCCATCCTTTCCTGACTTATGCTTCTTGTAAGGCTCCGGGGAAATCTGATTACCAGCCTGAGTGTTAGTTTGTTTCTTTTTCTCATAGACAATCTCCTTACCCTGCATCTTTGCAAGGATCTATGCGTCATCAGCGGTGGTAGTACTTTTACACCGAGCTCTCAAGTCATCGAAACTGGACGGTGTCACACCCCAATTTCGCACTATTCAGAATGGTGTGATGAACCGCTAGCAAACCAACGGTTCAACCAGGATCTCGAGTAGGCTATATCGTTTTAATTAAACCTCATACATCCACATTAATAATCAGAGTAAATACACAATCGCGAAAGTTTTATAGTAAAATGAACTGAGAAATCTAACTGTGATAATCATATTTAAATAATAAACTATTCTGTATCAACTAAGACATAAATAAATATCAATTACATGTCTTTACTAAATCCAAGTAATGAAAATAAAATCTAATTGAATACGCATGAGTTGCACTCGCAAGAGGAGTCATACGTATCCACTTCGTCTTCAACTTCTATCACCGCTATGTGCCCGTACACTGGAGCATTGACATAATCTTTGACGGTAGTACCTGCATCATCAACTAAAAATATTCGACGTCGAGGGGTGAGCACACATCATGGCTCAGTGAGCAAACAAAACAATGCAACAATACATATGCATGCATTCAATTCATATCTTTGGTCTAGTTTTAAGTTTGCAATGTGCAATAGAAAGGTTCGGTGGTCAAAGGTTAACGTTTATTGACCCCTCCTCTATACACAGGGTGTGGAAGTCCGCCCAAAGGTTAACGTTTATTGTCATCCCCATCCACCCTACCATGAACATTGTACAACAAAGGTTAACGTTTATTGCTATACAGTGTCATACCAACACGTAAGCCCCTGCTGGCGAGGGTTTGCAAACTGGGATCGCAACTAACCAATCCTAATGCCAAACAGTGTATCCAAGGCCTCACCCCCAGCATCCCTCAGAGCGTCCATAGAGATAGAGCTAAGCCCCCCCCCGGTAGAGTCAGAGACTACAAGGACCGAGACCACCTCCCCTGATACTCTACGACATAATAGTTCTGCTAAAGTAATGGCGATACGACAATGCTAATGCACAAGACTTGAGTTAGAGATAGAGCTAGAGTGCTGAGGCCCAGCCTATGACACCCCCCTAATACTCACTCGCATCAAGTACATCAACCACACACATACTTTCACATGCTTATTCCTATCATCATCATCATCATCATGTTATAAACAACAAAGTAAATATGCATGAACAAATAATAGAAATATTGGATGACATGTTGTATGCACATTACAAATATATTCGCATAGAATCAAGCATAGCATTGGACTCAAGAATTAAAAACAGTTTGTTATTAATCAATTAGTTTTTAGGTTTTGTTTCCTCACCTTAACTTGATCGTAAGTCCTCGTTCAAGCTTTAAGAATAACCTTTATATTGATATTATATTGCTAAAAGACCTAACAAAGTCGATAGAATTTAATTAGAATTAATTTTGATTTTAAAAACCATGTTGTTAACTGGGGGTCGATGCTAGGGTCTGAGTTATGATCGACCCTGGGTGCGACCACCCCTATTCTGGGCTTCCCGAACACTGGGGGTCAATGCTCAGGGTCTGGTAGGGTCTGTAAGACCCGTGTCAATCTAACCCGGTCTTACCACCTTGAATCAGGCTTACCCATCATGGTCGAGTCAAATGGACCAAGGGCGTGAAGGAGATCGAGATCCCAGGTATCAAATCGACCCAAAAACACTTAAAATAGGGGAAGGGTCGCATACCCAGCTAAGCAGGGTCGGACCTCCCAAAATAGAAAGTCAGACCCTCAGTTTTTAAGGAAGGGTCGGACAGCTTAGGACCCTAGGGTTGACGGGATCATCGACCCTCCCATCGACCCTCGGTTGCCGTAAGAAAATGAAATTAGGAAATTTCCTAATTTTCGACTGGGATTCTTTCCTAATCTCAAAGGGACTTATTTTAGGATGTTCCTACACTATTTAAAGGACGTCCCTAAGCCACTTTCACTCCTTTCACAACCCTAATTGAATTGAGAGAAAGAGAAGAGAAGGAAAAGAAGAAGAAGAAAGGCAAGGAAGAGAACTTAGCAAAAAGGAGAAGAATTTCAAAGAAAAAGAAATCTTCTCAGGTATGGATACTAATTCCATGAGTTTCTACAGACCTTAGGATAGATATTGGAGAGAGTGTGATCTCGGAGAAACCCAAACCATCAATCTATGGTTAGGTTTCCATGGAAAACCATAGAAGAATGCTTGAAAGCTATCTAGGTGGTTGATTCGTGGTTCCAGACCATGGAATGAATGTAGAATGGAATGTAGGAGCAAGCCATAGGATCCCAAACACGAAGAATGGATTAAAAGAGGGAATTGGACCAAAGTGCACAGAGGGTCGCACCGAGGGTCGATGACCATCCGACCCTAGGTGTTCCTGACCATCGACCCTCAGTGTTCGAAAAGTTCAGAGTTTGGGGAGGGTCGCACCCAGGGTCGATCAGGGCTCCGACCCTACCTCCGACCCTCAATTAACAGAGTGGTTTTTAAATCTAGAATTAATTCTAATTAAATTTTATCGACTTTGTTAGGTCTTCTAGCAATATAATAACATTATAAAGGTGATTCTAAAGCTTACAAAAGTATCTTTTTTATTCTAAAGCTTAGAAAAGTATCTTTTAGCAAGCTAAGGTGAGGAACCAGAACTCCAAACTAAACTGGTTAATAACAAAAATTGTTTTCTATTTCTTGAGTCATATGCCATGCTTGATTCTATGCGAATATGTTTGTAATGTGCATACAGCATGCCATCCAATATTTCTATTACTTGTTCATGCATATTTACTTTATTGTTTATAACATGATGATGATGATGATGATGATAGGAATAGGCATGTGTTTGTATGTGTGTGGTTGATGTACTTGATGCGAGCGAGTATCAGGGGAGGTGTGATGAGAATGTCAATAAACGTTAACCTTTGGCGGGTCTCAGCACTTTAGCTCTATCTCTAACTCAAGTCTTGTGCATTGGCATCGTCGTATCGCCATTACTTTAGCAGAACTATTATGTCGTAGAGTATCAGGGGAGGTGGTCTCGGTCCTTGTAGTCTCTGACTCTACCGGGGGGCCTTAGCTCTATCTCTATGGACATTCTGAGGGATGCTGGGGTGAGGCCTTGGATACACTTTTTGACATTAGGATTGGTTAGTTGTGAGCCCAGTTTGCAGCCCTCACCAGCAGGGGCTTACGTGTTGGTATGGAAATATATAGCAATAAACGTAACCTTTGTTATATAATGTTCATGATTGGGTGCATGTGAGTTGACGATAAACGTGATCTTCGGGTGACGTCACACACTCGTGTATAGAGGCGGGGTCAATAAACGTGACCTTTGACTACCTAAACCTTTCTATTGCATACTGTAAACTTTAAACCAGACTAAAGATATAAATTGATTTGCATGCATATGTATTGTTGCATTGTTTTGGCTACTCACTGAGCCGTGATGTGTGCTCACCCCTCGACGTCGAATATTTTTACTTGATGATGCAGGTTATACCATTGAAGACTATATGAATGCGTCTGCATACGGGAACGTGGCAGCAATGGAAGCTGAAGCTGAAGTGGATACACACGATTCCTCTTGCGAGTGCAACTCGTGTGTATTTGATTAGATATTTTATAGGTTTCTTTATTGGATTTATTAAGATATGTATTTGGTATTTAAATATTTATGTCTCAGTTGAAAAAAGAATAATTTGCTATTAAATTATTAATATCATTTTAGTTTCTCAGTTCATGTTATTATAAGACTTCCGCTATTGTGTATTTACTCTGATTATGATTACGGATGTGTGTAAGTTTAGATAACGCGGGGATAGCCTATTTGAGATCCTGGTTGAACCGTTGGTTTATTAGCGGTTCATCACATCATTCTGAATAGTGCAGAATTGGGGTGTGACAGGGTCGATTGGCCATCGACCCCCCATGCGACACCTAGTGGGTTTTGTCAATTTCTCTTCCTTCAGTCCATTCTTTGTGTTTGGGGTCCTATGGATTGCTCCTATAGTCCATTCCACACTTGTTCTATGGCCTAGAAGCGTGATTCATTCACCTATATGGCTTTCATGACTTTCCCCGTGGTTTTTCATGAAAACCTAACCATGGGTGGGTGATTTGGGTTTCTTTGAGATCACACCCTCTTCATTATCTACACTAAGGTCTTTAGAAATTCATGGAAGTAGTATCCATACCTGAGAAGAATACTCCTTCTCTGCAACTCTTCTCCTTTTGCCTTCTTCTCTTCTTTCCTTCTCTTCTTCTTCTCTTCCTTCTCTTCTCTTTCTCTCAATTCAATTAGGGTTCTAAAAGGAGTGAAAGAGGCTTAGGGACATCCTATTTATAAAGTAGAAACTCCTAAAATAAGTCTCATTGTGATTAGGAAGGAATCCCATTGAAATTAGAAAAGTTTCCTAATTTTCAGTTCATGCTGTTTTTACCGAGTACCGGGGGTCGATAGGGGGGTCGAAGATCCCGTCGACCCCTGGTCCTTAAAATGTCCGAACCCCCATGTAAAACTGGGGGTCTGACTTCTATACTGGGGGGGTCCGACCCTCCCTTGCTGGGTATGCGACCCTCCCCTTATTTTAGGTGTTTTTGGGTCAGTTTAATGCCTGGGATCGTGATCTCCTTACGCACTTGGTCCATTTGGCTCAACCATGATGGGTAGACCTGGTTCAAGGTGTTAAGACCGGGTTAGTTTGATACGGGTCTTACAACTCCCCCCTACTTATAAAAATTTTGTCCCCGAAATTGTTCATACCTTCTGAGTCGAATAAGTGAGGGTATTGCTTTCGCATAGCATTCTCTTCTTCCCATGTAATTTCTTCCATGTCTCTACTTCTCCAAGTGACCTTAACATAATATATATCTCGGTTGCGTAGTCGTTGAACATTTTGGCTAGTGATTTCAGTTGGTGTTACTTCAAATGTTAAATCATCAGTCAAATCAGGCAGATCTACTGTCAGAACGTGCGTTGGATCTTGGACATACTTCTTCAATAAGGAAATATGAAATACATCATGCACACTTGACATAGATGGTGGTAGTGCTAACTGGTAAGCCACTTTCCCACGCTTAGCTAAGATCTCATATAGCTTGACATATCTTGGACTTAGTTTCCCTTTCTGTCTGAACCGTTTCAACCCTCGCATAGGCGATACTTTTAAGAATACTTTATCACCCACGACGAACTCAAGATCTCTGCATCGAGTATCTGCATATTGCTTCTGACGATTCTGGGCTGTTCTCACTTTTTCCTTGATGATGTCGACTACTCGACAGGTCTCCTCAACAAATTCTGGTCCAACGAGACTACGTTCCCCAACTTCATTCCAAAATAAAGGAGTTCGACACTTTCTGCCATACAGTGCTTCATAGGGTGACATATGTATAGTAGCCTGATAGCTATTGTTATAAGCGACTCGATAAGTGGTAACTTTTCATCCCATGATCCATTAAAATCAATTACACATGCTCGAAGCATATCTTCTAGAATCTGAATTGTACGTTCTGACTGTCCATCTGTCTGTGGATGGAATGCAGTACTAAACTTCAATGTTGTACCCATAGCCTTTTGCAATCCTTCCCAAAACTTGGAAGTAAATCGTGGATATCTATCAGACACAATGCTCTCTGGTACACCATGTAATCGAACAATATTATCCACATACAGCTTTGCTAACCTCTCTAGTGTATACTGAGGTCGTATCGATATATAGGCGAGCTGTTTTGGTCAGGTGGTCTACAATCACCCAAATTGCATCAACTACTCGAGGAGTCAGTGGTAATCCCATGACGAAGTCCATAGTGATGCAATCCCATTTCCATGCTGATTCCGGTAACCGTTGTAACAGTCCTGCCAGTCTTTGTCGTTCAGCCTTTACTTTTTGACAATTTAGGCATTGAGACACGAACTTAGCTACATCTGCTTTCATTCCTCTCCACCATATAATTTCTTTAGATCATGATACATTTGTATGCTTCCCGGATGTATCAAATAGATGGTGGTATGGGCTTTTTCATCAATCGGTGTCTAATGTCCAAACTTTCTGTTTTGGGTACACATATTCTTCCTTTGTACTTTAGTACCTTCTATTCGTCCAAGGTGAACTCAGGGTTAGTCCTACCTTTTTCGATGTCCTCTTGTACCGTTCTTAGGTAAGGGTCTGTTTTGATAGTTGTCTTCACTTCATCAATTATATCCGGTATAATCTTCAATGCAGCGAACATATTTGAAAATCGATGAATAAACCCTTGGTTGGCTTGTCCATCTGGTGTATCTATTACAAACTGTTAACTACCGTGCTTGAATACCATTTCGGTAGTACACATTGCCGTAGTTGTGCTAACCTCTCCTTGAGATTTTATCATTGCCTTTCTGCTCAACGCATCCGCTATTACATTAGCTTTTCCCGGATGATAGTGGATATCACAATCATAGTCTTTCAATTGTTCCAGCCATCTTCTTTGTCTTATATTCAATTCCTTTTGATTAAATAGATAAGTAAAACTTTTGTGGTCCGATTTAATCTAGAACTTCTCTCCGTATAGGTAATGTCTCCATATCTTGACAGCATGTACTACTGCCGCTAACTCCAACTCATGAGTGGGATAATTTTTCTCTTGTGTCTTTAACTGTCTTGAGGCATAAGCAATTACTTGTTCTCCTTGCATAAGCACACATCCTAATCCCAGTCCTGACGCATCAGTGTACAAGACAAATGGTTGTCTTGGAACATGAATAGTCAGAATCGAAGCAGATATCAATCTGGTCTTCAAGGTTTGGAAGATCTTCTCGCATTTATCCGTCCACGTAAAATTTTTGCCTTTCATAGTCGGACTGGTGAGAGGTACGACAATCCAGGAATAGTCTTCCACAAATCACCGATAATAACCAGCTAGAACCAGAAAACTTCTAATTTCTGCAACGCTCTTTGGTGCTTCTTACTTTACAATTGCCTCGATCTTGCTGGGATCCACTTTGATTCCTTCAGCTGATACTATATGGCCTAGGAAGGCGACATCACTTAGCCAAAACTCACATTTGGTAAATTTGGCATACAGCTTCTCTTTCCTTAAATGCAGTAGAGTGGCGTTTAGATTCTTAATATGGGTTTTTTTATCCTTGGAATATACCAATATATCATCAATAAACACAATAACCGACGTATCCAACATATCGTGGAAAACCCGGTTCATGAGTTCCATGAAAGTTGTTGGTGCGTTTGTTAATCCGAAAGACATGATCAAGAATTCATAATGTCCATATCTGGTCCTGAAAGCTGTCTTAGGAATATCACCATCTTTAATCTTCAACTGATGGTAGCCTGACCGAATATCGATCTTAGAAAATACTTTTTCTCCTTGCAACTGATCGAACAAGTCATCGATCTGAGGTAGTGGATATCGATTCTTGATTGTCAGTTTGTTCAACTCCCGATAGTCGATACATAATCGAACGCTACCGGCCTTCTTTACGAACAATACTGGCGCTCCCCATGGTGATATACTGGGTCGAATATAAATTTTGTCCAGTAATTCTTGTAGTTGTACTTTCAATTCATTTAGTTCAGTAGGAGCCATTCGATAAGGTGCTTTTGATACTGGTGCGGCTCCAGGTATAAGATCTATCACAAACTTTGTGGCTCGATCGGGTGGTAATCCTGGTAGTTCCTCAGGAAATACGTCGAGGTAGTCCCGCACGACGTCAATATCTTCCATTCGTGGTGCTTCTTTGGTGAGGTCAACCACTGACACTAGATACCCGACTGCTCCTTTCTCAAGGCACTTCTTAGCCTTTAGTGCTGAGAGTATGAGCTTGCGTTTACGGGAAAGTTTGGTTCCCGCAAAACTAAATTCTGCTCCTTCTTTGTCTTTAAATGTTAGCTTCTTTTCGGCGCATAATAGGTTCGCAGAATGCCGAGCTAACCAGTCCATTCCCAAGATGACATCAAAGTCTGCCATCCCAAGTTGGATCAAGGTTGCATCTAAGGTTTTCTCGCCAATGAAAACTGGACACGGCCCATAACTTTTTTCTAACTCCACTTCTAACCCCATCGGTGACCGTACAAGTAGTTTGTAGTCTAATGTTTTGATGGGTAAATTCAGCTTCTTTCCAAATGACACAGATATAAAAGAATGAGTAGCTCCTGAGTCAAAGAGTACTCTGGCGGGTATGTCATTTATAGGTACGATACCTGTGATTTATTTTAACTTAGTCTACATGCTCACACAATGTAATACAACTTAAAAGGTTTCAGTCATACCTGTGACCACATCGGGTGATGCAATAGCATCCTCAGATGTAACAGCATAAACTCGTCCTTGATGTAACTGCTTCCTGGGCTTAGGACACTCCCTTGCCATATGCCCCGCTTGATTGCAGTTATAACATTTTGGACCTTCAGTATTTGGTTTTGGCTACTGTTGAGTTACTGGGGTAGTCTTGGGTGCAGCAGTAAAGCCTTGAGCACGGAAGGGTTTGAATGTCTTGTTATTCCCTCTGTTATAAGCATTTCCAGCTGACCTTTTTATACCTCTGTTTTGCATGAAATAACTCTCCTTCTGGCTCAATTATATAACTCGAGCAATTTCAACAGCTTCATTATATATTTTCTTCTCCAAACCTAGAACATGCTCTCTGATGCTTCCTCTAAGTCCCGTGACAAACCTACGGGTCTTAGTGTCTTCTTCTTGCATGCTGAGTGGTGCAAAGAAAAATTGCTCCTCATAATGCTGTTGATATGCATCCACGGACATCTATCCCTGATATAAACTCAGGAACTCCTTCTCCATAGAATCTTTGAAGCTTCGGGGAAAGTATTTCTCAAAGAAAGCTTCTTTATATATAGCCCAGGTCAATAGGGCGTGCTTGGTTAATAGGTAGGCCCTGGTAGATTTCCACCAATGATGTGCATCACCTTTTAGCATGAAGGTTGCACATAATACCTTCTCTTCTTCTGTAATAGTCATCATCAGAAAACTTCTCTCCATCTCGTCGATCCAATGTGCTGGCCATAAAGGATCGGATGGTTTACCGTTAAACTCCTTCGGCTTCATCCTTAAGAATCGCTCCACCAGTCGGGAGTGGTCCATTTGATTTTGAGGGTATGCCCCAAACATAGGTTGTGGATACTGATAATTAACCTGAACTGCTTCAGGACTTGGTACTGGCATCTGTGCAGCTGGTAGTTGAGGTGTTTGAGGTGATGGGTGGTTACCCACCGGTGCTCCACTTGTTTGTCCAGTCGACATTGGTGTAGCATGTGCTGCCTGAAATATTATTCCCATTGCTGCTTGCATTTGAGCCTGTGCTTGTTGCATTTGTTGCAACCGTTGCGCTAGGTTCATAACCACGGTTGTCAGCTCTGGTGGTGGAGGTGGCAAGTTTGTAGGATTTGCCTGACCCTGGTTTACTGGTGGTGCAACCTGCGGATTATCCTGTGCATATATATTTTCTTGACTGGCTTCCTCCACGGGTGGTGGTGGTGGAACTGCGTTTCGGCTCTGCTTGGTTACTCTACGCCCAACCATATTTTCCCTCTGATAATGGTGATGCCTGAAAATCATTAAAAGACATGAGGCAATCATTTATACTTCATGTAGATACGCTAACCGATGTTATTTTCAAATTTTTCAGATCATTCTGTGAAAAAATACTGTCTTTTCTATGCAGGGTCGATGGTGGGGGTCGATGGTATGTCCGACCCTAGGATCCGAACCTGGGAAATCACCCATTTTTCCCGAGAACCGGGGGTCGATAGGTATCCAACCCTCAGTGCTACCCCTGATTCTCTGTCAGGTTCCCGAGAGCCGAGGGTCGATGCGGGGGCCGATATGGGGGTCGATTGTTCTAATCGAATTCTCCGACCCCCGGACCAAAAATCAGATTTTTAAGGTCCGATTCTGAGTTCATTTTCCATTCTTCCTTCTCCGTTTCGACTCGTCTCCTTCCTCTGAGTTACTACAGTGCCAACTCTGCTACATTGGTCATTTGGGTTCCTTGTTTCGACGCCTACACCTTCCCTACAGGTATGTATCTTACCTTTACATGTTTTTAGGTTTTCTTTTCTAGGTTTTCACCCGTATATCTCGTTTTCTTCAAATTAAACTTTTTCTAGTCGTAAAAATTCAATTTTTATTGGGGGCTTTTGTTGTTGGTGAGTCAATGGATAAAAGCCCTCAAAAATATCAAAGTTTCATCGGTTGGTCATCGCAAAACTCGAAATTTTCACTTTTTGCCCTAATTTTGGTGAAATTTTGAATTTCTTGAAATTTCTTGCAATTCAATCCAATTAGTTGAAATTTCCACCTGTTTAAGTCTCACAAGTTTGTTTAGGATCTATGTAAGTCCTCCTGCCCATGTTTATGGGTGAAAAGTGAGGTTTTTATCCAATTTACATCGTTATTATGTCAAAATTTCAGATGTTTCTACCTTACTAATACATTATCTGTTTTTCCTTGTGGTTTGCAGATATTATGGTCCATACCAAGGTACCCAGAGTTCGTGACCGTCTTCGTTTCTGTTCCAACGAAGCCGAGGCACAGTATGCCCACTACGCTAGCAAGAAGGTAGAGGGAGGTCGCAAGGTGAACTTGGTTGAGTTAGCCTTGTTCAATGTGGAGAGAGCATTTGGTGAGGGATGGTTCCCTGTCATCACTTATGACGCCTGTACCTGCCCTGACTTGGTACGCCAGTTCTATTGTAACCTTCAGGTGGTGGGGGATTACAATGATGTGGAGAGGGGTGATGAGCTGCGCATCAAGAGCTACGTCAAGGGAGTTGACATCTCATTTGATTATCGGCAGCTGGCCGACCTACTGGGCATTTCCTATGCTGGCCCCATGGTTTTCTGTGCTCCTGGAGAGCCCCAGTTCTTCTCTCTACAGATGAGGGCTGAGATCGATAGTCAGCTCATTCGATCTAATCGTTGGCAGATGAGGGCATGTTATCTGCATTCTGATCCACGGGTATACTGCAAGATCATTCAGCATAACCTGATACCGCAGAGTGGTCATTACGAGAGGGTCTCCCAGCTGACCCAGTATCTCCTATACTGTATATGCACTAGGCAACCCGTCTGCCTTCCATACATCATCATGCGTACCATGATCAGTGCCACGTTGCCCAGTCACAATGGCAACCTTCCTTATGGACGTATGATCACTACGATGCTTACTCGCCCGGGGGTTGACTTATTGGATGAGAAGATTCAGGAGAAATCCTTCTCATCGCCTCTGGATTGGGAGGCTATTTGCAAGATGGGCATGCGGGATGCCCAGGTCAGTGATGAAGAGAGGAACACGATGGTGCGCCCTCGCACTCGCGTAGAGATGGCTGACGCTGAGGCAGCAGCCGCAGCCGCTGGAGTTCATATGGAGCCTGTTGGTGATGACGACCGTCTGTACATGGATGTGGACTCCATACCGCCTCCTTCACCTACACATGCTGCTGGAGCTAGTACTTCTTATGCGGCTGGTCCTTCTCATGTGGCTGGTCCTTCACACCCACCTTCTGATATGATGGGGATATTGCATGAGATCAGAGAGTCTCAGTGCAGATCTGATCTGAGGATGGGGGAATTACTAGACGCTCAGCGTGTGAGAGTGGATGAGCTACTAAAAGCCCAGTGCACATCGGACATGAGGATGGGAGAGCTCATAGATGCTCAGCGCCGGTCAGATATGCGTATGGAGGAGCTTTTGGGTGCTCAGCGCGTGACTGATCAGCGGTTGGCTGGTCTCACAGCTAGTCTTCAGACGACCCAGACTCAGATAGCCTGGTTGACTAGAGTCTACGCTGAGGATTATGACAGAGATCGTAAGGCACCGCCTCCTCCTTCACCTCCAGCTTCATGCTCATATTTATTTTCTTTCTTTGTACTACAGAGTAACTGTCTGGGTTATGGACTGTACTCTGCTTTAACTATTTGTATACGTTTGTTTCTCTCTCATTGTATTTAAAATTATTCTCCCTTTAATAGATGCATTATTCTCTTTTCAAATTTGGTCTCAAACATCACTTGTGCTTATAGTGTGTTAATATTACAGTTTTTACTTTTATCCTATCTCAGTTCACAATTCATCGTGAAGGTATGCTAGTTTAGCAGACAAGGCCTGAGATGCTCTGTTACCAAGTTGTCACACCCCAATTCCGCACTATTCAAAATGGTGTGATGAACCGCTAGCAAACCAACGGTTCAACCAGGATCTCGAGTAGGCTATATCCATTTTATCTAAACCTCATACATCCACATTAATAATCAGAGTAAATACTCAATAGCGGAAGTCTTATAGTAAAATGAACTGAGAAATTTAACTGTGATAATTATATTTAGGGTAAATTACACAGACACCCCCTCTACAGTAGTGAAATTACACAACACTACCCTGCTTTTTCAAAAGTTACAGAATACCCCTATAATGATGGACAACAATCTCATCCCTACCGTTAGTTTCAACTTAACGGCAGAGGCCACTTTTTTTTAAGACGAAAATACCCTAGTAAGGGTAAAATGACTAAAACATTTCTTGTCGCCTCTCCTCCACGAAATTTTTTCCTTCTCTTCGGTTCGTTTTTTTTTCTAGGTTTTTTCTTCTCCACGGCTTCAATTTCAGTTCACCTTGTCCTTTAATGGGGATTGTTCTTGAGACCGCCTTTAGCCGCAAACACCGCGGTAACTTGAATGCGAAAAGAGACGGGGAGAGGAAAAGAGCGATTGATTGAGTATTATTACCACTAGTTTTAATTTACGATCATCTTCCCCCGCTACTAGCAACAATCGATGGAAAACAGAGAACGAGAAAAAAAAAAAAAAAAGGATGGGCGATTCACCACCTTCTTCACCGATTGAGAGGATGGCGGGTTCTCATTTATCTCCGCTGATAGTACTTCTTTCATTGATTTTAATCAAGCAAACGATTCATCTTCTTCTTGGATTAAAGCGTTGGTATTTCAAATCATTTTTCTTCTATGATTAGAAGCACAACGATTCCGTTCATTGTTGGTGATCGGGATCCAATGATAATCCCGGCGATTATCCCAAAGAATGGGTGACGATAGATCCAAATCGATTAATCACGGAATCCTTTGTCCTTGAATTTTCTGTTCGAGAAAGAGTTAATTTTGTAGTTGCAGCAACGGAGAGCACTAATTTCAAACTCGAAAGGTGTTTCTTGCCTTTCTTCTCTTCGGTTCCGTTTTTTCTAGGTTTTTCTTCTCCACGGCTTCAATTCAACTAGAACCAAGCAAACGGGAAATCAACCGGAGGCAAGGCTCGAGGAAGCAACTGCGACGAAAGCTGCTCAGAATCTGCTCCGGCTACGGAGGAGTGAAGAAGCCCCATAGATTCAGGCCGGAACGGTGGCTCTTAGGGAAATCGGGAAGTACCGGAAGAGTACGGAGCTCTTGACCGAAAGCTTCCTTTTCGAGGCTTGTTCGTGGTTGCACGGACTTCAAGACTGATTTGAGGTTCCAAAGCAGCCGCGAGCCGGGAAGAAAAACCTAGAAAAAAATGGCGAAGAGAAGAAAATGAATTTTTGTGGAGGAGAGAACCGACAAGAAAATGTTTTAGTCATTTTACCCTTACTAAGGGTTTTCGCTTAAAAAAAGTGAGCCTCGCCGTTAAGTTGAAACTAACGGTAGGGATGAGATTGTATGATACCATCATTATAGGGGTATTCTGTGTAACTTTTGAAAAAGCAGGGTAGTGTTATGTAATTTCACTACTGTAGAGGGGGTGTCTGTGTAATTTACCCTTATATTTAAATAATAAATTATTCTGTATCAACTAAGACATAAATAAATATCAATTATATGTCTTTACTAAATCCAAGTAATGAAAATAAAATCTAATCGAATACGCATGAGTTGCACTCGCAAGAGGAGTCATGCATATCCACTTTGTCTTCAACTTCTATCGCCGCCATGTGCCCGTACACTGGAGCATTGACATAATCTTCGACAATAATACCTGCATAATCAACTAAAAATATTCGACGTCGAGAGGTGAGCACACATCATAGCTCAGTGAGCAAACAAAACAATGCAACAATACATATGCATGCATTCAACTCATATCTTTGGTCTGGTTTTAAGTTTGCAATGCGCAATAGAAATGTTCGGTGGTCAAAGGTTAATGTTTATTGACCCCTCCTCTATACACAGGGTGTGGAAGTCCGCCCAAAGGTTAACGTTTATTGTCGTCCCCATCCACCCTACCATGAACATTGTACAACAAAGGTTAACGTTTATTGTTGTACAAAGGTTAACGTTTATTGTTGTACAGTGTCATACCAACACATAAGCCCCTACTGGCGAGGGCTTGCAAACTGGGCTCGCAACTAACCAATCCTAATGCCAAACAGTGTATCCAAGGCCTCACCCCAGCATCCCTCAGAAGGTCCATAGAGATAGAGCTAAGGCCCCCCGATAGAGTCAGAAACTACAAGGACCGAGACCACCTCCCCTGATACTTTACGACGTAATAATTCTGCTAAAATAATGGCGATACGACGATGCTAATGCACAAGACTTGAGTTAGAGATAGAGCTAGAGTGCTGAGGCCCAACCTATGACACCCCCCCCTGATACTCGCTCGCATCAAGTACATCAACCACACACATACTTTCACATGTCTATTCCTATCATCATCATCATCATCATGTTATAAACAATAAAGTAAATATGCATGAACAAATAATAGAAATATTGGATGACATGTTGTATGCACATTACAAACATATTCGCATAGAATCAAGCATAGCATTGGACTCAAGAATTAAAAACAGTTTGTTATTAATCAATTAGTTTTTAAGTCTTGTTCCTCACCTTAACTTGATCGTAAGTCCTCGTTCAAGCTTTAAGAATAACCTTTATATTGATATTATATTGCTAGAAGACCTAACAAAGTCGATAGAATTTAATTAGAATTAATTCTGATTTTAAAAACCATGCTGTTAACTGGGGGTCAATGCTAGGGTCTGAATTATGATCGACCCTGGGTGCGACCACCCCTATTCTGGGCTTCCCGAACACTGGGGATCGATGCTCAGGGTCTGGTAGGGTCAATTGGCCATCGACCCCCCATGCGACCCCCTGTGGGTTTTGTCAATTTCTCTTCCTTCTGTCCATTCTTCGTGTTTGGGGTCATATGGCTTGCTCCTATAGTCCATTCCACACTTGTTCTATGGCCTAGAACCGTGATTCATTCACCTATATGGCTTTCATGACTTTCCCCATGGTTTCCATGAAAACCTAACCATGGGTGGGTGATTTGGGTTTCTCCGAGATCACACCCTCTTCATTATCTACACTAACGTCTTTAGAAATTCATGGAAGTAGTATCCATACCTGAGAAGAATACTCTTTCTCTGCAACTCTTCTCCTTTTGCCTTCTTCTCTTCTTTCCTTCTCTTCTTCTTCTCTTCCTTCTCTTCTCTTTCTCTCAATTCAATTAGAGTTCTAAAAGGAGTGAAAGAGGCTTAGGGACGTCCTATTTATAGAGTAGAAACTCTTAAAATAAGTCCCATTGAGATTAGGAAGGAATCCCATTGAAATTAGGAAAGTTTTCCTAATTTCTGGTTCAAGCTGTTTTTACCGAGTACCGGGGGTCGATTGGAGGGGTCGGAGATCCCGTCGCCCCCTGGTCCTTAAAATGTCCAACCCCCCATGTAAAACTAGGGGTCTGACTTCTATACTGGGGGGGTCCGACCCTCCCTTGCTGGGTATGCGACCCTCCCCTTATTTTAAGTGTTTTTGGATCAGTTTAATACCTGGGATCGTGATCTCCTCACGCACTTGGTCCATTTGGCTCAACCATGATGGGTAGACCTGGTTCAAGGTGGTAAGACCGGGTTAGTTTGATACGGGTCTTACAGACGGTGGCCTTTTGCTGAGAGACCTCAACAAGTATTTATTCGCTATCCCGCTCTGGAGGGCTATGGGCCTGACATCTTGACTGAGGTTCTTAATCTCCAAAGCTTTATTACTGAACCTGGTCAGGAAACTTCTTAGAGATTCATCTGGCTTCTGCTTGATTGCCATCAGATGATTTGAAGTCTTCCTAGTCCTGGTCCCTTCAGAGTGGATGGGAATGCCCGGCAACAGATGGCGTCTTCATATCCATGAAGTAACATCATGGAAGAATAATTGTTGAAATGCAACTGTGGATTTGTGGTTCCATCATATGGGTCAATCTTCAGCATTGAGAAGTGCTTGGGTCGAGGTCTCTCCATGATTTTCTTGGAAAATGCCATGTAGGCGTGGTATTCCTTCTTCTTGTGGGCATTTGCAACAGTAGCTTGCTTCTTCTCTATCTAGCGTAACTTGGTCTGTAGAGCCAGTAATTGGTGCTCGAGGGTACCGGGCTATGGGGCTACAGTAGATACAAGGTGGCCATTGGTATCTGAGTTGGGCCCATGTGCACCTGTTGCTTAGAAGCTGCAAGTTTGGCGGCGAGAGTGGCATTGGCAGTAGCAGCATGCTCCGTTGCAAATTTATCAGTTGCAGCTCAAGCTTCTGCGGCCGCATGCTCTACTTTGACAGCATCCACTCATCTTTGGAGGTATAGGGATTTCCTCCTGTGCATGTCAAGACCCCCATTCCCCTAGGAGATCGTGTACTGAGATGCTCTTTGAACTACTAGAGTGACTAGAGGTAACTTCTTCCTCTAGCTCATAATCTTCATCATCTTCATCAGAGACCAGGCCAGGCATCTCATCATTCGGGAGGTTAGGAGAGAGCCACACCGACCTATGTAACTGCCAAAATCAATTGAACCCTCGGATCCTCATCTTGGGATTTTGGCCGGCCTTTCTGGGTCTGATTGCTCCACGTCAGGACCTGATTATGCCTTGTCAGAGCAGGTGGCTGCATGAGGATTTTGGTGATTGCCACAAGTTGGTCTGTTATGTTCTGGAACTGTTCCTGAGTGCTGTAATGGTTCATCTGGATTCTGAGCAGTCAATGTTGGAGGTGGTGGAATCTCACGATCTATAGGAGGGTTCTGACATTTTTTTTCCGACATGCTCTTCATTGTAGGACTGATTCCCGTCAGTTTGGACATTCCTGCCAGTACTGCTTCGAGTGTTCACCATCTCAACAAACTGAAGTTACACTGAAAACTTCCTTTGGAGAATAGTCAAGTCCTACAGTGAGCACCAAACTGTTGCTGTTGAAACTGGGTTAGCTGACGTGTCCTGCCACCTGCAAGATAGAGAAGGTTATCAGAGGACAGACTAGGTAGTTCGACGTCCACTCCGAAGGTCAAGTCAGTAATAGAGCACAGAACAAAGCTTACTGGAGAGATCTAAGCTCCTTAGAGAATGGGGTTGCCCAAGTATTCACTTAAAGCAAGGGATGGTGAAGTGAGTAAAGATTGGATCATGTTACCTGTGACCGTCGAGTGTTTATGTAGAGGACACATCTGCAGTTAGAGCTGAATATGTTGTCCAATGATTGCATTGGATTAGGAGTCGTATTCTCCTGTTAAGACCAACCTGGTTATCTCCTGTGACTGTAGGATGAAGATCCTATGTCTGGTAGAAGTCGCCATCTCGACCTTTTAGGTCTTCGAGCCTATTCGCGACTTAGGAGTGTTCTACTCCAACTCCAACTCTTAATATCATAACACATCGTAACTCCTCTTGGTGCACCAGGGACCGACCCGGAGATCTAGGATGTGTTAGTCCACATGTGCTTCCTCTTGCTGTACGGAACTGCCTGGAAGATGACGCCTGTCCCGCCACGTGTCGCCCTCTCACTGCGACATGCAGGGGGACACGAGTCGTCCTCTGATTGCCAGACGAAATGTCGTATCAACAGGTAGTATTGTCCGTAATTACTGTTAGCTGACATCATCATCTAACGGAGACTGGGCCTCTGTATTACACGTTTTGGATATTAGGGGTGGTATATGATATTGTCAGAAACTAGTAGGTGGTAAATGTAATTAGTCTACGTTTAATTTTTTCTATATATATTAATATCACAAGGGTTTGTTATTTTTTCAACTAGCAAAATATATCTATTGTCCCACATAGGCAGATGGTATGCATTCTGACTCTTGCATGGAGAGAACAAGATCTTAGACTCTTGATTAGCCACAAGTCCAATTCGAGACTCTAATCAATTAAATATCCCCATTTGTATTGCAATACATCCCATGTATGTCCATGCATGTGTACCAGTACTCTAAACAATATTATACACTCTCCCAAATTGGAATGGTTTGGTTAGAAAAAATGTAAAAATGAATGACCTAGATTTGTCTTGTAATTTTAAGTAATATCATATTCCATTGTTATATGGATAACTACCCAAAAAAAAAAAAAAAAAAAAATTTCAAGGATCTCACACGACAAATGGTGGTTTTACTTGTTCCTTTCCCTTTGGCCAATGAGTCTACGTCTAATTGTAAGTAGTGGTAATCCAATCATCTTCTGCACTTTCTTAAGCCAGAGTGCTGGAAACAATTTTTTTAACAGGATCCACAAGGTCGGAGAGGAGACAGTCTAGATGTAAGACCCACATGGCCATGATACCAAATTCTTGTGAGAGAGCATGAAAAACATCTCCACTCTTTTTTGTGGGAATCTTTTACCCTCTATATTTTGAATTCCTTTTACAATTTTGGGGTGGAAAGGTGGAACTATATATTGTATTTCACCTACACCATTCTAACCCCTACTGCGACGCCTCCAATCCACAATCTATGTTGTATCAGTGAAAAGTTCAAACATTAGAGATTAGGGAAACCATGTAAAACTGTAACAGGACCCACTAGACAGATAAGTAACAGGGTGGGATTCAGAAGAGAAGTTAGCAAAGAAATCAGGTTTGTGGCAGGCATTGGTGAAGAAAGTCGGGTATCCGGTAATAGATAGGTAGGATGTAAATCGGGTTGACTAACTGTAGGACGAAAAGGGGGGGAAGCCGAAATACCCAAGGGATAACAGTTATTGTAACTGTATTCTCCACCACCCGATGCTGACGGTGTGCCATTAGGATGTCGACGATGTCATACACTGCCACCAAACACAATTGCAGGAGCATGGTCGATCAACCTTTGATCAGGCACCGAATCTCTGATCTCGGGGCCGGACTTGGTAACTAGAGAAGTAAGAGCATCTGAATAACCAACGTCGCACCTTGAGATATCATGTCTAAAAGCACCACAATGAAAACGGATCAATGGTGGACATTCAGTATGAAAGTTGATCATATTAGAAATCGGAGTAGTAACATAAGAGGCAGTCTGTTACACATATTCCAGATTCAGCAAGGTGGGAGAGACATCATGAAATTGTACCCAAAAATCCTCAAAATGGAATTGATATTCATCATCGTGATTCCAACGCTCTAAGAGAAGCAGGTTACCAGAATTGATATTCATCATGATATTCAGAAGATATAGCCACCACTAGAAGAGGGCCGGAATCCTCTCCTGGGTCTGGTGGAGGATCAACCATTAGAGGCTAAGTAACAAATAAAAAATAATGAACCGTTAATAGAATGGGAAAAAATAATCATTCACAAGCAGGAACAATAACGATCCAGAAAGGAGAAAAATAAAATTTGTCACCAACGGAGAAAAAAGGATTCCCAGAACCCTTTTGTGGAAATAGTTGAATGCATCACTCTAAACCCTTTTGTGGGATTGCCATCAAATAGCTACAGCCAGATTACCACATCAGCTTCATCTGGCAGAATAGGTTCCTGACTAGATGTAATTCTGATCTTTAACTAAGAATTGGAATCTGGCCGATGCAGACTGTTAGGCACAATTACCTCACGGCCAATGAAATAAGTACAGCTGGACATCATTAAAAATACCCACAAGACGAACAGATAAAATCGTCATATCACTACAAAATGAAATTTCTGTTATTCTAGCTTAAGTCAGGCACACGGGACCCCCTGGACAATATTCACTATAAATAGGCCAGACTGACAAGGTTCTCTCACCACACAATTAATAGTTTTGTTGGTTTCTCATTTTTGGCTCTGATACCTCAGACCTAAAATCCATCTTACCCCATTACCATTTATATATATAGTCGACTAACCGAACCCTCATTTGTTCTCAAGATTCTAAACTTAAGCATTGGAATTGTCCCAAGACTAAAGTTCAACATCCTTTGCCCTGTCTTGTCATGAACAGCTCTAATTAACAGTGAAGACCTCGGCATGGAATCCGGACGCAACACAGACCATTACCTACCTTTCCCGAGATGGGAATTGCCAGACCAAAAAATTAAAATAATAACAATAATAATAATTCCAGAGGATGGCAGGAATTGCCACATCTTCTTCCTTGCAAGTGGCATAAATTTGGTGGGCATTAATCTAGGACTGTTGAAAATACAGGGTTGAAAGAGGCCTTACCAGTGCACCTCCAAACGCCTAACATCAGCTCATTTTCCATGAAATTATCCAAACAAGTCAAATTTCCAAATGAGTGCTGAGAATATATATCACCTATACTTCGGCTAACATATATATATTCATTTTTCCTTCTATGTAAACAACAATAAAAATTGATTAGCTATAATCTGAACCAATAATCTAGACTCATCCAACATTCCCAATCCAAGGTAAGTGACTTTTTAATAGGGTCCCAATGAGGTAGGATTACAAAGTACCATCCACAAGGCTAGCAGCCCAACTTTATCTACTTGTCTAGCATATCATTCTGGAAGTTGGACTTGAATTCATCCTCCAACTCAGCTGGCATGGCACTTTCGAAAGTCCATTTCCATCTTGCTGCTGTTGTGGAGAGTACATTAACACACTTCCTTCGAGCTGTTTCAGGGTGTTCTTGAATAATCAACTTGACCAAGTTCCATCATACGCTGGCCTACTCTGATAAATCACAGAGCTAAACATCGATCAGTTGCTTATATATGATCTAACATAAAGGGTATGTCCAGAGGAAAGGACACACACATTGAATGGTCTGGACAGGACCCCTTAGCATTGCATTGGATGATCCTAACCAGATCACATCCAATTTACTAGTGTTCTAATTTTTCCAGGAACTATATTAACGGATACAAATATACAAGCCAAACATGGTCAGCCAACATGCTGTACTGCTAATCTAACTTTATCTCAATTTTTGTTATTTGCCAATTCAAAATACATAATCTAGTCAGATTACGGAGATACACCTCAGTGTTAGAATGCAAAAAGGTTATAAGACTTGACCTGATCACCCTTCATGAAACGGCCGAAGCAGACCAGAATAGACAGCTTTGCGGAATAGTGGATGGGTGTTGTCTGTAAATACCTCAGAATCCAGCTTCTCAATATGAGGCCAAATCTGCCAAGCACAAATACGTAAGCCAATAAATGATACCTAAGGTCAAAATAACAGTTTGAACTGATGCAAGCCTGCATCTTTATGGTATATCATTAAATACAGAAATATATCACAAGAGGTCATGTCAACAACCATCTTAGCAGGATAGTTAATTGATTCGACTTCATTTATTTTTTCTGAACCAGAATCCCATAACATATCATAGAAAAGGGAATGAATATTGGGTTATTGGCGGTTTCAATCACGGTTATAGTAATTGGAATCAAGATCCGAAGCCGCCCCAACCGATTCCAATTTGAATTGGAACGCCTCCGATGCCCCCAGACCACTTTTTGGGATCAGATGATGAATCCACAGCAATCAACATTTAATAACAAAAAAGTATAAAATAAAAGATCTAAGAAGGCACTGATTGAGGTTCCAAACTCTTCCTCCTCTCTGGACTCTCCCTCCCTCCATCCCCTCCACTCTCCGCCCTCCACTCTCCGCCCTCCACCACCCCCCTTCTGGCTCAGGAAATAAGGGAAGGTGACATTCATGGTCTAGGGATCTGAGCTACAAGTGCAGGTGATCACGAACAACTGGCGACACCGTCTTATGTACTCTCCCTGCTTCATCAACCACCCCAGCAGTCATCCAAGATCTGCAAGTGTAAAGGATGGAGGAAGAAAACAGACTAACAGACATTTTCTCCGCCCGCCCGCCCATGATATGCTAGTGTGAGGGACGGTTATCCCCTTTCTCTCTCTCTCCCAGTCCCCTACCTCTCCTGGCCTCACTTCCTCCTCCCTTTCCCTCTGTGGCTGCAACACCCCTGCCCCTGCTTTTCATCCCACTCCTCCCTCCCTCTTTGGCTGCCCCTGTTTTCCCTCCCCTCCCACTGCATCCTCCCCCTTCCCCCACAGCTCCCCTCTAAGACTTCCCTCCTTCCGCACGGCCTCTCTCTCTCTGGCTGCCCCTGCTTTCCCTCCCCTGCCACTGCATCCTCCCCCTTCTCGCACAGCCCCACCCCTCTCTCTCGATTCTTCCGTCTGTTGCAAGTTTTTTATTTCATGAGAACCTGCACATGGGCAACATGCACCAGAGTGAATCGGGTGGATCGGACGATTCCCAGTCAAATCAGATTTCCTACCCAATCTGCTGCACCACTCCAGAATTGAGAATTAATCAGGGTCAGCCAATTCTCATTTGAATCGGCTGATTCCTCTGATCTGATTCCGATTCCTCAAACTATGGTTCCCATTGTGCATTACAGAACAGTCAAGAAGCATCAAAACCTATACCTCTAAAAGAGTAATGAAATCACAAAAAACAAGGTCTTTGGTGATGCCAGTAAGGTAAAGCAATTTTCACATGTCAAATTTACCTCTGTAGCATATTGCCTTGAAAAAGCCTTGACATAACCCAAAGTCGATAAACACCATTGCTGATTTTCTCCAATTTTGTAGCAGTTTCCTGGTCTCTCACCATTGGCCTGACTGTTCAAAGGAGAGAGCCAAGAATAAACAACCATGAAGAAATACTTACATAAAACAACTTAAACTCCCTTACAAAAGCTCGAACCTTTTCTCTGGTCTTCCATTTTCTTGTTCCACCTCCATTGCTGATGGTTCTTCAGAGTCCACAGCCCTTGTTTCTATCTGATCAGACCATACAACCCCCTTCTTTTCATCTAAAGATGCATGATGCAGGCGTTCCATAAGCACATTTGAGAAGCTCTTATACAAAGACACAAACAATGCCTGCAGTACGTGAACATAATTAATACATGAAAAAGGCCGGGGGAAGTTCACTCTTAAAACACTCTGAATGCATGGAAACACAAATGGTCAGGGTGAGGGCAAATAACCACATGAGGCCCACAACTTGCATACAAACATAATGTCCTATTATATCAATCTGGACGAAACAGGGGGAGACATGGTTTGACTATGTGTTTACAATGTTTAAAATCTTGGAGTAAGGAAAATTCACCTAAAATTTGATAGGCTGCACTACTTCTTGTCTGTGTGAACTGTGAGGCATTTACTCTAACTTGAATCTCCGGCTTAATATCATTTGATTGGATCTTTCTGAAATTCATTAAGTATATTATTATGACCAAGGTTTCAAGTATCGACACGATACGGGGCATATCGGCCGATATGTATCAGTATCGACAGTGGTCGATACGATACACAGCGATACGTATCTTATTTTGTTAAAATAAAACTGTATCCATGTGTATCGGCCATATCGAACCGATATGGGTCGATACAGTCCGATACACGTATTGTTAAAAAAAAAAAAAAAAAAAAAAAAAAAACCTTGCAGAAACAGGGTCGGCCAAGAAGGAAGAAGAGGAAGAAGAAGAAGAAAGAGGGAGAAGAAGAAAGAGGAAGAGCTGCCGCTGTCACCAGCAGCAGCCACTCACCGCTGCCAGAGGAGAATCAGGCAGCAGAGCAGCAGCTACTGCCGCCGCCCAGAGAGGAGGAGAAGAAGAGTATCAGCAGCAATCGCCACTGCCACCAGAGGAGAAGCAGACAGCAGCAGTCGCCGCTAGAAGAGGGGAAGAAGAAGAAGAAAAGGAAAAAAAAATAATACTAACCGATGCGATCTTCATCCTCAGCAATTAGCTCCAACCATCGGCTCCAGCAATTTCGGTCACTACAATCGTCCCTGCGATCTGATCGTCTCCACTCTCCAGCAATCTCTGTATTGTATAACAGAGAAAAAAGCCCCTTTATCTCATATAGTCGATGGGACATTTATCTCATATAGTCGATGGGACATGATCCCATGTATTACATTCTATATTAACATATACTGTACACCACTTAAAAGTTAAAAAATGGTATTAATTTTATAAAGAAAAAAATAAAAATTAGTTAATTGGAGGTAAATTAGTGTGATTAGTGTAAATAAAAATTTTATAAAGAAAAAAATAATAAAAATTAGTTAATTGGAGGTAAATTAGTATGATTAGTGTAAATAAAATTTTTATAATTTATATACATACCTATGATTAATTTTTATAATTTATATACATCCCATGACTCCAATCACTTAATGTCTTGTAATTAGACCATAAAATTGGTTAATTATAGTGTTTTTATATTTTAAATTTGTGTTTTATATGATTCTTAAGCAATCCTATGCATATTTTGCCCGTATCCATGCGTATCCGTGCGTATCCACGATACAATACGATACGTCTCTTAATTTCAGCTGACCGATACAGTATCGATACACGATACTTAATTCCTTGATTATGACCATCCCCTCACTCCCTAAATATTAAAAAATAAAAAATAAATAAATCCAGAACGCAGTGTACTTTTTTTGTCAATGATTGGAATGATACATAAAATTTAGGTTCAAAGTCAGAAACCCACCAGGACATACGTATTATAGTTCCAGTGACATAAGGTATGGTTACTCACAGAATAAGTTAAATGTACGCCCTATGATTCACGGCTCACAAAGCATTATCACTAACGTTTTGGGGTTAGCATAGTAAGCTATATGTCTGTAAGTCCACAATTCAACTCCTGTAAACAGTCCACAACTCCACGTGGAAGACTCTTAGGCAGATTTACAACATCCACATGATGAGCAGCTGGTACGAAGCAAAACAGTACTACAGGTTTCAACTTCTTGCTGCATGCTTCCTTTGGGAATTTTGATATGTGGCCCACAGGCATCGTTTAGGATAGATGTTTGTGATTAGAGAACACTTGAAAGGATAAACATAGGATTAAAACAGTCCTGCTATAAGTCAACTAGGTTAGAAGATATGCCCAATCAAAGTTGGTTATCTGTTGCAATAGAAGTAGTGTCATTATTTCAATTGGTTTTATGAGCCTTGGGTTGATTGGCTTTGGGTTTTATGGACTTTTAGCGAGTCAAATGGACTTCTATTGTGGATGTAGATGCAAGGTTTACTATATCGGTATCGGGGACCGTGACAGAAGAGTGATTCCAAGAGATGTATCATATCGTATCGGAGAGAGAGAAGATACGCTGAATATACACATGGAAATGGTCAAGAAACGAATGGAAATGCTTAGGATACATGCAAAATACAGTTTTGAAGCATAAAATACCTTGTTATGCAATATGAAAATATATAACAGTATGATGCAAGGATTAAAAAAACAAAATAAAAAGAGGGGGGGAATGTACAACTTTACCTCTTTTCGCCCAAATTTGTTTCAAAGTGATTTGAGCAATGTAAATCCCCAAAAATTGTTGAAATAGTAACGACAGTCATTTTTTTTATTTTTTATATAAGATGATTTCCCCCAACTCAGATTGAAGAAGAAAAATAAGTTTCCAAGGCCTTCAGTTGCTTTCAGATCCGTAATCCCACTCACGCTTTCTGTTGTGCAGGTCTAAAGGAGGTGCATTGAGTGCATAAACTTGAATCGGTCTTGTTTTGAGCCGTATCAGGTAATATCATCCCATATCAGTTGATACAAGGAAGAAACCCTTTTTTTAATGTATCGGAAAGGTACCATATCGTATCAGTTGGTATTGTACTGTATCTAGGATAATTAAAACCTTGTTTAGGAGTTTCTACAAGTTCCTTAGATAAAGGATTTAGAAGTTGTTTTTTACTCTCAACTCCTGTACTGGTGCTATTTGGATTCACAGGCGGTGTATTCTCTCAAACTCTAGGTGGGTACCCAGGCCTGTTTTTTTTTTCCTATTCACTCCTTTCTCTTATTCTAGCAGCAACCAACATAAACCACTTGATCAGTTTCAAAAAACCCTTACATCTTAACATAAAAAAATCCTAGTCATCTACCACCATCCTGGTTTTCAAGTATCAAGATCATATTCGGTCAAATTTCATTTTCTGTATTGGATTTGGCTAGCACCTCCATGATATTCTAGCTAATACCTGAAACTGGCTCAGGGATCAAGCTGATACTGACAAAACGGCCACGACTTCTTGGGTTGGCTGATCCATCTCGACGAGGATTGGCCTTCTCTAGAAAATAGAGCCTGCAAGCCTTGGTATAAAAATCTCTCATTTCTTGTTTAGTTGATAATATAAATTCAAGGTATATTTTATGACACGTTCGGAGGAGTTCAATCAATTATATCTTTAGTTGGGCTTGAAATTTAGCTGGATCTTCAAATTTCAAACCTACAGTGTACTCAGATTCAGATTCCACGACCCACAAATCCTAATTACTCTGCCTGGTAAAAAAATAAATGTAAGGGTACACATACTAAAATCCAGTTTCTGTTACTACTGGCTACGGTAATGTGAATACTAAGTAGCTTGTCAGTTGTCGTAATTTTCGTAATACTTCTATGAAGCTTTTCAACTTTAAACTTTCTATTCAATATTCTTAAAAGAGGTTCTTGGGTCAAGAACCTTTCCCTAAAATTTGGTTGGATTTGGATCACACAGGAGTTTCTACACCTGTGTGGTGCTACTATTCAATCATGGTTGTATTAGAGAATAAATATTTTTAAACTTGTTGGTTACGATTTGAGATTTTCACCATTTGGAAATTGGGAGGACCCAACTTTTGTCTAAATTGAGTCATGGACCCATTACGGTGAGGGGTCGTTTTCTATAAGGGTACTTCTACCATCAAAATAAAAGTATCAGATTTTAGGAGATTAATCGAAACACTTTTGGGGATTGTGGTGTTTTGTGCCAACTAGAAACTCAAAAACAGAAACAATCATAGTCATCAAGGCGCCGCCTAGGCATCTAGGCACCTCTTCTAGGAGCCTTTGAAACTAGGGCACATAGGCAGGTGCCTTGGTCATCTTGGGCGTCTGTTGACACTCCAACACCTTGGGTAGACATGATAAATATGGAAACAATCCTATATTAGATTCATTTTTTCTTTTGAAAGTTTTTGCATCGAAACATCAGATCTGAATGTGACTAGAAAAGAGCTATGGGTATTTGATATATTTTTCAACTTTGGTTATGCTCTTGTTCAAATCAAAATGTGGAATGATATATGAGCTCTTGTTAAAATAATTTCAATGTATTTATGTAAATATTGGAAGTTTTTAGATTTATTACAAAACCACTTAATTTCTTTTTTATTGATATTAAAGATTTGTTTTATTTTTGACATTTTAAAACAGACAGCAATCTGTTAATCATGGCCTGACTTGGCAAATCCGGATTGGGATTTCCACTGGCTGATCTAAGTTACAAAACCACATTAAATCCTTGACCACCATTCAATAAAGCCTAACCCTAGTTTCAGCACTCCTAGTGCTACTAAGAGACTCTGCTTTCTGCAAACAGCAATTATTCTTTTTATTTTCTCTTAGCTGACCATTTAGTTGTGGCTGGATCATGTCACTCTGTGCAAGCTACTAGTATAGTCCTTTATCAAATTTAGGGTATCCGTCCTACACCAGCTTCCTCATGTATTTAGCATCATAGTTGTCAGGGCGCCAAGGCGAACCAAGGCTTTGGAGGCCTGATGAGCCGGCGACCAAGGCGCCCGATTTTCCAAGGCGTCACAAGGCTGCCTGGGCGCCTAGGTGACGCCTTAACAACTATGTGTAGCATAGCCAAATATAAATTGATATGGGTAAATGATATATCCTTCTAAAGTTCAGTTCTTTATACGGAATGCTTACAGGGATTGCATTTTGACTGTTGATCAACTGAATTCAAGAATCGACGTGTTACTGTAACCAAATGTACATTTTCAATATTTACGGCCTGCTGAAACCATACCTCATCTGTTACTAATAAGCTAAAAGATACAAGGACAAGGTCACTTGTGGAGAACCTTTTCTCCTTTCTTTGTTTCTTTTATTTATTTTTTAATGAATATAACATTTTCTCCTTCCAAGTTTTGGTCCTCTCAATCCTTACAGTGCAGAGGACGCAATGGTTGTTCATTCCAGTGAACTTTATTCACAAAGGAACTGGACTTTTGATGGCACACGATAAAAATGACAGGAGTTTTTTAAAATTACGCATTCCCATAAAAGTGTTGCCATTTCTCACAGCAAGGTTTCTGATTCTCACAGAGAAAATAAGGCAAAGCCAACTTTCATTCATCAAATTCGTGTCTAAGGTTGTAAATCCTTATAAGCTTATATAGAAGACCTAAAACAAGAACCAACTAGTACTAAAATTCCTCTATATAATAACTTGCCTTGGAGGTAGTTTATTTCTACTAAAACTCAACCTAAAATAAAGAAAAAATTTCATCTACACCCCATCAAAGATTGTTAACATCATCTACACCCACAAGAATGCAGAAACATCACCTAGGTCCCAAAACTTTAGCTGTGGTAATCAAAGAAGTCCACTCCGTCAGTTGATTCCCGTTAGATGCTGACGTCAGCTGAAATAAAATTTTTCTTGGACAATACTGCCCTTAGAGTAAAGGTAAAATACCATTTTACCCTCTCTTTTTTTTCATCTTCTTCTCTTTGGAACCCTAAAACTCATTCCAAAAGATTCTTGAGAATTCGATCGAAAGCGTTTTGTCGCTCAGATCGGAGGTTTCAGGAGGAAACGAGGATGAGGACCTCAGAATCTTCAATCCGAGAGTGAAAGAAGGCCAAATTTTATGTAGAGAGGGTCATAGCCATGAGTTACCCGATGTAGTTGATCAGCTTCAAAACTCTTCGCACATCGATTCTGCTCATGCCCCAAAAAACCAGAGAAAAAGCAATGGAGTGGAAGTCGTTCATATTTGACAGTAATCCAACGTTCTTGACCGGTTCTACTTTGAACTTTCAGACAATGGCGGAGTGGTTGGGAAACATCAAGAGTAACTCGAGCCCGCAAGTAATGGACTTTTGTCATTGAGGGATCCCTTCAATCACCATTAATTGCGAAGGAACACCCAGTTTCGCAACCAGTCGAGACGCTATTGCTTTGTGCAGCACTCCTTGGGGATATCATTCAGCTGCGCCCATCTCTGAAAAGAAGAGAACGTCCAGTTCCAATCGGCCGACCAGCGTTCCAGAAGCAAGAGATTTCCCGCCACTGTCCACGGTGACTCTTTCAAAACATTGAGCAGATCGAGAGCATGTTGAAAGCGGAATTGTTTAACATAACATCACGTTGCTGGAAAAATCTTCACATTGCCGGAGAAGAGGGCAGTTTGGAATAAATATTTTAGGTTTTTTAAAATTAAAAGGATAAAATATAAAGATAAAGGGTAAAATTGTATATAAAAAATTTTAGTGATTTCCGTCAGTTAAGTGGACCTTGGTGATGTTTCTGCAATCTTGTGGGTATAGATGATGTTAACAATCCTTGATGGGGTGTAGATGAAATTTTTTCTAAAATAAAAGAAAGTAACTTGAAACAATGTAGGACTTTTAGAGACCTATTCCAGTCCAACTAAAACACGTAAAAACAAATATAAAAAAAAAACAGGACTCTATCTAGACCAACTACTTAAGTAATTAATAAATCTCGTATTTCTACTTCCTACCCATATTTTAGGCTCACTAAAGTGGTCCATTATAATGAAAACCCATCGGACCAGAGGCTTAAAATAAATGTAAACCAACCCAAAGTTTATTTCCACTAAAATAAGCTCAATTATGTATATTATCTGCATCAACTCTCCTCGGCCTGAAAAAACTAATCATGAGTTTTGTGAAGTTGTGGTATCAATTTTATGTGGTGTACATCCAACTTCAGTTCGTAATAAAACTCTGACGGCTCATGGCTGTTAGGAATTTAACCTTCAATTTTAGGGGTCTTCGAAAAACTGAGGTGAAATCACAAACTCCACAAATTTTCTGCCATGAAGAACAGCATCAGGTACAGTCACTTCTACATGAGGGTCATCCTAGAAGTTGTCCATAATCACGACCTCATCTTTCTGTTTTGTTTCAGTCTTGTCTGCTTTTAAATCTGCCGCATATACCTCCACATTAGAATAATTTACCTATAGGTCTTCCATCATCGAATCGACAAGCATTGTCTGTTCTTTGTCATCGCAGGCCAGTATGACTCCTTCATCTTCATACTCAAATTCGGGCTCCACTTCGTTAACTAGTATTGCTTCATAATCCTTTGATGACACATTGTTGAGCTGAGACTCTACTTCAGAAATTAAATTAGTCTGTTCACAAAATCTCTTGTGGGAGTTGTTTTCTGAGAATACCCCCCCCCCCCCTCTTTGCTGAACTAGAGCATCAAGTTTAGTAACTAGTCACCCAGATATTTCAACAAGTTATGATGCTCTCTAGACCAACTCTACCGCCATTTTTGCTCTTCTAGCCATATCAGGATTCCTAAAATCACTGCTAATCCAAGCTCTGATACCAATTGAAGGGGTTTCCAAAAAAAAAAAGAAAAGGATCTAGAAACTGATAATTAACCAGTACCTTAGTGAAGGGAGAACGACCACCATTGAATAATGTCCAATAAAAGGTAATTTGTTTGATTTGAGAAGAAAGGAACAAAGAAAGAGATGGAGGATAAGGAAGCAGAACTCATTTGGAACCGTTGAATTCTACCAACGATCAAAATAAGGAGGGAAAGCCAACTCTCATTCATCAAATTCGTGTCTAAGGTTGTAACCCCTTATAAACTTCTATAGAATACTTAAAAAAAGAATCAAACTAATCCTAAAACTCCTCCATACAATAACTAACCTTGGAGGTAATCTATTTCTACTATAAGTCAACCTAAAATAAAGGAGAGTATCTTAAAACAAGGATGGACTCTTAGAGACCTATTCCAGCCCAACTAAAATGCCTAATAACAAATAAAATTAAGAAAAAGGACTTTACATAGACCAAACTATTTAAGCAATTAATAAATGCCATAATTTTTTTTTTATGCTTTGATCGTTAATGGAAAGGAAAAGAGGGGGAGAGAAATTTACATAGCCACGCCCTAAGCCACGAAAAGGAGGGCCCTCACAGGAGAAAGCAGACCACGAAGAAAGAACAAAGGGCTAGAGAGCCACTAAAAAGACAAAATAATCCCATTTTCCCCAGAAAGAAGAAAGCAAATGAAGGACACCCCAAACACAAATCAAACCAAGTCATGAAGGTCCCATTTGTAGAACAGATGGAGAGTTTTGGGGGTAGGATGAGAGGTGAGAATATAAGTTTTAC
Organism: Protea cynaroides; assembly: GCA_028583415.1. Taxonomy (NCBI): domain Eukaryota; kingdom Viridiplantae; phylum Streptophyta; class Magnoliopsida; order Proteales; family Proteaceae; genus Protea; species Protea cynaroides. The sequence goes on along the minus strand of CM053271.1, from coordinate 50,243,289 downwards.
ACTTGTCTAACACCTCCATCCGTATATCTTTAACAAACTCCTCCCTTGATTTTGCCTAGTTGCAGAAGATCCGAGTGTTTCTTTCCTTCCAGATATGAGAAATAGTAGCACAGAATGGAAGTTTTCCCACTTTAGCAATGTTACTTTTTTCTCCTAACGTTTGGCATAGCCATTCCACTTCTTCACAAACAGTCTTCACATGGCACCCACTAATGCAACATAGACTTCGGATGGTACACCAAATCCACTTCGAAGAGGTGCAGTCAAAGAAGAGGAGATCTCTAGCATCCTTTCTGGCTCCACAAAACAGACGGGATTGATTCACCCCAATGTTCCTTTTTTCTAATTGATCAGACGTGGGGAGGGCATCCTGGAGACATCTCCAAGAAGTAAAAGAATGCCTCGGGTGTTCTTGTGAAACCACACTGATCCACACCATGGAATTTTTGTTCCATGGATCCGTAGAGTTCCAAAGATCTTTAGATGAGCAAACTGTATGCATGGCATGTTCATTTATCCACATGACCCTATCTCAGCCAGGGGGAGTAGATCTTCTAACAAGATGCAAAGAATCCCAAATTTCTTGAATGCTTGCTGGCAGGGCCCAAGATCCCATCCCCATCACTCAAGATAGAGGACACCAAGGCCATTCGATGGGAACCAGCTTCGATCATGATTTTATCACGATAAGAGAGAGAGAACATACCTTTAGGGTGCCAAGGATCAAGCCATAATCTCGTTTGAGATCCATCCCCAATGTGGTAGGAGACACTTCCTAAAAGAGTGTGCATGTACTTGAAAATCATTCTCCAAACCCAGGAACTCTTACTGGAAGCAGAGACTGTCCATAAGGAGTGGTTCTTCAAATAACTGTGGTAGAACCACTTGACCCACATGCTATCTTTGTGATTAACAATAGCCCAAGCTTGTTATAAGATGCCAAAAATATTCATTTCCCGAATCTTTTTTACCCCAAGATCTCCTTCCCCTTTTGGTTTGCTAGTATAATCCCATGTAATGTAATGGATTCTCCTCTCTAGCAAGGGCCCCACCCAAAAGAATCTAGCAAAGGTGGATTCAATTTTCCTAATCATACTACAAGGGATACCAAAAATGCCAGACCAGTATAAATAAGTACCTTAAAGGACTGAGTGGATGAGTTGCAGTCTACCAGCTTGAGATAGAAACCTAGCCTTCCAACCTTCCAGCTTTTTAGAGAAAGTATCCATGATGGGAGCACATAGGCTAGCTGACAATCTTCCAGAAAATAAGGGAACTCCCAGGTATTTGAGAGGCAAGGCAAGCTCATTCATCTGAGATAAAAGGACCAACTCTTGCTTAGTCTCCGGAGAAACACCTCCCATAATGATGGAAGATTTAGCTTTGTTGACCTGCAGGTTAGAGAGACTAGCAAACTCCCCCAAAATTTAAGAGTATTGTCAATGGAGTACCTCTCTGCTTTAATAAAGACCATCAAGTCATCTGCAAAAATAAGTGAGATAGATTCATAGCTTTGCACTTGTTTGGGATATTCAGCACCTTCTGCTGGACCTCTTGTCAAAAAGAACTGTCAAGGCCTCCATAACTATGGTAAACAAAATACGGAGATAAGGGATCTCCCTGCCGAAGCCCTTTCCTCCTTGGAAGAAACCAGCAAGGCTGCTGTTCACCAAGATGGAGAACATTGCAGAATTAATGCATTCCTTCACCCAATACATAAACTCCTCCGGGAAACCCATTATACTCATTACCTCAAACACAAAGTCCATATCCACCGAATCATACGCTTTTTTTAAGATCAACTTGCATCACCGCCATGGAGGGAGCATTCTTTTGGTCCATCCCCCGGACAATGTCATGGCAAACCAATGTTGTCGGTAATAACTCGGCCTTTAATGAATGCAGATTGCACCTAAGAGATGACCGATTGCACCACTCTTTGGATCCTATTGGTAGGATCTTGGAAATGAACTTGTACAAGAGATTACACAGAGCTATGGGCCTGTAACCAGAAAATGTCTCCACCAGGTTAGCTTTAGGAATGAGGCAAATGATGGTCACATTTACTAACCTTCGCATGAAACCATTCTGAAAAAAAACCATTGTATTGCTTCTGTAATTTCCCCTCCCACTATCAGCCAGCAGTACTTGTAAAACATTTCATTTAATCCGTCCGAACCTGGGGCTTTGTCATTATTCATGGCAAAGACCACAGATTTAACCTCTTCAGCATTCACATGATTCACAAGGGAGCGCCTCTGGTCTTCCAACAGAAAGCTATGGAATTCCAACTCATGAGGAGAAGCCCTTCTCGAGACATATGCATGGCCAAAGAGCTCCTTGAAGTAAGAAACTGAGTCTTCCTTAATTAGTTCAGGTTCAACAATGGGGTCATTGGAGCCAGATTAATGGACAGAATATTATTATGGTGTTGCCGGCTCATCACCACCTTGTGGACAAATCCGTTGTTTGCATCACCCAGGTCCAGCCATCTTAATCTGGATTTTTGTTTGAGAAAAGCCTCTTCCTCTTGAAGGGCCTTGACCAACTCACCCATAGCCCTCTTCTCATTTGCAGCCAGCATTTCATTGAAATGATCCATAGAAATTCGACATTGGATATGATGAAGGGCCTCCTCTTTCACAATCACCACGCGGTGAATATCTCCAATATGATTTTTGTTCCATTCAGACAGACCTTTCTTAACATTCTATAATTTTGCCTCTACCCGGGTAAGAGGGTTAGACCCAAGTCACCCAACCCTGATTTCTTCATTCCATCCCTGTTGAAAAGTCTCCATGAATGATGGGTCTTTTACCCAAAAAATAGCTTTGGCCCAAAGCTGGGCATCCCCTCCACTTGTAGAACGCATGGGCTATCTTCCTCTCACAATGGAAATACACTCTAGATCTCTTCTCAAAGACAGGAATGTTGAGTTGTAAACTAGCAGATACTCCTCTAGAGCCTCATTCTCATCTCAAGCACAAGATTGGGGACTCAATTGATAAAGGTAGCTATCAGTGGTTAGTTGGACGACTGATATACTTGCCACACGTCCAGCCTGACATCGCTTTTGTTGTAAGTGTAATTAGTCAATATATGCATGATCCATATTCCTCTCACCTAGAGGTTGTATATAGGATTTTACGATATCTGAAATCTATTCCCGGAAAATATGCTTTTTCTCTCTTCATAGTCACTTTTGTATTGCAGCCTAATCTGGTGCCAATTGGAGTGGGTGTCACGATGATAGGAGATCTACCTCAGGCTATTGAACGTTTGTTGGAGGCAACCTTGTTACATGGTGAAGCAAGAAACAAACTGTTGTTGCTCGATCCAGTAATGAAACCGAGTTTTGAGCCATGGCCCATGGCATTTGTGAACTCCTTTGGCTTCGTGGTCTTCTTCAGGATTTATGTATTTTAGTTGAATTGCTTATGCACTTGTACTGCGACAATAAATCAGCAATCAGCATTGCACATAATCCTGTCAACGTGATCGCACTAAGCACGTAGACATCCATTATCACTTCATCAAGGAGAAACTAGAACAAGGAGTTATATGTGTTCCCTTTGTTCCGTCTAATGCTCAGTTAGCAGATATCTTTACGGAAGGGCTCAGTAGTAAGAATTTTGTTCCTATTATTAACAAGTTGGGCATGTTTGATATTTATGCACCAACTTGAGGGGGAGTGTTGTAATTGTAATTTTATGTCTAGGTTCATTGTATCTTGGTATGTTATCATAACCTTTGGTAGGTAGTATAAGTCTTTGATAGGTATGGTATAAGTCAATCTTGATAGGCCTACGTCACCATAGTCATCATACCGTATTTTGATGAGTGGTTGGTAGATATCCCAAATATTTATGTAAATGTAAATGAGTAAATCTCTTTTCCTATAAATACAAAAGGCATCTATCATAGATGATAAGCCAAAGTCATGGAATAAAATCTCGGCGAGATCTCGCCAATTTGGCTGGTTTCGTAACCAGCCGAGACGAAAATAGGGTCGATAACCCTTTTCGTCTCGACAGTTACATGTTCTCGCCGAGATCTCGATAGTTTTCGGTATTTCTCGCAAGATATCGCGAGATCTCGCGAGATCTCGGCGAGAAAATGCTTTTACTTTTTTTTTTCTCTTTATAAAAGAGAGAAGAGCCTGTTCTCGGTCGAGAACTCGACCGAGACTGCTCCTCCCTCTTTCTTCTTAGTTTTTTCAATTTTTTTCATTTCTTCCCCATTCTTTCTTCGTTTGGACTTTTAACTTGCTACGGGTGGTGCTTCGGACTGCGGGGATTGTTGTAAGAGCTTCATATCAACTGTTGAAGTTTTTCCATTCTTCCCAAAGATAGGTATCCTTCGGACAGCTACTGATGTTATATTTATGAATCATGTGCAAGACTACCAGAACTACTTTGCATCAAGAATGTCATGGGAAGATTATGTTGCTCAATTGGAAGACAATTTGCATCGACAACTTTCTCAGATGTATGATGATAGTAGAATGGATCATCCACAACACTCTACGTATTACTAGACATTGTATCTGTATAAGGATTGTGGACTATGGGCACAGGGGGACTATGGGATCATTCAATGTTGAATATTTGAACTATGATGTAATGATTTATAATGAAGTATTATTTTGTTTCTCTTTCCCCTAATGCATTATGTTATTGTCTCATTTGCCATATTTGATTGAATATAATAGCTAATATTAACCTAAATTTACAACAGACTTCAACGTTGACTGTCAAAACATGGGTGTAAACTCAAACAACCACAAATGGTCATTATTTTTATAATTTTATACTCTAAATGTGTTTATATATGTAAAAATGAGGTTCCCCTGAAGTTAGAGACCTAAAAAATGCATTTTGACCACCGAGACAGCTTAAAGCCTTTTTAAGCTGTCTCGGACAAAATACACTGTCTCGGCGAGATCTCGCGGCGAGATCTCGGTTTCGGAGGAGGCCGAGACTCCTCCGAAACCCGAGATTTTAAACCTTGGCCAAAGTATTCCCCAATTATTTTTCAATAATAGGAAAAAAAAACCCAAAGAAATCCAATTAGTAATCTAATATGGACTCCTAAAAACTTTCTTAACTTAATAAATAAGTCAAATTCGAAATATACCTCTTAATAGCATAGCATAACCTTGCTAACATTAGGATTCTTAGCCAAGACTAATTTTACCAACTTGGACTCTTAACAAAAGACCCACAACTAACTAATAAAATACTAATTTTCGTGCACCCCTTTTACTTTTAAGTTTTGGGCTCATACAATTCAGCCCATCACAAACATACAAAAACTAAAAGCCCAATCCAAACCAGACCTGTCTTTGAACCGAGACTCCATTGATTCCAGTAACCAGAAAGTTAGATTTTTCATTCACTGATTCTGGGTTTAACAAACTTTCTTAGCAAGGCTGCATACCTATGCCCCTCCCCAGACCCCGCAGCGGCGGGAACCTTGTGCTCTGGGGATGCACACACCCTTCTAGACTTGGTACAAACTTATCCAGCATGTGAGTCACATGGACAACAGATGGTAGGGGAGTATAATTCTCTTCAATCCATGAAAATAACTCTATTTGAATTTCATCATGAGGTTCTAGCACTAAAAATAGAGAAAAATGAACAAATAAGGGAAAGTTCAAAAGCAGAATCACTGCAGCACTAGACTAATCAGGGGCTTAATAACGAGAAGAGCAAAAAACAATCAAATATGATAACAGTGGCAGCTATAATACCTCATTTTCCCCAAGGGCTCGAGTAAGGAGGGCTGTCTTTGCCTCTAAAGTATCACGCAAGGATACTTCACCCTCTTTTGCTTTCTCAGCATATGATTTGAGGCGTTTCATTCTTGCAGGATTTTCACCTAGTACAGGTTCACCATTCACAACTGTAAGCTTTGTCTCAGCAGCCTCCAGGTCTGCTTTAGCCTTTGCTGTGGCTTCCTCAGCTGATAAAACAACCTTCTCAATGGATAAAATCTCTTTCCTTAGATCGGATATGCGATTGTATGTCTTGTCAAGTGCATTCCTAAGAATCTACCAGAAAATGGCTTAATAAAGATTTTGAAGAACATGTTAGATAAAAATTCAGTGGAAAGCAGAAGAGATTCTAAAATCTGCCCCAGCTAGTACCAATATAGACATGTTCTATATAAACAATATAAACAAGAACATGTAATTGTATGCTGATTAAAGTGAAGATCCCTCACTAAAACATGAGCAAAACAATATAGACAATACTCAGACAGGAAAACATTTTCAAAATAATGCAACAGGATCATAGTTGTCAAGGTGCCAAGGCATGGGAGGCCTGACGGGGCGCCCGATTTTCCAAGGCATCACAAGGACACCTGGACGCCTAGGCGGTGCCTTGACAACTATGAACAGGATAACAGGACCCTCGACAACTAGACCCAGGACACCCCCCGACAAAAAAAAAAAAAAAAAAAAAAATTGGGGGCTTTCATCACCAAGACACCAATATGGCACCACAAAATTTAAAATAGAAAGGGACTTGATGTTACAATGGATAGGTAAACAGAAAAAATTACATGGCCAAGATCCATAAAATAAGGGTAAAACAGCCCCATAAAAAAAACAAGTTAAGTAGTTTTGTGTTTATGAAAACGAAATTAAAGTGAACTGTTAAAATAAAATGGAAGGGGTGATTTATCCAAAGAATAAAATACTGCATAGAAAGAGTGTTCATTGGATAAGAAAATGAGCAAGACGAGCGTGACTACCATTTCAATATGTCATAAAGGTTGAAAACAATAGGTCTTTTTTTTTTTTTTTTTTTGGGGGGGGTGTGCCAAACAGCCAACTACACAAAAAAATGTCCACACTAATCTAATTTCATTTTAGCAGCATAAATCAGACTTATTCAGACGTGGAAGCCCGAAGAACTATCTCAGCTTTGAAAACAACTCAATATTTTTCTCGTCTTACCAAGACTTTTGCCCGTTAAATAGGAAATATATCCTAATCGTTATTATAAAACCAAGTCCGAAAACTAATGGCCTAAAAAAAGAAAATTTCAAACCTTAGATCCCATCTTCATTTATAATCATACTATTACAGCAACACTTATATCCACTAAATAAATATCTATTTAGCACGGTCAACTTTGAAAATTTCTCCCTTCTTATGAGGTAAATAAATCAAAATTTAATAAGAGAGAGAGAGAGAGAGAGAGATGTAGCATGCTTAGTTGTCTGATTGGCTTTCTATACAAGGCCTAATTTCAACTTGCATAAATAGGAATTCCTCTTCCAGTTCCTTCATGCCAGCAGACCAATCAACATCAATCTAGCAGTGGAACTAGGTTGACTCGACCCAGGGCATTTTGGGTCTTTCACCAGGTCATATTTCACATCTCTATGACTAGAGTGAAAAATCATCTCTCATTACAGAAGGGAGAACTAAGCATTTAGATATTTTCTAGAGCTAGTGAAACTGAAACAACATACTTCCCATGGATGATCTGATGAATGGAACTGCTCGACATTAGGGGGGGAGAAAACCCAGTTTACAATGGCCAAATTAGATATAAGCCGATAACCCATCATTCGGTCGATCGTAATAGCCTTCATTTGAGCATGGTTCTTCCAGTACAAACTGACTTCATCGATCAGCATCACTTGCTTATCCGGATCAGGCCACAGCTTAGCAATTACTTGGCCATATCTCTCCAATACGGTGATCAAATGAGTGAAACTTTTTGATCCAATGTCAAGAAGGGTTTGAATAACCACTTCAAGTGCAACTGTTAAGCCATGAACTGGGATAATATTTTCTTCAACCCATGAAATAATCTCCCGAGATGTTACCCTCTCTTTTACCATGCTGTTGAGATGAGCAGAAAGTGCATGTGCTTCACTACCATCTTCTGCACTATACTTGAAGTTTGGGCCACCCTTGGGGGGAAGCAACTCCTCCAACGTAGGAGCATTTTCAATGCTCTACATAGAAAAAAGAATGAAGTTTACAAAAAATATATAGACATACACAAGAAAACATTGTTTAAAAAGTAACAGCTCACTAAACTACTAAAATTATAAGTGAAAAGGGCTATGCTTCAATAAAAAAAAGGGGATCTTATTTTAACAGTCTGAGATCTTGAATCCCAAATATAACTAATACTGGCAATTTCAATCCGCTTAAACATTCCATACAAGATTCCAATTAATAAGCCCTTTCTTTCATGATTTTTTTTGTCCAGGGTGATGTCTCCCACATGGAATCTATGGACCATACAACTAGATGTATGTATGGAAGGGTAACATGGAAATTCCAACCGTTGGATATCTTAGAGATGGATTGATCGATCATGTGTAAAAAATCTAGACCCAAATTCAATCATATACCTTCCCGCGTAATTAGCACTTCCCTTGTATTTCTATTCATCGATTTCTTTTTCAGTAACCTTCACATTTCCATTAGATTTTGAGAGCTTTACTTTGCCACTTGGCTGACTCTGTTTGGTAAGCACCTTACTAGAGGGGGGTTTCTTATTATTCACTCGCTTCAATTCGACCAACATGTAGGCATCAGTTTCGGGTGGATTTGGAACAGATTATTAAAGAGGTTCATCATGGAAAGTTCACCTTGATGATACTCCTAATGGAGGGCTTGGCTACAACTTGGGGCCACACAGTAAGTCACAGCCAATTTGAGCCATATGCACCAAACAATGTGATGGGAATTAACCTTTTACTACAGATATTAAAAAACATTCATCTATATGCTGGCTTTTCAAACTTCTATTCAAAGGTTTATAAAGTAAAGATAGTGGAATATTGGTATGCATTTTCTGAAAGTTAATACAGATAGAGATGTGAACTGTCAAACTGTCAGGGAAACAAGCCCTTTCAGCCACTCCCCCCTTCCACCAATAGAAAAAAGTTGCTGACTCTCACTTCACAGCTTCAAATGTTAGTTAGTGCCCACCCCATTTCTTTCTCATCCAGAAAAATGACCCCATGTTTAAATATAGAGATAACTTACAAAGAGGAAAAGACAATAGGTGACATTTTAGTTATTTAGTATATAACTTCAGATATTCTAAGTTCCAAATCTTGACAATTTGATGGATTAAACTTTTGTAACAGCCAATCTCCTCTTTCCTGATGCCAGGCATCCTATAGAAGAATTCCTATAGTTTGATAAACCACTTGATTAGCCACCCAGAAAATTGCCATACAATACTCGTATCACCCATGCTTTCCATTGATACCCATCCACAACATCAATGGGTTTTGCAAGGATGACACCAATATACTTGACAAAACTGCTCCATACCCCCCAGGTTAAGGTGTTCTACTAGAAACCAGCAAGACATCCATCATTTTCCTAAAATACAATATACAATGGCTGGAAGCAGAATAGACTGGACAACATAAAACAAGGGTAAAATAAGATAGGAAAACAAAGCAATTTCCATATGGATTTGTTCTGTTTCCATGTTAACTTGTGTCAAATCAAACCAGCTGGGATAGCATGTTTGGGTAATCTAACCTGTCCAAGACAGCAGCCAGGTCAGCGATCCCAGTTTGAAGGAATATAACAAGTTCGAAGTAGAGCCACAGAGTTACACCTCTAGCTGCTGCGAACCATAATTTCTTCTTCAGATCTTCTTTTAATCCCAAATAAAAACAAGTAGTCGTTTTTTTATCAGTTACGGTTACTAGAGTTGATTCCTAATCAAGTTAGTTTGTTGTGTTACTAGAAAATCCTAGCAGAAAGCAGAACTAGAAGTTCTTCCAGTTTTAAATACAAGTTAGAGATTCTTTTCTAATTGCTATTAGAGTTAGTATATTTTTCGAAGCAAAATCAGAGTAGAAACTGGTCCTTTGAATCCTGTTTCCTTAGAAGTAGGAATTTTGGGGTTTTGGATCTCCAAACAAGTTTCCTAAAGGGTCTAGAACCAGTAACATAGTTTCAGTAGCAACAACAACAACAACAACAACAACAACAACAAAGCATTATGTCAACTACATGGGGTTGGGTACATGGATTCTTCTCATCTAATCACCTTTATTTGAGATCATACTTGAAACAAGGCCTAAGCTATGCATGTCTTTCCTCATCACCACACTAGAGTCATCTTAGGTGTGTCCCAAGCTCTTTTAGATCATCGGTCTGAATCAAATCACTCCTCCGTATTAAAGAATCTAAAGACCATTGTTGAACAAGATCATACCATCTCAAATGACTTTCTCATAGCTTAACATGTATCGGCACTACTCCCAAATAAACTCTAATGTGATCATTCTGTACCTTATCCTTCGTAGTTTTTCTACACATCTAACTCAACATCCTCATCTTCAGCTACACTAAGTTTATCTATATGATGTTTTTTAACTGCCCAACATTCCGCACCATATATCAGAGCCAGTCGAATGATTGTCTTATAAAATTTTCCTTAAAGTTCCTACAGAAATATGCTGATCACACAATACTCCAGACGCACATCTCCACTTCTCCATCCTATTTTAATCATCAGTGAAACATCGTACGCTATATCACTTTCTTTATTTATGAGTGAGTCTAGATACCTAAAATTATCACTTTGTGGTATCTCCCTAATGTTAACTTTCACCTCATTATCCATCCTTGTGTGAATAAAGTTATATACCATATACTTCATCTTCATTCTACTTATCTTAAAAAACTTTTGATTCCAAGGTTGATCATAACTCCAACTTAACGTTAATCCCTACCTTTGTCATCCACCAAAACAACATCAGATAAAAGCATACACTAAAGAACATCATCTTGAATGTCTCTAGTTAAATCATCCACGATAAGAACAAACAAATGAGGGCTTAAAGCTGATCCTTGATGTAATCAAATTTAATTGGGAACTGACTACCTTAACCTCCCACGATTCTTACATTAGTCACCACACTATAATACAGATCCTTGACTATATCCATATTTGGTTTGAAACACTTCTCTTCTCTAATACTTGCCAGATTAACTCTCTAGGGACTCGGTCATAAGCTGTTTCTACATCAATTAAGACCATATGGAAGTCATTCTTCCATTCTTTAAATCTTTCCATGAGTTTTCGAAGAAAGTAAATAGCCAAATTGGTTCTTCGTTATAGTAGTTTCTTGTCCCTAATGAGTTTCAATAACTCTCTCCCATAGTTTCATAGTATGACTCATTAATTTTATGCCTCCGTAGTTATTGCAACTCTGAACATCACCTTTATTTTCATAAATAAAAAAGTTTCAGCAATTAAACAAATTTCATGCTCAGCTTAGAGCAAGCTTTCTTCTCTCTTCTTGGTTTTCTTAGGATAGAAAGACTCTATTTTCATCTCAAGCCTTGGCTATTTAACTAGGTGGTACTGGTATCAGAGCAAGGACATACCCTTACTCTGGCTTCCAACGACCAGCAAGAGGGAGTTTCCTGTCAACAGCAAACTCTCAACACAGATCCAGTAGCTTCTAGAAACATTGGTTAAGGCTGGCAGGAATCAACAACAGGGTACTGCAATCCTCATCGAAGAGGATTGTGGTGGTGCAGTCCCAAAACTTCAAAAGTTGCTTCCACTAGTACCCACAGTGGAACAATTCCAGCCATGGCAGCAACATTTATCTTCCATCATTGACAGTTTGTGGTGGCATCATTCCAGAACAGCAGCAAAGAAAGTTCCACTCCTGCCAATGTTGATTCTACCAATGAAGAGGAAGACCTGAATGGAGAAGGCAACTTAGCTCCCGGTGTCTATGGAGGTCAACAACATTCAAGATTATTAAAAGGATACAACTAGTGGGTCTGTTTAGTAACATTAACAAGGAAAGTTGTCTTTTCTGTTTTATATTTAAGTGAAAAGGTAGTTAAGTCCTTTCATTCTAGGAATTTAGCTAGCCGGCTATACTAGTTAGTATTACTAGGGGTATTTGTGTAATTGTACTTCATTTTTTTTATTAATAAAAGGTAACCAAGCGGAGAGGACTTTCACTCTTAAACTCTCTCCGGTCTCCCCCCTTGTTTCCGTAAAACTTCTTTCTCCTCTTTCTCTTCTTCTTCATCTTCACTCTACCTTCTTCCCCTTTGTGCATGATCTAATAGCCAGTTCTTGCTACTATCACATGGTTCCAGAGTAGGATTGATTGGGAAGTGATTTTTTATTGCCATTTTGAGGGTTTTTTAATGTTCTTCTCCATGGATTAAAGTACAATACCGTATCAAGTGTATCGATCAATATGTATCGTTATCAACCACGATACACCCCCAATACGTCTCTCAGGTTTAAAAAAAATTATATATATATATATATATATATATATATATATATATATATATATATATATATATATATATATATATATATATATATATATATATCTGGTACCATACCATAACCCCTGTATCAAACTGATACGGATCAATACAGGTTGATATGATCGAACATGCTGATACGTATAATTAGGTTGAATAGTTCATCAAAGCTTTCAAAAAAATAAAATATAGAATTGGCTCGTATGGACCCAATACAGTCATACTAGTCGATACTCTCTATATGCCCACTTAAACCAAATGGGATTCTAACATTTCACCTCTTTGCTTTTTGTTTGTTCTCACTGAAAAGAAGAAGAAAACACCGAAAGGATTTGTGACCTTAGATCATGAAGAATGGATTTCAGCAACCATGGGTGTTTGAAAGAGCATAAAAAAAATGACCCAGAAGCAACCTTCAAACTGGAGTTTGGATCGAAGATCGAACAGGAATAGATCATTGAAGAAAAAGTTGTGGAAATAGGTAAGTGACCAGCAAGGTTTTTTTTTTTTAAATATTGCTAGAAATCTTGGCTTTTTGGAAGTTGTGGAAATAGGTAAGTGGTTGATAGCATGAATCATTCCATCAAACTTGCATTTTTTTTGTTTAATTTGAGTTTCGATCAAGGGTTTTTTTTTTTTTTTTTGGAAAAAAAAAATTATTTTCTACCTAAAACCTTTACCTAGCCACTTGATGGAAATATATGTGATAGATAAGGTGATGGTCTACCATTTACCAACTGGCAGATATTTTCCAAAATTGGTACTATTTTTTTTATTTTAGTTTTTCTATTTCCTGGAAAAAAAATAAGAAAATTACTTGAAAAATCATGGAAAGTAACAATGCAATTGCACATATCATGGTATTATAGATTTCCTACTTGTGCTTCAAAACTTATGGATGTTTGTTGATCATGAAAATTTTAAATTATATTAGTTTTTAGTTATGTTTTTAATTTCTGAAAATGAAAAATTATGCAGAAAATCGAAAAAAAAAATTGACATTAATTTCATGCAGAATTGTATAGACATTCTGACTTACATGAAGTGAATTTGGCAAGTTATATCAGCACAGTAAGGTATTACGAGTGTTTGGTTGATCAAGGGACACCCAGATTTGAACTGGGGACACTAGAAAAGTGTTGCATATTTATTTGTCATTTTCTATACTTTTTTTCCATTTTTCAGTTTCAGAAAATCCAAATTTTGATTATTAAATTGAAAAAAAAAATTTAGTTTCTGCTTGAAATGATTCAACAATTACTTTAAATGCATGAAAATTTAGGGATGTGTGTTCATCATAAAATGTTTCTACAATTACTTGCCTTTCCATGCATTTTTTTAATTTCCTGAGATTAATGGAGGGAAATTTTCTTGCTTGACATCATTTTTTACTTGAAATGGTTCTCCATTATTTGTTATCTATTTGTTATTTTGTGAAAAAAAAGAAAAAAAAAAGTTAATGCAATGAGTACATTCAAGTCTGCTGGAATTACTGCACAAAAATCTATGGAAATCGGCTAAAGACAATATGCAACTTCTGTGACACTGAATATCATGGATGTGGTGACGAGACAAAAACAACTTCTGGTAGGGGTTATGGTAATGTCTCCAAGTGCACAAAATGTCTAGTAGAACTGAGAAGGGCAATAGCAAAAAACTTGAGGGAAGCAAAGGAGAAAGGAAAGAAGAAGGAAGAAGAGGAAAGATATACAGAGAATCTTACAGATCCAGAGGAGCCATGCAATTTTGATGATTTCGAAGGGTCTGATATGAAAGGAGAAGATGAATTGAGGCAAGCGATGGAGGCCTCACAGCATGAGTATCGACAGAAACAATGAGGGGAAGAGCAGCTGAAAAGGACAATCTTCTCGACCACAATCTCAGGGTGGTGGCTCATACAATCCAGACATGGATTAGCAAGGGTAAGGAACCAGCTGGTTTGACTAAATCAGCAACTGTCCGGGGTTTGTTTGACCAATTTAAGGTTGGCAAGGGCAAGAGGAAAAGAAACACAGACATTGGTGACATGGACCTTGAAGTCCCCTTCAGACCAGTAGATGCAGGGCAACAATGGATAGAGGACAGAGGAAGCCATGCATACAAAGTTATTAAGTGAGAAGATGGAGAAGTCAATTGCAAGATGGTTCCATAGTGCTTTTATTCTGGCCCACAAGGCCAAAGATTCATATTCTAAGACAATGGTATGGGAGATATAACGGTGTGGACCAGCTGTGACGGCATCCACACCTTATCAGATTATTGGGCCATTACTAGATGCTATCGTCATGATGTTGATGAGTATGTTCAGGTTCTCAAGCAGAGTTCATCATAGTATGGAGTAGGCCAACGAGGTTCTCCATCATCTACTTCTTTATCTATTGTGAGGACAGCACTATATTCCACAAGTCCATCAACACATCAAGTGAGATCAAAGATGCTCAATATTTTTATAGACTAATGGATGAAGTTATTGAGGAAGTTGGAGAAGACAATGTGGTCCAAATAGTAATAGACAACGCTGCAAATTGTAAGAAGACTCAACTTACACTTTTGTTGAAGAGGCAACAACTATTTTGAACACCTTGTGTTGCAGTTGCACGCTGCATTGATTGATGTTTAAAGACATTGGTGAAATGCCCAAGGTGTCTCAAGTGTTGGATGATGCAAGCAAGATCACAATTTCATCTACATGGTGGCATTGATGATGAGGCACACAAGAGGCTACTTGGTGAGGCCTGCGGTCACGAGGTTTGTCACCAGTTACATTGCTTTTAATAATCTCATCAACCAGTAGGCAGGTCTACTACAGATGGTTACTATGGAAGAGTGGTTCCCCAGCCAGTCCCTACGCTTGGTCTGTAATAGGGAGATATGTGCAAGACCTCCTTATGTCTTCAAAATTTGGGATTCGGTGGAAAGATTGGCCATAGTTAAGAGGTCCCGCTTCGTTCTTCTTAGGCAAGTTGATGGTGATAAGGAGCAGACAATGGGGAAGATGGTGCAAGCAATGATGCTTTTGAGGCAGAAAATACATGAAATGAATCCACTTGAGAAGAAACAATTTTTAAAAGATTATATGGGAGAGGTGTGAAGGAATGTTGTTGCTAGACATTCATTTGGCAGGTAGTCTTGTATCACTTGCTCTCTTTATTTTATTTTTAACGCTTAGGAATTGAGTTCTATTATATCAATGTCTTACATTGTTTAGCACATTACTTGAATCCAAGCATCCAATATAGTCAACTTGACGCAGGATATGAGATGCTATATGTAAACGCCATTAGAAATGTCGTAAATGGATTAGAGCCGGATACAACAATAGCTACACATGCCATGGATGTGATAACATGTTACATAACATTTCATAAATGTTATTTGCACAATTTCAATGATTGGCTAACCAATATACTCCACTACTAAGCTTAAATTTTTCATGAGGGCATGCAAGGATTTGCTGATCGGTTAGCAGTCGCCAGAAGCACCACATTACGCCCTGGTGAGTTAGACAACATAACATATTATTTGTTAACATATATGTGTTTCATAGTTTATTCATTGAAAATATTTCCCTTTGTGCAGCTGATTGGTGACTTATCTATGGAGTGAAGTGGTACACACTTGAAGAGGACTACAACCAAATTAATTCTCAAACGACCTCCTCAAGTGGATGTGAAAGATATTGGAGCACATTTGGGTTGATACATACCAAATCCCACAACCGCCTCAATCATGCAAAACTTGAGAAGTTGGTCTATGTCCACTACAATATGAAACTAAAGAAGAAATATCTTGAATTGGAACAGCAGCAATCGAAATCAGCCACATGCTCGACAACGGGGATCTAGTTAAAGCTTGGATAGAGGACACTGATAGAGTGTTTGTGATGGATCAGATAGCTGAGGATCACCAGACTACCATAGCTGATCTTATCATGGAGAACAGCGTTCATCAATTGAATGATGATGACGAAACACAAACACCGTCATAAACACAAACACAAGACCCGAGCGAGACTAATTCTGAATTCTTTGGGGGTGATGCTAGGAGGACGAGGTCTGGCGCTCAGTATGGAAGCACGATGACGATGACGATGACGATGACGATGACAAAGATGGCAATGGGGATAGCATGGGTGGCAGTGGAACTAGTGGTGGTGGTGGTGGTGGTGAGGTTTCACAGTCATATCATCCAGTGCAGTTCACATGTGATGGGGGTTGTAATCATGCAATCCAAGATGATGATCATGGTGCTCGCTCACAACCTAGTAGTTACAGTTGGAAGGGTAAGCATGGCAAGCAACTTGATGACAGTAACATGCTTACGAAGGAGATCGAGTCATTGAGCATGAGTTCAGATCCACATACTACTACACCGACACATTATGGACAGCATCCTCCTACTCGTGATTCTTCCAGCTTTAGGTGTTCATTATTTGGAAGTTCAGGGAGGAGTCAACCTAAACACCGTGGTTCCTAACAATGAGATTGTCCACTGCATAGGAGTATACAAATGGTTATACTATGAGTAGGACGGACACTACCAACATGTATATGAACCAGTACTGCAGAAATGTTAAAAATGTGTACAAGATCATATTGGTTTCACCCATTCCTGATACTTCTTAGAACTTCGAGTTTGAACCAGCATGCAACTCGACCTAGTATTAGAATCAATGTAAGAAACCATATCCCATATATTGCTGTTTATTTATAGTGTTTTTATACTTTAAAATTGTGTTTTTATATGTTCCCTAAGCCTTCTTGTGCGTATCTTGCCCATATCCAGCATATCGACAATATGATATGATACATCTCTTAAAATCACTCGACCGATACGCGATAATTTAATTCTTGCTTCTCCCTTTTTTTTTCTCTTATTCTCGTTTTCTCTTTTCTTCCAATGGAATCAGATCAGTTTCAGAACTTAATTTTGTGGCTGCACATGCTTAAAATTTCCTATTTTTGTTGCTTGATTAATCCAAAATTTGCTAGCCTTCTCTTGCTCATAATCTACAGTTTCAAAGCTGTTCAATTTTCTTAAATCCTGATTTCAGCAACTGCTTTTAACAGTTCCATCTTTCTTATCAACTTTGAGTTACTTCAAATAGGAATTTTTTAAATTCAAATTTCAAAACTGATATTTCAGATCTGACTTTGGGAAGGTGTTCAGAATCTGTTATTATTCAATTCCCTATTATTACTACAATCTACAGTTTCAGTGCTGTTCAATTTTCTTAAATCCGGATTTCAGCAATTGCTTTTAACAGTTCCATCTTTCTTATCAACTTTGAGTTACTTACTTCAAATAGGAATTTTTTAAATTCAGTTTTCAAAACTGATATTTCAGATCTGACTTTGGGAAGGTGTTCAGAATCTGTTATTCTTCAATTCCCTATTATTACTACAATCTACAGTTTCAGTGCTGTTCAATTTTCTAAAATCCGGATTTCAGCAATTGCTTTTAACAGTTCCATCTTTCTTATCAACTTTGAGTTACTTACTTCAAATAGGAATTTTTTAAATTCAGTTTTCAAAACTGATATTTCAGATCTGACTTTGGGAAGGTGTTCAGAATCTGTTATTCTTCAATTCCCTATTATTACTACACTGATCCCATTAGTCTTGACATTGATTCCAGCAAATTTTTTTTTTTTTTTTAAGATTTCAAAATCTAAAACTGTCGATTCTGTTAATTTTTTTCAACTTCTAATTTCAGAACTTATTTAATGTCTTATTCTGCAATTAATCCATTAAATCAAATCATTATTGAAGTTGGTTAGAACCACTGAAAATTTATGCTAACGAATTCCGGGTTTTCTTGAGAATTTCAGTTTCCTACTCCAAGTGTTAAATCTTCGTATCCCCCAATCCAGCCGTTGGATTCTCATCTGGTTTTGCAGGACTGTTTATCGGTCAGAATTGAGTACACGACCAGACTTTTATCCCCAGATGTTATTTGACTGGTTTATATGGCTTTTCGGTTGCTGGTTTTGGCTCCTAGTTGCCTGCGATTCCTGTTTTCCATTTCTTTTTTAATTCTGGTCCTACGAACTGATCTGATCAGAAACTTCCCTTTATTGTTTGCATCTAAAGTTCTCTTCCTACGGTATTTTGTTTATTATTATTAGGTTCCTCATCGTCTGTTAAAATCAACATCCAACCATTGGATTTTTACGATCTTTTAGGTTCTTGATCTCATTTTCAAGGCCGTCTTCGGACCTGGCTGAAACTGAGATATCTTAGTTTTCAACCAGGACATTGTGGAAACCTGGATTATTTCTGGGCTGATTTTGAATCTTATGGGAAAACATGAGTCGAAACCTGTGTCAAAAACTCCAGTACTATGTTCAAAAATGAAACCTCAAGTTCTATTTCGAAACTTATCGAAACCTGCCAAAACCCATTTCAACCCTTGGTATTGTCGCGGGCCATCTCGAAACCGAGATATCTCGGTTGAAACTTGCAGTTGACTGAGATTAAGGACCATGCTTTTGGTTGAGCCTTCATTAGAAGTTTATCCATATCAGTTCTTTTTGTTTGGTTTTATCAGATTTCTTCCAAAATCTGGATTTTTCTCCTGTGGTTCAGTATTGGTTCTGCCTGGTAGTTGGTGTTGCTGCTGATTTTGGAAGTTTCTGCTTTGTATGTTATTCTATACAATTGCTGCTGTTAAATCCTATGCTGAAGTTAATATTGGCTCTGATATGGTTTAGTGGGTTATTGGCTCTGGACATTGTTATTTGCATGGAACACATTGGTATACTCTGCGCATTAAGATGTATATCTTGCATCTGATCTCTCTGAGTTTGCTCGTTGTGTTTGTCCATTGTTGGATTTTCTCTATTGGTTGGTTGGCAGGCTTTTTGCTCCTGCTCCCTTGGTATACTCTGGTGATTCTAGTTGTTGCTGTGATGTGATGCCGGGGCTGCCAAGTTTCTTATTTCTTATTCCCCACGTTATTTGTCCATGTGGAGTGCTCCATGTGAGGGATTGATGCCACCAGGAATGAACAATCTGAGTGAAGCTCGAAGTGGAAGAAGCAAAAGCATTCCTATGGTTTTTTTAATGTAGGGGCAGGAACATGAATTGAAAGTACAACATAAAACAAGGGCAAAGTAAGATTCCAAAACAAAGCATATGCCAATGAGTTTATTTTCCTTGAATCTTGACTTAATGTCGAGTCAAACCAGTTGTGATAGCATCCTTTTGGGTTCTCTTACCTGTCCAAGTCAGCAGCCAGGTCAGCCAGCCTAACTTAAAGGAATTTAGCAAGTAGTGTGGTTTGGTCAGCTATGTTTATTAGACTTGGTTTCTAATTAAGTTAAGCCAGTTTGTTATGTTAATAGCAAATCCTAGCAGAACTACGAGTTTCCACCAATTCCATATATGAGATAAAAAAATTCTTTTCCTGTCAGTTCTTTCTAGTTGCTATTAGAGTAATTTGGTATGTTTTTAAAACTCTATCACAAATAGAAACAGGTGCTCTGACCACTGTTTTATTAGAATTGGGTTTTCTGGTTTATAAATATGTGTCTAAGTGGGCCATTAACCAATTTTACAGTTTCAGCAATTAATGAAAGGTACTTGCGCAGCTTTAGAGCCAACTTTCTTCTTCTCCTTTTCTGGTTTTCTTGGGAGAAAACATGTATTTTCATCGCAGCCACTGGCTACTATGTTAAGAATAAAGTTTATTTATTTTTCGTAACATAAAAACAAACAAACAAACAAATATAAAAGTTTCAGCACTGTAATTTCATAAGTTTAAAATGGCCTCCGTTTGGTACCCAGATAATGGATGGATAACTAATTTTGGATATATATATATATACATTGACCCTGATCCAATATCATGTTCAAGTCTGTCAATTGATTGGGTACCCATTGACACCCCTGCGAGGAACTGGTAAGTCATTATCAGGAAGGATTAACAGGTTTGTGCATATTTTTATACCTGTCTAATTTGCTCCCAATATGATAAACGGACTTCCCTTTCCAATACTTCTTGAACAAACACTCGTTGTGGTGCCCATTTTGGGAGCTCTAATACGTAAGCCCACTCTTCCCAAGGCCAAATGAACTGAAAGTTTGATCTGAAAAAGAAGGGACTGATAGATTATGATCGTTCACCCATACACACAAATGAAAACCATATACAAAATCCATCCAACTATATATATGCAGCTAAAAAGGTTAACGAATAAGCTGAAATCACAAGGCTATGATTACTGACAGGTGGTGTGAGAACCAGAGGATCAGCCGTGTTCTACACTCCATATCCAAATCGGCGATTCTCTCAAAGAGAGCACGAACAGCTCCAGCCACAACAGGTGGAAAAGCCCCTGGAAGAGCCTAAAATTTAAATCAGGGTTTCAGTTAGTTAACAAAATTTGCAGCATGACTGATTGAATTTTAAAATAAAATAAAAAAAAATCTGCCATCATTTAAAGATCAAGAATTCCTTGGAAAAAGTCGGTAGTCAAAACCACAGCACAAGAATAAGAACCTTGGGGATATTATGCACGTAGAAGAGAATTAGTTCATGCATGCATGCAAGTAATCATGAACCCATGCACATACATGTTCAATGTTTCATAAATAAATAACCTAGGGTCCTAAATTATGTTAAGGGCAACAACATACTTAAGTATGAAAAATTCATTTGAGGATGGCGTTTATACTACCTTGCAGAGGTCAATGATCACAAGCGTGTAGTAACTTGGCTTGAATGGTGGTTGAGGCAGTAAAAGCAGCTGCAAGAACACCAAAACCAAAGAATATTCTTTCAGAAAGTCCACCAGAATAAAGTTACACAATTTAAAATAAACAAATCATTCCAAAATTGAGTAGAGTAAAAGAATTCATCAAGCCATTAACAGCTACCATCAACAAACAGATATACTTCAAATTCATTTACTGATCAATGAAATGCCACACAAATTCCAATGTACATAACATAGGCATCCTCGAGTAGAAAAATCAGAAAAATAACAGAACAGAAAAGCTTATATAAATAGCTTAAGGTTCCAAGGGGAAAGCCATGAAAAGTTCAAATACATCAAATCTCATAGCAATTAAACCTTGGCTTGTTGCTGACCTATGTAACAAAATAGAAAAAAAGAGAAGATGGAGAGAATCGATGTGTATTCCTCTCTTCTTAGCAGTCACTATTTATAGACAAAATAAAAGAGCTAAAGTTATAGAT
Source organism: Protea cynaroides (assembly GCA_028583415.1). Lineage (NCBI taxonomy): Eukaryota > Viridiplantae > Streptophyta > Magnoliopsida > Proteales > Proteaceae > Protea > Protea cynaroides. Next base: position 50,221,775 of record CM053271.1, on the reverse strand, counting down.
CTAGGACTCCTTATCTTGTTTAGTCCTACTTACAAAGTAAATAGGAGCTCCACATGAAAATGACTCTCATGACAAAGGATAAAAAAAAAACAGTCATATTCTAATTGAGGAGAAGGTGAGAGGCTAGGACTAACCTTTAGAGTCCTAGTTACAAGTAAGAAGGGATAAGATAGGCCACATGGTCTCTTAATTAAATCGATATTGGGCCTGATTATTCAGGCCCATCACTAAACAATTCAAATATTTAAACACTTAGACTAATCGGTAATGGGCCTTTATAAGCAGGCCCATCGCTTTACAATAATAATAGCTAACAACCGAGAAAGCAAGTGATCCCGAAGCAGAACTGGATCAGTGAATGTTGACATAGAATGGCCACTGATCCACGGGGCTGATCTGGTTCATCCCGGTGAAGCCATTCCCATTTCTATAATATAAAGTAATGAGTCCATATATTGGTGCATGGAAACTAATTTTCTCATCATGGGTATAAAACATATCCTTTCCCTACCAAAGATGAAGAAGTAGACTTCACCACCACATCATTTAGTCCTGATATTTAGCTAATTTTAGGAATCCCTCAAAGGAATTATCCTCTCAATCTGCCTTCCTCTGTTCCTTCCCATGGTAAATTCATATATCCATGTTTCCGTACAGTTTCTCTTCCATGAATGCAACTATCACTCTCTCACACACACATTTGGTTTTGGAACCTGGACAGGTTTCTCAATTCTTTACAACAACTTGGTGCTGTAAGCTTTTAGATTTGTGCAATGTTTCGTGTTTGTTCTGCAGAACACGTTAATACAGATTACAAAAAAAGAAATGAGAACCCACTTGAAAGAGTTGACTGTAAATAGCTTATTATGACTTTTTGCTAAACTTTGTGGTTGAAGAAATTTACAGGTTGAAAATCATGCAATAGATTTATCAAATACCCCCAATAAGCATATATATAAGTTGTATAGGTATTACAAGCATACCTCAGCAAACCATAAATAATAAACCAACAGGTATCTCCAGAAATTTTTGTTGTTAAATGTATCTTTTGACTATTACCTGGCTGCTGCCAGATCACCAAGGTGGCTAGGTCAATTGAAACTTCACCATTGTTCTACTGGCCTGTCCCAAGCCCAGATAAAGGAGGGGGGTTGGTGCGGCAGGTCAGCAGCCACCACCAAAAAACCTTAACCAAACCTTATATATTCAACATAAATCTAAGGCAATCTCTATAAATGACACGCTACATTTGGACACGAGTGTGGCGAAAAGTGGGTGAGGGCCTCCGCGTCAATGCCCAAATACAATGACAAATAGGAAAGGGTTCTTGCACCATGGACAAGTATGGGTAAAGAAGCTAGTGCATAAGCGTAGGAATAGGTTAGCATCTTAAAACATAAGATCTTTAACAGGTAAGAATCTAGATTTGATAGATGTTATGAAGAGAAGAATGATTAACATAGCTTGTATTCAAGAGACTAGATGGAAGGCTAAAAAAATCTAAGGAGTTGGATGACTTTAAACTTCGGTATACGAGGGAAAAAGTAATAAAACTAGAGTGGGCATAATAGTGGATGAATATTTAAAGAATGATGAGGTCGACGTTAAAAGATTCGATGATAGGATTATTTCAATCATGCTTGTGTTGGAGAAAGAGGTTGTCAATATAATTAGCGCCTACGCACCCCAAGTAGGATTTGATGAAAGTAGTAAGCTACAGTGATGCAGTCCAAGGACCAGTCGTGAACCAGTCCAAGAACCAATATAAGGACCAGCCAACATTGGTCCACGGAACCAACCTAAAGCCAACCCCCAAAGCCAAGAAGTCAGCCAGCCCACATTGCCAACAATGTTCACGTGGTACTATTCACTGATTTACTTTATGAGTCCGTTTTAGTTGTTTTATTGTTTTAGAAACTTTCCTAAGATATGTTTTGGAAACTTTTCTAATTCTATAAAGGGAAGTTTCCCATTCTGTTTTAAGTAGTTTTTAGAAGTTATTCCTTTCTATCTTTTGTAACTAATTCAGTTCTATAAATAAGAGAATATAAGAGAAGGGCAGCAGACTTGGAGAATCAGAAAAAATATCGAATTTTTTTTTCTGGTTGAGTCTCACTGATTTGTTCTCTCTTTTATTAGTTCTAGTTTATGTTAATCAATTCCATTCTTCATGTCACTGCTGGGCGACATCATCCCTTCAAAGTTGTGACCATTCCTTGCTGTAAAAGAGAAGATCAATAAGAATATCAAATCTGGAACAGTGAAAACGGAACAGCTTTCTAGGTAGAGTTTCAACTGGTGGTATTTTATCTTTTACTATCAGGTTGATTAAGTCTGTTCAAGGAAGAGAGACTCAAGTCTGCTTGTGGAAAAGACACTTTTATCAACCTTTGTTCAAGTCCACTCATTGAAGAGACTATTATCAGTTACACAAGATGCACCATTTGTTCATGTTTACTCATTGAAAAAAAATTATTATCAGTTGCACAAGAAGCAACATTTAATCATCTACTCATTGATGAGAGACTATTATCAATTGCACAAGATACAACTTTTGTTCATGTCTACTCATTGAAGAGAGACTATTATCAATTGCACAAAATGCAACATTTGTTCAAATCTACTCATTGATGGGAGACTATTATCAATTGCACAAGATGCAACATTTGTTCATGTCTACTCATTGACGAGAAAGTATTATCAGTTGCACAAGATGTAACCCTTGTTCAGGTCTACCTATTGAAGAGAGACTATTACTAGTTGTTCGTGATGCAAAACCGCTCGTGTTGGAGTCTACTACCTCTTTACTCGAGGAAAAGCCTTCTACTACGACTATCAGTTGCACGAGATGCAACCCTATACATGATGCAGTTTATCTGATTCTCGAAGCTACTACGATGATTCATGCACCTACCCACAATGATTGGAGCTACCTACAATCTGTGAAAAGTGTCTGTTATGGTTGCTATTCTCCACATATCTTGATCGTTGGTGATTCTACTTCATGATTTGGTATTGTTACCAAGAAATTATCTCTGTGTTCCCAACGTCTCCGACAGTAACATATTGAAGACTGGTGTTGTGGTTCATATCTATTCTTGTTGTTCCAAACTGGAACTCCAACCCCTTTTTTTGTATATTCCAAGCTCGACCATGTTCAAGCTTGAAAGGGAGTGTTGAGATAAGTTGATAACAGGGTTAATAGAGGTGAGAAAATCAATGTGTAATCTTCTCCCCACTGCCATATATTTATTAATAATGAAAGTAAGTAATTACAACCTAGTAGAACTCTAGAAAGAAATTGCAATGAAACTCTAATTAATCTAATCAAAGTAACTCTAAAGCATAAAAGAAAACTTAAAGATAAGACTAATGACAAGAAAACTTAAAGATAAGACTAATGACAATAGGATACCCCATGATAAGTTTAAACAGAATAGGAAACCTTTCTCGCTTTCTATTTTGTTACAACACATAATTTAAAAAGACTGAAAAGCAAATATATAAAGATTGAAGGTTACATCGAGGGAGAGCCTAAACTCCGCCAGTGTTATGTTGCCGGTCCCTAGCCCAGATAAAGGAGGAGAGTTGGTGGGTCATGTCAGCAGCCGACACCCGAAAAAACCCAGCCAAACCCTTAATATGGATTCAGAAACAAAAGATATTCAACGTAATACTAGGGAGTTCTCCATAAACGAGGCATTACACTTGGACCCTGGGTAGCAAAAACGGGCAAGGGCCGCCGCATCGTCGTTCCGGATGCGGTGATAAGTAGGCAAGGATTCTCACACCATGAATGAGTATGGGTAAAGAAAGCTAGTCCATAAGCATAGGATTAGATTAGCATCTTGGAACATATGACCTTTAATGGGTAAGAGTCCAGAATTGATAGACGTTATGAAGAGAATAATGATTAACATAGCTTGTATTCAAGAAACTAAATGGAAAAGTAAAAAGACTAAAGAGTTTGATGACTTTAAACTTAGGTATACGGGAGATAAAAATACTAGCAACTGTGTGGGCATAGTCGTGGATAAAGATTTAAAGAATGATGTGAAGGAAATGGTAAGTATTGTGTATCAGCAGCGTATCAGTTAGACGGTTTTAAGAGACATATCGTATCGTACATAAGGTGGACATGCTAGGATACGCTAGGCTATGGGATAAGATACGCACGGGAATGATTAGGGAACATATAAAACACAATATTTAAGCATAAAAATACTATAATAAACAATCTTGAAGTATTTACAAGGATTAAAGACATTTGATGACATTCAATGAGCTACAACCTTCGGTTTGCATGAACTATAGGTTTTCAACAATAAAGAATACCTGAAAAGTGGAAAAAATCAATTATATCAAGCTTTATGTGTGCGTATCGACCGCATCGGTTCGTATTGAGGTGTATCGAACAATATTGGTTCGTATCGAGGTGTATCGAGCCATATAGCTTAGATACACTTCGATACTAGTTCGATTTTTTTTTTGCGAGAAAATGGAATAAAGGTATAGAAACATATCGAGTGTATCGACCATATCGGATACATGTGGATACACCTTTTGTATTAAAAAAAAGAGATACGTATCCAAGAGTATCATATCGACCACTATCGATACGGATACGTATCAGTCGATACAGGGCGTATTATATCAATACTTAAAACCATGATCCTCATTATTTCCCCCTATATCTCTTTTGGCCCCAAACCTTTCAGTTTTTTTGATATCTTGATCAGTCATGTTGATTTCCAACAAGTTGTGAAAGAGGCGTGGGAAAGGATACCTATGGACCCATTCCATCCTTTGGTCAATTTTGCTCAAAAACCAAGGGAGACACGTGGGTTCTTGCTTCTTGGAACAAACGATCTTTTGGAAATATCTCAAATGTGGTTCAACTGTGCAGATTGGAATTAAGCGCTACTCAAAGAGGTCTTCAAGGGGCAGTGGAGGATTGCACTCTCGCAAAAGCCAAGAAGGCTCTTTAGTTAAAGCTTGCCTCCTTGATAGCGCAAGAGGAAAGCTTCTTTAAGCAAAAGTCTAGAATTAGTTAACTCAAATTGGGAGATTAAAATAATAGACATTTCCACAAGTCAGTTAAAGCTAGCCAGATGAAACCACATTTCTTCCTTGCGGGCCGAGGATGGGTCCTATATTTCAGATGTCACAGGGATCAAGAAGACAGCTGAAGTTCACCATTCTCAAATGAACAACCCGACTATTATCCCGCCTTTGGGGAGTCTACCTATGGGTTTATTTGATAAATTTTTAACCCAAGACCAAAGTCTCAAAGTGGCTCTTCCTCCCTCTGAAGAAGAGATTCTCAAGGCCATTAGATCCATTAAAGCGCAGAAGGCCATGGGCCGGATGGATTCAACATGGGGTTCTTCACAGCATCATGGAAGATTATCAAGGTGGACCTCTTTTCGGCGGTCCGCAGCTTCTTCTCCAATTCATCTCAAATGAAACAAGTCAAGCAAACTTTTCTTTCTCTCATTCTAAAAAAGAGGTATCTAATCTATTGCTGATTTTAGACCCATCACTCTGTGCAAAACCATATATAAGATCATTGCCAAGATCCTTGCTCACAAATTGAATGAAGCTTTTGATGATCTTGTGACGCCCAATCAATTGGCCTTCATCAAAGGTCAATACATTGTGGACAATATTATGATTTTTGATGATCTTGCTCGGCGATTCAATAGAAGGAACATTCTCCTGCTGCTACTCTTAAACTTGATTTGACAAGGCCTATGATTATGTCAGATTGGAATATTTCATGGAAGCTCTTGCCATAATGAACTTTCCAGACTGTTTTTTCCAGTAGATCTGGTACTGTATCTCCTCCACCAGATTCTCAATCTTGGTTAATGGCAGCCCGATGGGTTCCTTTAGTTTGCAAAGAGGTATCAGATAGGGATGTCCCATGTCCCCTATTCTGATCACTCTTATCTTGCAAGACTTATCCAAGGCCAACCACCAAAGTGCTCATCAGAACCAGATTGATTTCTTATTAAGTTGCAAGGCTGTTAAATTGACTCACCTGGCATTCTCGGATGACATTATGATATTTTCCAAAGGAATGTTAAATCCATCTCCTCCATATCAAATGTGTTGGTGACTTTCATCTCCATGTAGGGTCTAGTTGTGAACAAACAAAAGTCCCTCCTCTTCCTTGCCGGGTATTGAAAACCAGCCTTGTGAGACCCTCAGAAGCATTGTGCATTGTCCATTGGATAGGCTGCCGGTCACCAACTTTGGATTGCCTCTGATTACAGCTAAATTGTCAGCTCACCAATCACCACTACTCCTCCGTCCTTGACAGGCTAAGGAAAAACTCCAACTATGAAAACCTAAGTTCCTATCTTATGTAGGAAGGCTGGAGCTTGCGAGAGCGGTCATGCAAAGCTCTTACTTATACTGGACAGGATTCTTTAGTCTGTCCAACACGATTTTTCAGAAAATCAAAGGATTGATAGTGCCTTTTGAGGAAAGGGGCCGACAACAACAATTTATTCCATTCTATTAGCTAGACCAAGGTTTGATTGCCTATGAAGGAGGGCAGATTAGGGCTCCGGTGATTCAAAGAGGTGAACACATATTGCATTATTAAACTTAAATGGCGAGTGGCGGAAAAAAAGAGAGCATCTAGATTCAATGGATCTATAGCACTTATTTGAAAAAAGATTCCATATGATCGATAGCTGTGGCTTTGGATTCCTCTTGGGTCTGGAGAGCTATCCTTCAGCATAGGCAGTTGGCGTCTCAATTTTGGCTTATGGAGAAAGGATTTCTCTTGATTATGGTTGTGAAAGACTTGCTACAATTTCTTCCATAATATCTGAAGGGGATTGGTGCCCTGGTCGAGCCTCCTCTCTTAGTCTAGTGCAAGCTTGGGGAGAGCAGTACTCTATCATCCGAAGACCATCTAGGAGTAGCGACTTTATTAGCTGGTCGGCTTCTGCTTGGGAACTAGTCAAATCTTCGACGTGGTGCGGTTCAAAAGCCATTCTCCTTGCATAGTTTTATCCTTTGGAGAGCCCTGACTCATTCCCTTCCTATTGATGACCTGCTCCATGCTCGGGGTAATAATCCCAAATGCTACTTGTGGCCTATGTTGGGCTTCGCGAGAAGACATTCAACACTTGTTCTTTGAATGGCCTTTCTCCAAAAGAATCTAGGATCCTTGAGAAGTGTTGGGCTAGTAAAAAGAGAATCCATCCTTTTGGTCATGAATGGAAGTGGATAATCAAGAAGATTAAAGACAAATCTCAATTCGACACTATTGTAAAGCTTGTATTTGCAGTGACTGTATACCATATATGGTTCAAGAGGAATCTGAGAAAGTGGACACCAAATTAGGATCCTATGCCTAAACATGAAAAGTCATCATTTTTGATGTTTGAGGAAACATTATGCCTTTACCCTCTCAATCCCCGGATACTATTAGGAATAGGAATAAGTTCATCTTATACTCTTGAAACCTAGCCACCGACTAAGGAGGTTGTAATTTAGGTTTTTCTCTTGGGCTTTGCCCTTGATTTTGTAAAGAACCTTGCTCTATCCATTGGTTACCCAAATCTAATTTCCCTGCTTGGGGCTTTGTTAATACATTTATTCATTCCTCTCCCTACACCCCCGCTCCCCAAGAGAAAAAAAAGGTGATAGAAGATGAAGTTTCACAGAGGATTAAAATAGAATGGATGAAGTGGAGAGGAGAATCTGGAGTGTTACCAATAGGTGGGGTACCTATTGGGCCCTGCTGATGGCAATGCCAAAGGTGGGGTTTTACCAGTAGGTGACTTATATTATCTTTTCTATTAATCCAATTGCTGATTTAGGGCCCGTTTGATAAAACTTCTACTTCTGGATTCTAGATTCTGGTTCAAATTTGGATTCTACTCCAGGATACTCCAAGATTATTTTGGAGTAGAAACTTGTTTGATAACACAATTTTGAAATGGATTTCAAAGCATCTTTGGATCAGAAACATGTTTGATAACACACTATCCCCCAATCAAAGTCTAGAAAAACAATCGTGGTAATGGTGGTGCGTGGCGATGGTAGTGGTGGTGGTGGTGGGCGGTGGTGTTGGTGGTGGTCCTGGGTGGTGGGTGGTGGGTGTTGGTGGCAATTATGGTAGTGGTGGTGGGTGTTGGTGGCAATTATGGTGGTGGGTAATGGCAATGGTGGTGGTGGCGGTGGCTGTGGTGGTGGTGGTGTTGGCGGTGGCAGCGGTGGTGGTGGAGGCAGTGGTGGCGGAAGTGGTTATGGTGGTGGTTGTGGTGGTGGTGGTGGCTGTGGTGGTGGTGGTTATGGTGATGGCAGTGGTGGTGGTGGTGGTGGTGGTGGTGGTGGTGGTGCAAGCCCCTGCGGCAGTGGTGGGGGCAGTAGTGGTGGTGGTGGCGGTGGTGGTGGCAATGGTGGAAGTGGGTGGTGGCGGCTGCGTGGTGGTGGTGGGTGGTCGGTGGTGGTGGTTGTGGTGGGTGGTGGCGACGGTGATGGTGGTGGTGGTCAAGTGAGTCATGTGAGAGTCAACTCTTTTCTTTTTCCCAAAAAATTGACCCAACATCTTGGAGCAAGTATTAATGATTCCAAACTTTTGGATTCCGGAGCCATTTTGAATCCGGTTGACTCTGTGGGAGTTAAAATCCAACCGGACTTATCAAACGCGCTTCTACTCTAAAATAGCTCCCTGGGAGCCAGAATCCATAGAATCCAGAAGCATAAGTTTTATCAAACAGGCCCTTAGCCCCCAAAAAAAAAAAAAAAAAAAAAGATCAATGTATTCTATAGGACAGTTATTTGACCGGCTATGATGTATGGTTTAGAATGTTGAGCAATTAAGGAGCATCATATTGATAAACTTAGTGTAGCTGAAATAAAGATGTTAAGATGGATGTGTGACAAAACTAGGAAGGATAAGGTAAGGAATGATCGTATTAGAGTTAATTTGGGAGTAGCGCCGATACATGATAAGCTATAAGAAAGTCGTTTGGGATGGTATGACCATGTTCAACGGAGGCCGTTAGATGCTCCCATTCGGAGGAGTGATTTGATTTAGATTGAAGGGGTTAAAAGACATAAGGGCAGACCTAAGATGACTCTAGGGGAGGTGGTGAAGAAAGACACGTATAACTTAGGCCTTGCTTCAAGTATAGCATCGAACAGAGCTGATTGGCGGACAAGAATCCATGTAGCCGACCCCTTTTAGTTGAGATAAGGCTTTATTATTGTTGTTGGTGGTGGTGGTGTATCCTTCAAAACTTAAAGGAAAATTTTGTAGGACAGCCATTCGACCGGCTATGATGTATGTTGCGAAATGTTGGACAGTTAAAAAGCATCATATAGATAAACTTAGTGTAGCTGAGATGAAGATGTTGAGATAGATGTGTAGCAAAGCCAAGAAGGATAAAGTAAGGAATAATCATATTATAGTTGACTTGGGAGTAGCGCCAATACATGGTAAGCTATGAGAAGTCGTTTGAGATGGTAAGGTCATGTTTAACGGAGGTCTTTAGATGGTCCAATACGGAGGAGTGATTTGATTCAGATTGAAGGATCTAAAAGAGCTAAAGGCAGCATAAGATGACTCTAGGGGAGGTGGTAAGGAAAGACATCCATAGCTTAAGCCTTGTTTCAAATATGACATTGAACATAGCTAATTAGAAAGCAAGAATCCATGTAACCAACCCATTTAATTGGGATAAGGCATTGTTGTTGTTGTTGTTGTGTATCAAGGAGAGCCTAACCACATAACATAGATTATATATATATATATATAGTTGTCAAAGAGCCAAGGCGACCCAAGGCACTGGAGAGTTGTTTGGGCGCCTAAGTGTACCTAAGGCCTTCCCAAGGCGTTGTAATGACACATCTTAATAAGAAGATTTACAAACAAAAGGGAATTAAAGCATCAATTTTTATTGTTTTTAATACGTATGTATGATTCCATGCATTATGGTGTATATATGTACTTTATACATCCAATAAAAATACTACAAATGATATTAATTAAAAAAAATAAACAAATAAAACAAGGCGTGATACAATAAGGCGACCAACCACTTAGGGTTTGAAAAAACAGCCTAGACGCCTTGACAACTATATATATATATATATATATAACTAGAATCGTAAGAAAGGTGAGACTAATTCCCAAGGATAAGGTGGTGGAGCTTAAAAGAAGTGATCTTGAAAGCATTTATTGATAAAGTGGCCAAGCAAGGAAAGTGGGACTGTGATGGAGACAAATACGATGTGGAACGAAATGATTACTTGTATTAACAGGTTGGCTAAGGATGTCTTACGTATCGAAAAGAAAACGACATTCCTCTAAGGATTCTTTGGGGGGGGGCTATCTCTAAGATAGCTAAAGCTAAAATAAGAGAAAGAAAAAGTAGAGATTTCAAGCATGTAAGACGCATGAAAAGTCTAGATGGTAAAGTTCTAGTAAGGGACGAAGACATTAAGGAGAGATGGAACAATTATTTCTATAGCCTACTAAATGAAAACAACTCGGTAATAATGTCACGGAAGATCGCATTACCCATCAAGGCACCACATGTCGCAGATATTTACGAAAAATTACGGCTTCAAAAGTAAGAGATGCTTTAAGAAAGTTAAATGTATGCAAAGCACCAGGCCCAGATTAGGTCCTAAAAGAAGTATTGAAGAGCCTAGGAATCCATGGATTATCATCGTTAACCAAGTTGTTCAATAAGATTATGAACACAAGGAAAATTCCAGATGAATTGAGGAGAAGCATTGGGGTTCCGAGTTATAAAAATAAAGGTAATATTCAGAGCTGCAATAACTAGCAAGGCATAAAACTAATGAGTCATACTACGAAATTATGAGAAAGGGCTATTGAAACTCGCATAAGACAAGAAACTACTATTACAAAGAACCAATTTGATTTCATGCCAAAGAGATCCACAACAGAACTATTTACTTAGGAGACTCATGGAAAGATTTACAGATTGCAAGGACCCTTATATAGTCTTTATTGGTCTAGAAAAAGCTTATAACATACTCTAGAGAATTATTCCAGAAAGTGCTGGAGAAGACAAGTGTTTCAAGAGAATATGTGGACACAATGAAGGATATGTATGTATTATAGTGTGATGACTACTGTAAGAACCGTAGGGTGTCAAGGTAGTGATTTCCTAACTACAATTGGGTTACATAAAGGATCAGCTTTCAGCCCTGATTTGTTTGGGCTAAAAATGGATGATTAACCAAACATATTCAAGATGAGGTTCCTTGGCATATTTTTTTGTTGGTGATATTGTTTTGAAGGACGAGAAAAAGCAGGGATTAATACCAAGTTGGAGTATAGAGTGTGTAACTTTAGTCACACAAGGACTGATAATGAGGTGCACAAAATTGATGAGAAGAGATACCACAAAGTGATTATTTTAGATATTTAGGTTCAATCATAATTAAAGAAGGTGATATAGAGGACGATATTTCGCTAAGGATTAAAATAGAATGAATGAAGTGAAGAGGTTTGTCTAGAGTGTTGTGTGATTGGCATCTTCATTTAAACTAAGGAAATTTTTCATAGGACAGTTACTCGACCGGCAATTAAGAAGCATCATATAAATTAGCTGAAATGAGGATTTTGAGATGGATGTATGGAACAACTAGTAAGGATAAGGTAAGGAATTATCATGTTAGAGCTGATTTAGGAGTAGCACTCATATATGATAAGCTACAAGAAAGTCGTTTGAGATGATATGGGGAGGCCTTTAAATGCTCCAGTACAGAGGAGTGATTTGATTCAAATAAAAAGATCTAAAAAAGCCAGTGACAAATCTAAGATGACTCTAGCTCAGGTGGTGAGGAAATACATGTCTACCTTAGGCCTTATTTCAACTATGACCTCGACCAGAGGTAATTGGAAGGCAAGAATCCATGAAGCCGACCCCATTTTGGTTGGGATAAGGATTGTTGTTGTTGTTGAATCGCATAAGTCAATTGAAAGACAGCTATGTCATAAGGGTTTTCTACTTTGCACAATATCAGGGTCAATACATGAAACAACGTGCTGAAAATGACAAGGATGTTTCTTGGTACCCCACGCAGACAGTTTACTTTTACAACATTCTTCTTCAAATAAAATTGAAAATTTTATATAGTTGCAAGTACAAACCATATATTACAGAATATTGAGCAGTTACCATATTAATTCATATAAATCATGTGCTATTTTCTACCGTATTAATAAGAGATTAGAATTAAGGATACAATCCCATACAAACTAACAGAAATATTCAGAAACACTTTCCAATGAATATCCAGAGAACAAACATGGTTGTGAAATCTAACCTGAGAGAAAATCGTCTCTGCCATAAGATACTCATATCTGAAGGGCACAGGAAGACCAACCAGAAATGATGCACATTCTTTGCGACTAGCTTTCCATGAAACATAAGATAAAAATACAAAATTTAAAATTCCATAAGTTCAAACCAAGAGTTAATTATAAAGGAGAGGAGATGAAATGGTACAAACCACAGGATTTTTTTCTTCCTTTTTCCTTTTTTTTTTTTTTTTTTTTTTTTTTGGGGGGGGTACATTTGAGTGGTCATTGTATCGTGATCTACCAGTAATTATCACCAACGTTGTCAAAATTAAATTTAGTCATAGAAACAAAAAAGGATTTTAAGAATAGAATCTTTAATCATTAGATTCAATCTGATTTAAAAACATGGAAATAATAAATCATAAATTAAACCATTTATTTCAATATATAAACTTAATCCTATAGCCATGTAAAATTGAATAGATGACGTTGTGCCCATACCACGACCACATTAATGGTACAATCACAAATCACTAAGATTCGAATTTTCACCAAAGCATAAAGAAGAACTTTAAGTGGATATATATGCTTTCAAAACTTTGATATATTAATGCAATTGGCCCCAGAGTTTAAGTATACAGCATGAGGGACAGTATTGATTCCCAATGATTCTGATCAATCCTATACCAAGTTTATATGATAGAATTGACTGATTTTTCCACATGATCCACAAAGAGAGGATATAAAAAATTACTAAAATTAAAAAATAAATAAAAATAAAACCACTCTCGCTGCCACTATGCAACTACACTACGACGGAAAAAAACTCTCCCCTATTCTCCGCAACTCCAACGCAATGAAAAAAAAAAAAAAACTACCCCATGTTCACCACAATTCCAACACGACCAGAAGACAACCAAACTCTCCTCTCTTTCTCTTTGCAATCCCTCCGTAACCAGGCTCTCTCTAGACCTCCACAGTGCACTCCTCCCCTAAACGCATGTACGATGATGATCTGCTATTATGACTCAGCTAATGAGGGATCAGTGTGCATACACCGCCACTCAAAATGAGGTCAATTTTAAATTTTTCCCTCTCCAACAGGTTCTGAAAGGATTTCGACCTGGTAGACCGGATTATTACCTAAGAGTTGTGGTCAAGTGAGTATTTTCGAATTTTAATGTATTACATGACTAAGCTTATCGAATTATATTATTATTTTAAGGGTAAATTACAGCTCCCCTATACTTTGGTCAAATGATACAAACCACCTCTTGTAGTTAAGAAATTACACTTAGCCCCAATCATCCAACGGTGTTAACATTAGGTAATGAATTGACTCATTTACCCTTGGTTTATTTCACTGAACTCCTTCCACATTCTCTATCTCGCCGAAAACAATTTAGGGTGAGATGCTCTCCCTCTCCTTCATGGCTGAAACCGAAATTGGGAAAGAGAGGGTGGGCTACTCTGGCGAAGCTGCCCACGTATGATCGCCTCAGAACCACTATCATGAAGTCATTTTTGGAGAACGATCAAGAACAGGGGAACAAGTTGGTTCACAAGGAAGTCGATGTAAGGAAGCTTGACATGAACGACCGCCAATGAGCAGATCTTTAAGGTTGCAGAGGAAGACAATAAGAAGTTCTTGTGCATGCTTAGAAATCGAATTGACAGGTGAAAATTTTTATATCTTTACATATTATTCTTTCTTGTTCTCTAAAAGCATTTATGGTTTTCTGAATAAAACAGAGGTTTCTTGCACTTTTGTACTGATCAAGACTTCGCAGAGGCTGGAGGAGGAAAAGAACCAAGAGAATCCCAGGAGAATGAGAAACTATTGAAGATAAGACTAAATGGGTTGGGGTTGTTGAATGTCACTTTTCTCATCCACCACCTAAAATGGCCACTTGTGTCCAATCTCTCTCTGTTCCCATTAAAAAAGAAGTTGAAGCTTCATCTGCTTTCATTCTATTTAATTTTTATTCTTTAAGAGCATCTAGTTTTTTTGAACTTGGGGCTGTATATTTCAGTTATTACAAGCAGCAGAAATTGACCAATTGATAGATCCATCATTAAAGTAGCCTCGGAGCCATACTTTTTCCAAAGTAGAGCGTTTTTAAGGAGCTGAGAGGAAACAGAGCCAGCGGCTCAGACACTAATTGAATCTGCCATCATCCATTAATGGAACGTCAGAAGATTATAAAAGAACCCTAACAAAATTGACTCCAAACCTCTCAACTTGAAACCCAGAATAGAAAAACTGAATAGATACAAAACCCAGAACATAACTCGTCCTCTCAAATTTGCAGGAAGTAGCGGTTCTGGACAGGAAAAAACCCTAGATCTGACGGAGGATCAGGTTGCATGTTTGAACTCTAGTTTCATTTTCTCAGTAGAAAGACTGCTTAGGGATGGGACTCTGGGGATTAAGTTTCCCAAGAGTTGTGAGCCGGTACTCAGATTATTAGGGACAAAAAAGGATTGAATTACGACTAAACCTAACTGACAGTACCGTAAAACAGAGAAGGAAAGTTGCAGCAAAACAAGAACAGCAGGGAAATAACAGGAAAGAAAAGAAAAGGGAGAAGAAGAATAGGAAAAGGAGAATGAGCGATGAGAAAAATACCTGGCAAGAAGAGCAGCAGAGGAACAGAGGGAGAAGAAGGTATGGAAATGAAGAAACTCCACAAGCTTCACAAAGAAAACAAAGGGTTTTCCTTTTAACAGTGGGAGTCTTCTTCAAGCTCTCGACAGAGGAAGAAGAATGGATTTAGAAATCACAAAAAGAAGAAGACCTGTTTCTGTTTAAAGGGTAAATTTGGAATTTCACTACCTTTAAGGAGTAGTTTGGACATTTATATTAATTTGGTCAAATGACGTCAGCAACTAACGTCCTTCAACAAACGGACAGAAGTTGAGTGTAATCTAATTCAAAATTCAAGGGAGGCTTGTGTAATTTCTAAACTACAAGGGAAGTTTCGTGTCATTTGACCAAAGTATATGGGAGGTGAGTGTAATTTACCCTTATTTTAATGACTATTTCTTATTTTAATGTTGGTATTAATTTTTTATTATAATGTTAGGATATGAACTTGTGCTTATGATTGCAAAGTTGAGTAGATTATGTCAGTTGAAAATATGGGAATCAATACAATAGTTTATAGATTTGAATACGGACTTAGCTGGGATTTGGTTCACATAACCAAGTGGGTTTAAGTTCAAGTCTCTTTAAGAACTGAAGTGGGATTTTATGCTTGCATTTTTGCTTATAGATTTCGAGTGGAACCCACATGGTGAAGTGGACAGCCACATGTCAGGCGAATAGGGTGCATGCAATGTGAGTGGGCATTGAGTGAGGTGGAAGTATGGGCAGTGTGCAATCCTAGGTAGCATGTCCCTATTGGGTGATGGATGTGCATGAGTGACAATTGGTAAGTTCTGTATAGTGGAGTGTGCTTATGTGGCAGCTAGGTGTCAAGCTCCTAGTGGGTGTGAGATCATGCATATAATGTAATAGGTTAGCTTTAATTGTAATTTGTAAATGGATGAATAAGTGAGGGGTAACATGCGTAATGCACATTTTTGGGATACCATCAAGGAATGGCTGGAAAATACATGCAAATGACTAGGTATGTGCAAAATGGGGGCATTTTAGACTTTTCACAATATATGCATTTGTTTTTCAAACAAAAAGAGAATAGAGGAAGGCTAAATCATTGAAGGCATTCTTCCTTGCCACAAACCAAACTGAATTAGAAAGAAGGATAGGAGAAAGGAAGAAGGTGAAACTTGAGAAAAAGTTTTAGACTTAAGAGAGGATCTAGCAAGGTGAGGTGGGGCAGATTTCGAAAAGGGTTCTTGTGGAGGAAAAAGTTGAGAATTGAAGAAAAAATTCCTGGGAAAAGAAGAGGAGGTTGTTGTCCTTCTTCAAGCTTGTAGTGGAGAGATCAAGGTTGATCAAATCTATCTTGAGGTAGGATACTACCTTTGCTCTTGTACTCTCATGTTCTTCAATAGCATGTGGGAATTTTTCCATTCTCATGGGGAAATTTCAGATCTTGAGTTTCTGCAATTATGTTTGTGAATAATGGAGAAATGGTGAAGGACTAATAAAAAAGAAATCTAAACATGGAATGTGGTGTAGAATGAGTAGAGAAAAGGGTGATTGACATTCTGAACCTGGAGGTTGAAGAAGGGAGGATGGGGTTTTCCTTCATCCAAAATAACCAGATCAATGAACCAAACCCGTACTTGGGTTGAACCCGTTCTTTGGTTGAACCGTTTTGGACTGGCAGATTGATCTCTGCTCAGTCTGAACCCCATAACTTTTCAGTATATAGCTCCGAATTGATTGATTCCGGTGACATTCAAAGAAAACTCAAAGCTCAACAATTTGCATAGAAATAGTCTTTATCCTAAATCGGCTTCTAAGTTGGTTAAAAATCTGGTTAAATTGTAGTAACATTGTGAGGACTGGCAGTTTGACCCCTGCTCGGTCCGAATAGTGTATTTATCTGGATACAAGGCCGATTGAGTCAATTGGGGTGGTATTTTAAAGCATAGTTGTCAAGGCGTCGCCTAGGCTGCCTTGGGTCACCTTGGAAAATTGGGCGCCTTGGTCGCCTAGGCGCCCAGTCAGGCCTCCATCGCCTTGGTTCGCCTTGACGCCTTGACAACTATGTTTTAAAGTAGACTCAAAGATATACAGATTTTGTATAAATAGCCTTCTTGTAATTCTGCTCCTAACATGGTCAAAAATTGAATTAAAGACTTTGTAAAGACTTTATTAACTTTCATCCCAGGTACAACACATGGGAGTGTTATACACATGCTTTTGATGATATGAGAGTCATGTTTAGTAAATTAATTAGAAATACATGACACTATAGGAGAACAACGAGGAGTCCCAAGGTTCGAATCAAGGCTATAAGCAAGTATATTTTCTGGCGAGTGGAATTCATGTACTTTGCACCTACGTCTTTTGAGATCTGTTGAGTGACACTGTGTAAAGATATGATATCATATGGTCGCAGCAGTATAAGGTTAAATGGAATGGTGAATGTTTATATGCATTATCTTATTCTATGAATTGGTTTACTATTCATCGAACATGTTTATTTATGTAATCAAGCATGAATGATATGCCATATGATTTTCTCTTTTTGCCATGTTTGGTTTCATAAACTTTGAGCATGCATAAGTACGGAAAGAACTTGAGAATGAGCCTAGTGACCAGTGAGCTAACCGCCCCTCAAAGGTTTGCGTCTTTCCATTAGAGGACTACGAAAGGGTGATGTTCACTGGTCTAAAGCATGTAATGAGATGAGGATTGAATAAGGACCCTAAAGAGGGGTTTGATCGGTACAGGTATTGAGCATGTGATACTCTCTCTCTCGCATACATGGTATACTAATTTTATTCATTGACTTATAATCACCCTTTTAATCGTGAATTTTATACAGATGAACCCGAACCTGTAGAACCAGAGCTCGAGGCATGTTTATGCCCAAAGTGTGAGCATTGCAAGAACAAGAACTGATAGAATAGTTAGGAACTTAGAATAGGTCTATTTTTGTTGTGACAGCTGTAGAAGTGAAGATTTTGGATGTAAATATTTTGGAATTATACAAAGTCAAGTTTTATGTGTTTAGGTTATGAACTTGGAGAAATCATGTTTTGAAGATTGTAGCTTGTGTTGGAAATTAAAGATGGGATAGTAAAATAGAATATTTAGTAGCTGCCAGATGTTTTCTTGTCTCAGTTTCAGAATTCTTGATTTAATCTATGGGATTATTCCACAAGTCACTGATGGGAATGTAATCATTATTGAGGAGCCTTCAGTGTTATCAGAAATTACAGAAAGTTTGGTAGTTATGAGAAAGAAAAAAAATCAGCTACCACCCAAAATAGTTTCGAAACATCACCTACCACCCACACCTTTAAAAAAACATCAACTACCACCCAAACGTTTACCACTGTTAATCAAATAGATCAACTCCGTTAAACGAATCCCGTCAGTTGCTGATGTCATCCAAAAGTGAATTTGAATTGGACAATAATACCCTAAAAGAAATGTCGAAAGACGGTTTTACCCTCCTTCACTTAAGGAGGGTATAACCCCAAATCTCTAAATCCCGTTTCTTCTTCTTCTCCAGATCTACCCTCCTCTTCCTTCCGAGTACAAACCCTTCTACTCAAAGAGGAAAAAAATATGCCTAACAGTTTTTTTTTTTTTTTTTTGGGTATAAACCTGCCTAACAGTTCATACTTGGTCATTTTTAAAACAACAAATATAAAAGAAATGTTGGTGTCTGAAAGTGGAAAATAGCAGAGTCCAGAATCCAAACCAACAAGGGTTTTGGGTTTTTTCTTTTCACCAACGATGGCGGTCTGCTCTCCCTTCCCATCAGTCTCAGAACATCGTCTGTACTTTTACCAAATTTTGCTTTAAATCCCCAATCGCTTGACCCCAACTCAGATTTAATTCCAGTTTCTTATTATCCTCATCCAATCTATTCTTCACTACTTCAGAAAGTCAAAATTGCAAATACAATCCCACCCCGTCATGATGACTCTCATTACAACCCAATCCAATCCTTATTCACAGGGATCGTCGAAGAGATCGGAGAAATCAAGCAAAAGAGGGGAGAACGATGAAGGACAAGAAAGGCTCACCGTGCAGTTCGATGGGGGATGGATTTCGCCGCCTTCTCTACTCTCCTCAGATCAAACGATTCTAAATTTGTAAAGCTCCCTAACTTTTTGAGTTTTTTTTTTCTCTCTTCTGTTTTGTTGTTGTAAATGAAGATTAAATGGTGATATGATTGTTGTATTGAATCGGTAGATCAAATGCGAGAAAAGGAAATGCATCCATTGTGTTGTATTTCGTTGGAAAGCCTTGGGATTGGAGATCGATTGCCCGAGGTTTCAGCAATTACAAGAAGTATCTCTTCGGTTTCTGTCGGATTTGACTGCAATGCAGGGAAGGAACGGGATCTGACTGCAATGTCACCAGAGTTCTTTACAAATGGACCAATTACGGCAAGGGATGGAGATCCCACTGGTTCTTGTTGAGAAATGGTGTTCTTTCTTACTCGAAGCAACAGGCGTCGGAGAATCTCAATCTACTTTCGACGAGTGATGAAGTTCAAGTGATTGGAGATGCTTCTAGTAAGCGTCTTTCGCGTCTCCACAGCAAAGGGAGATGACAGCGAAAGAAACCTGTTGGTGTCGTTCATCTCAAGGTAGGTGTGTTTGTGTGTCTATGAATGAGATGTGTATATGAGAAAATCAATCTGAACAAAACACAGCAACCAGGAAGCAAGGGAGTGCTGTGAGGGGAAAACGATGAAGGAGAAGAAAGAGGGGAGAATGAAAATGTGAAGGGTTATATTAGTCATTTTATTAGCTTTTAAAAATTTTCAATTAAAAACAAAAAGGGTAAAAATGTTTAACAGTGATTTCAGTCTCCTCCATCAATTATTTGGGTGTAGTTGATGTTTATTGAAAGGTGTGGGTGGTAGGTGATGTTTCGAAACTATTTTGGGGGGTAGCTGATTTTTTTTCTATGTGAAAGTACATAAATTTAACTCGCCGCATCACCGTGTGCCCGCAACGGCTGACCCCTTCTACAGGGTTTAGGGTCGTTACAATCAGAATGTAGGCTTGTTGTTGATAAGATTTGACAAGCATCCAACAGCTCCAATCCCAGCTCAAGACTTGGGAGTGTCAACGGAGGAGAAAGAGAAGGAAGAGACAGTGAGGAAGAGGTGAAACACACACGGGCTTACGTTAGTGCAGTCAAGCAAAGGTGGAGATGGTCTCTAAGGCAAAGAGGGCATACTCCCATCAGTTTGGTCTCTGAATAGAAAACTGATTTAAGACTCACTGAAGAAGAAGTTCAATGAGAGAGAGAGAGAGAGAGAGAGAGAGAGAGGGGTAGGTTTCTAGATCTAAAAAATCGATTAGATTGAGAAGCTACCCACGGCAATTTCCGCTAGCAATGATAGTGGTTCTGACAGTGAGATCTGAACCCCAATCACGCCAACCCTAGAAATCACCTAACCATAGATGATCCACAAAAAGACTCCTTAGGGCTTTAGATTGCCATGATTGAATGCTCGTTGGACTGTCTTGAACCTGCTGGTCCGAGAGCAGATCTTGACATCTATTGTTGAAGACACCAGAATCTTGACATGTCCATCGCAGTATGGGTTGCTCTTCTACGGCCCTCTCCGGCTTGTCATGCCTAAAATACTCCTCCAATCCCCACCTCATAAACCCTATATTTATCTCCGGCCGTTCTACCCAACCAAGTAGTCGTTGTTGCTATGAAAAAGTAGAGAGAGGACGTTGGCCGATATGTATCAGATCACTCGATCCATCAGAGAGTCTTGAGAATCACAAAAAACCGGGGAAAAGTGATGCCAATCCCGATTCAAAGCAAGAAATTCACCCTATCCGATTCCAATTCTGATTCCTTAAACCATGGTTAGCCCTCCTTTCTGATGTTGAAAACCTTTACCAAAAAGAGAGATGAAATCCTTCAAGTATTGAAAGATATGAGAAGACTTCTTTCAAAGGTGGTGACAACCTAGTGTTTAAAAACCTAATTAGATCACTTAGGGCCAACCCAAATAAATAAAATCGTAAACCAAGCAAAGTAGGGGCAGTTTCATACTTTCAAACCAGCTAGACCCTTTTGGAAAGGGTAAACATACTCTAGGACAAATTGGATAATAACTTCATGTATTGAAGAGATTTTCTGAAATTATGTTTCAGAGCAAGGGTAACTTGTGAAAAAAGTTTGCGCATAAGCCTAATAAATAAGAAAACAGGTACGAATCAGCCCCATATTTGTAAACTGAAAAATTGTCTTCTTCAACCTATTGACAACCCTTTTTCGCAGCCCTCACAAACCAAGCACCTTCGATTTATTCTAGTGGAACAACCAAGCATCCAAACCCTATAAAATTTTAGAATAAGGTCCCTGAGTCTCTGATCTGCCAAACCCTACCAACAGAAACCCCAATGACTTGGTACGATGATTGTAAAAATTCTGAAAGTCGAACAAACCAGAACTAACAGAACCAGAACTGAAACTTGATTTGGTTCACACACTGAAGAGAACCTTTTGAAGCAGACTGCGCAGGTTATGCCGGTCCTATAAAAAGAAGGATTAAGGGGGAAAAACTCCTCTATTGTAGCCCCAAATATTTACGCTTGATTCACATATGAATCATGCAACTCCACGACTAAGTGGTCGAATCATGCTATTCATATATGATTCAAGCCCAAAACCTATTCATAGGGTTTTATGGATCAATGGGGACTCAATTTGATTCAAATATTCGAGTTGTACAATTTGAATTGAGAACCTGACCATTTCAAAAGCACCAATGACCCCAAATTGATCAGAGGCAGTCAGGCAGGGACTTACATGCAGATGGTGAGTTATTCGCTCCCAACCACTGAGAGGGCACAATCAAACCAAACTTTGATGGTTGCCCCTTGGGTAATAATCCTCTTCCTGGTCCAGCAGTACAGGGATTAGATGGTGCATTTAAAGACAGAGTGTCCATTACGTCAGTTTTTTTACATCCTATGGACAAAGTGGACTCTATACTAGCTCAGAATAAGAACAGTTTATTGCCTTGAAGGGTAAAAGCCAAGGTATCCAGGCTCTACAGGTAAGCAGAATTACCATCAGAAGCAGTCTTCTCAGTGAAAATAAGGTGTTCGAGAGAAAGGAAAGACCCAATGGCACCTATAACCTTCTTTTATTCTTTTTTTTCTTTCTTTCTTTTCTTTTTTTTGGGGGGGGGGGGGGGGGGGTGGGGGGGGGGGGGGAAGGGGGTGTGAATAGGGAACTATATTAGAAAAAGGGGAAATAATATACATAGCGTGATACCGAAGATACAATCAGAAGCAAAGGAGGTCCTACCCTCAGTTGGAAAGGTAGCTCCCAGATGTTGTAGCAAGTACTACAACATCAGGTGGTGTAACCTCAACATTGAAGGAGATGCTATCCCAGATCTGATTGAGAGTTCTAGATTTCTTGGACCAAATTCCAAGGTTACGCTCCATCCAAATATGGTTACACAGAAGACCAACTTCCCAAGGATATCATAAGTGGACTTGCTTTTGAAGGATTTAGCAATTGATCTGTATTCTCCGTCAAAAAACTTGATCCTCTTGCGAGATGGCCAGTAGCAGAGGACTCCTTCCCAGAGTTGAGGAGAGAAGGGGCGACTGAAGAATAGGTGTTTGATCTCTTCGTGACCCAGACAGCAAAGTGAGCAGTTGGGCTGCATGGAGATTTGTCCAGACTGAAGAAAAGCATGAGTCAGCACTCTCAGCAGTGTCCCTTTCAAGGCTCTCCAACAAATAAAACTGTGGCTGGAAAGATAGCCCTTGAACCAAATCACATCAAACCAGGGGACTTTCCAAACTGAAATCTAGCTAGATCCCAAGTCGAGGAAGAGGAGACTAACACGGATGAGGAGGCCGTCCACAAGACAAGGTCTTCACTTCCCAAAGGTTTTCTAGTAATGCATGAAGGGCAGACCAGGCTTGAACCAGAGAAGGAGAAGATAGGCAGCCCGGGTTCCAGGATCCAACAAAATGTTAGCCACAATAGCTATTCCAGCTACACCCAAAGCCAATATAATTCTCTCCCCAAAAAAATTTGATCAAAACTCCTTGAGGGGGCCGATTATCCAACCAAAGCAAAGTGGAGGAGCCATCATCGATCCCTAGCTTAATAGAGTTGCACCATGCAACTTGCACACAAGGTGTCAAGTCCAGGAAATATCCCTACCATAAGGAACTGTCCAAATTGAGTTAGCCTTAAGTAAACTAGCATAGATCCAATCCACCTAGATGCTTTTCTGCCTAGCAACAACTTTCCAAATAAGTTTGAAGATGCACGTGGCATTGACCTCCGCCACCCTTCTAATGCCCAGACTTTCTTCTTCCTTGGTCAGACAAAGAGCAGCCTAGCTCACTGTGTGGAGAAACTTGTTGTTATCAGGACCTTTCCACAGGAAAGCAGACATGAGCAATTCAATCTTCTGAGTAATGGAGAGGAGAAGCCCGAACACACCTGTCAAATAAATGAACTGACATTGCAGCAATCAGCCAGCATAAGAGAGGAATCTCGCTTTCCATAGCTAAAGCTTTTGCCGAATGCCATTCAGAATAGGCTGGAAATGATTGCCCGAAAACATAAAGGACAGCAAAGGGAAACCAAGGTAGGGTCATCTACTCCAAATAGGAATAAAGACTTCTAGTCGTTGATGCGGAGACCCGACATGATTCCAAAACTTTCAAAAAGAGTTTGAGATGGCATCAACAGACTTAAAATTGACTTCCAAAACTTTCTTGATGGGTCAGCTTAATTTATTTACATCTGGGAAACTTTCTGCCTTCAATTGGATGGAATTAGAGAGTACCTCCATGATGAAAGTGAAGAGATAGAGAGACAAGGGGAGACCCTGGCGGATCTCTCTATTACTCTTGAAGAACCCCTCTAGGCTGCCAATAAGAAGGATAGAGAACCAGGCTGATGAGATACAATGGTGAATCTAATTCACAAACGAAGAAAGGAAGTGCATTTTGATCATCACCTCAGTGAGGAATTCTCACCTTAAAGGGTAATAAGCTTCGTGGATATCCGCTTGCTCCGACGAACCCGGAGGGTTGGTGTGGCCGGACTCATCTGCTACACTAAATATAAAAGTATAGACGATTCCACTATTCCAAAATATGGTGTAGGGGAAGACCAAGTCTCAGAAGCTACCTCACCTATCTATCAGCAACCTTCGAGACGCTACCTCACATTGTTTGATGACAACCTTCTCGATCAATGAGGTTGCTTACCACTAATAATCAAAATAGTGATCTCTCATTCTATCACAACTACTATATACTCATTATGGCGAGACACTTGCGCAGAACTATTTATTTAGTCGAAAACCTATATCTATATTATAGCCCACAAACTGAAGTTTCGCACTCGACACTGTTGTTCATCAGAGGCACTTTTCACAAGCAACATTCAGCAAGGCACCCAAAGAGTACAATTTTTGTCAAAGCCACAAACCAGATCTGAGTACAAGAGAATATTGTCAATAATGTTTATTCCCGTTATGAAGGCAGCTTGGTTTATGCTGACTAGGTCCACAACAACCCTCTCTAACCAGTTAGCAAGGACTTTGGCTACAACCTTGTAGAGGTTGTTGCACAAGGGGATGAACCTAAAATTTGAGATGTTGTGGGCACCTTCAACTTTAGGAATCAGGCACCGGAAAGTTTGGTTGATGTCGAAAATCAGGGATGGATTGGAGAAGAAACACTGCATTGTTGAGACAATATCCACCTCACAATATCCCAAGCAGACAAGAAGAATCCCTTAGCAGTGGCTTATTCAGCGCCATATCACAATTCAATCATTCTCGGACAGAGCTGTACACAAAATGTGGCATGGGACATCTATCAGTGACCTGAACCCATCCGGATCTGGGGCTTCTTGAACTTTGATATCTTTGGTAGCAACCATAATTTCTTCCTCAATGGGGATGGAATGAAGGAGACCTTGTTGTACCACTAAGAGAAACTTATTTAACAGACCATCTGGGAGATTCTCGCGGGGAAGAGGGAGGTCGGGGCAGAAGATGCCTTCGAGGAATCCCTCAACTTCTGACTTGATCTATTTCACTGAGGTGAGAGAGGACCCCCCCCTTTCTCTTCCCCCATTCAAGGAATATATAGATTTCTTGTTATGGTTTGCACACATGGTTTTGTGAAAGTAGGAAGTGTTTCTATCTTCAAAATAGAGCCAATTGAGACGGCATTTGTAATTAACGAAACTTTCCACCTGCACCGCCAAGGTGCTACATGTTGGATAGCTCTCTTTCTTTATTCACCATCCCCGGATTTCCCATGTCTATTTGAAGCTGACTCTGGACAAAATCCAAATCGTTTTTGCAAACCTGGTATTCCAGAGATGTTACCAAAAATTATAGTTCCATTTACATAAGGATGATTTAACCTCTGACCTAAGATGGTTAGAGGGTGATCCCTTGCCTTGATCAGTATACAAGTTTCTAAATCTCGGATCTCAACCTCGTCTTGGTGAGGCCAAGATGTCCGAGATACTCGAGATCTCGCAGAGACAGCTTTTTTTGAACTTGTAAAGATGAAAATTTCCGAGATCTCACTGAGATTTAGAACTATGCCAGCATGTCCCCAGCCTCTCTCACAATAGCAATGTAATCTTCATGGGAAGACCACGTCAGAATTTGAACAGCTTCGGACCGAAGGATACAAATGGCCTTACAGTGAGGTGAATCGAACTGTGATTGGAAACTTCAGAACAATTTAACAACAAAAAAAAAAAAAAACCCTCCAGAAAAAGAAAATGCAAAAAGCCAGTTTGCAATTTTGCATTAACAAGGACACAGTCAAGCTTGCATCACATCTTCTAGTGCATGGAATGTCAGAGCATATAATCTAGCAAGTAGACCTAGGTTGGAGTTCATTAATAATATATGGACAAGTAAGTAGCCTACATGACCTAGAAGCTGAGTGTGTAACGATATGAATGCTCAGATGTACTACATTTTGCCATTAATAAATTATGCTGCTTTTAAAAAGTTCAACGGCCACATGAATAATATCCTATGCATAATGCATTAAGTCTATTACCTAACGTTGAATCCAGAAATATCTAAGAAAAAAAAGTTATGATTTGCACCTTATACTGTAGCATCAACTGACCCCACTCCTAAGGTGAGAAGAAAAAGATCTAAATTTATA
Organism: Protea cynaroides; assembly: GCA_028583415.1. Taxonomy (NCBI): domain Eukaryota; kingdom Viridiplantae; phylum Streptophyta; class Magnoliopsida; order Proteales; family Proteaceae; genus Protea; species Protea cynaroides. Next base: position 50,195,644 of record CM053271.1, on the reverse strand, counting down.
AAGTTCTCCATACCAATCCCGTATATTTATTAGCTTACTTTGTAACTGTACAAACATATAAAGCTGAACATAAATCTGAAGATTTAAATTGTGCCTTTTATGCTCAAACTCATCCAAAAATGGAAGCATGAAGCCAATGACTTAGAAACAGCAAACAATCATGAGAAAAAAGAAATAAACCAATGAATGAAAATAATAGTTAGCCAACTATGTGAACAAACCAGCCATTAAAGAAGAAAAGCACATCCAGCAAATACTCCTCCACAATAAAGCGATCTATAGGTTGCTGACCCTGCAGTAGAGCAGAAAAAGTAAAATGTGAACACAAGGAAAAGAAGGCTACAGCATCCTCAAAGGGCACAACAAAAGCAGCACCAGAAAGTATTTTTGGAATACATACAAAAATGAATGCATATATAATTTCTTTCAAGTACCAACTTATAGTATATGCCTTATGAACATAAACGTGATTGATGCAGTTCAAGTCTACACCAGAAGGGATGAGATGATCCACACAAGACCTAAGCCAAACCAGCCTAGCCAGCCAACAACAAGGAGTCAGCCAGCCAATAACAATGTTCACGTGGTACTGTTCACGTGAACAGTACCAACAGATTTTTTTTAGAGATTTTTGCTTCCTTCTTTTGTTATTTCTCTCCTAAATTATTATTAGATTTTGTTTACTAAAATTAATCTTGTTAGTTGTCTTTTTGGAAACTTCCTAAATCTATAAAGGCAAGTTTCCCTTTTTAATTTATCTTAGGATATTCTTTGGAGGACTAAATCCTTCCTTATCTTGTAATGTTTCTTAAGTCTATAAATAAGATAAAGAAGAAGAGAGCCGGCAGACTTAACAGAAACCAGAAATTTTGTGTTCAAAATTCTGGTTGAGTCTCCCACGGTTGTGAAACTCAACCACACATTTTTGCTTTTGTTTTCTAAAAATTGTTCTTGCCATTGAGTTCTAATTCTTTCTTACCTTGTTACAAAATTTTTGCTGCTGTTTCTGAGACTTACAACACATCTAGAAAGAATAATCAATTTTCTCGATCTGATCTCTCTTTGGGCGGAGTCAACAGGATAGTCAATTTTCGAGATCTTGTGGTTTCTTTTGTAGTGGTCGTATGGCTCTCAAATTTAGATATGTTATCATGCATATCCCAAAGGCCTTTCCCTCCAAATTTGAACCCTTTCTAATGGCTGGATCTCAAATAAGTGAGTTTTTCTATAATTCTATAATTTAATTCTGTTAAATACCTGTTTGATACCTACGGGCAAGATTGGTTTAAATCTCACTCGTTAGATCAAGCTCATCTTCTGGGATATTATTCCTCATATCCTAAGGATCAAAGATCCCAATTTTGAAGCATTCTTACAGACGGATTTAAAGTTGTGGAATTATTTGTTCAATTTCAATTACTCTTGTTTGTTAAATTTGGGTCTGGACTGAATAGAGATCCTATAGCAAAGAGGGATCTAAGAATTGGATGTGTTGAAACCCTCTTTGTCATCAGTGATAAAATAAAATTTTGACTAACATAAAATTATTATAAAGCAATCTATAGCTTGCTGACCCTGCAGTGGAGCAAGAAAAGTAAAAGCTGAACATTAATGGAAGAAGGCTGCAGCATCCTCAGTGGGCAGAACAAAAGCAGCACTAAAAAGTATTTTTGTAATACAACTATAAAAATGAATGCGTATATCATTTTGTTCAAGTACCTACTCATTTTTGTTCTTTATGAATATAAACGTGATAAAATAAAATTTTAACTAACACAATAATTATTACCAATGAGTTCACAAAGTCCTTTTTTTCAGGTTTAGAAGGATCACGGCCTGATCTGAGCTATGGATTGATGCCATCAATCCAAACCAATGGATAAATAGAAAACCCTCTCATCTGCCCAATGTTAAAGTTCATGGGTTTTCTCAATCTTATGGTCATTATGTATTGGACCTTTTCTCATTTAGTTTTCTCCCACTAACTGTTTGTAAAAACATTTAGTTCAGTTTCCAATGACCTTTGATGTGCTTTCCTACCATGTGCCAATTTATGTTTTGGCTGAAACAGAAGACATTGACAAAGGAGAATATGAGCAACTTGCGTAACAAATTTGGGTGTCATGTAATATACGACATGGCCACATGGGAGATATGGCAGCTCATTCCATTATTCATCGCAGTACTGGCACCTTCACCCACCATCAACCTTAAAAAAGAAATATTATTTTTTACAATTATAAATCATGTCATTGTTATATTGATTTTAGAGCTCTAAAGAAACATTGAGCATTCTATTATTGAATCGATTTATTTTAACAAACTGCTTTTTTCTTGTTAATCTGTCAAATGGGGCACATCTAAAAGCGTATCCAACATAGTTGTCAAGGCATCACCTAGGCGCTCAGGAGCCCTTGTGACACCTTAGAAAATCAGGCGCCTTGGTTGCCTAGGTGGTCGCTTTGGTATCCTTGGTTGCCTAGGTGCCTCGTCAAGCCTCCAACGACTTGATTTGCCTTGGCGCCTTGACAACTATGGTATCCAATCCACCTTTCAGGAGACACTAAGACATGTTGCAAACCAAGATTCCTAGTTTATGATGGATCATACTTGCACAAACTGATGGTGGGCAGACTATAAAGAGGTATATCCACCATGGATGACTGTTTCTTGCTAACTTACTGATATTCATCCCCTCTCCCCATGATTAAGACATGCCTCCACCTCTACAACCTAGAGGGAATGAGCAGAATATAAAAAGCATCAAAAAGAGTATATTATAATAAGTACCATTTCCTTTGTGTGGCCAAACCCTACAAGGTTCAAATCCTTGAACCCATAAAATAAAACCAAAGAATTATGGTGTGCATGCACTGAGAAATATAAGTGTGAAAGTGCAAAACTCATGGCAGGAAGTAATTCAGAGTAAATGTGTGATATGAAGGGTTTAGGGGCTGCACTAGAAGCATTATTTTTTCCATCATGAAAAAACAGGTCCCAAGAGTAGCAAGAGAGGAAAAATGGGTTCCGTGGGATTTTCTTTCCAGCAGCTAGGGGTTTGAGGCAAGGAGATCCGAAGTCACCTTTCCACCTTTCCTTGCAACTTTGGTAAGTTGTGTTCAGTAGATTGTTACATAGAATAAGGACTAAGGAGGCTAGCTTTAGTGAAAGGTTTTGTTGTCGACCACAATGAGATGAAGGCTTCCCACCTCCAATTTGTAGATGATATCATCTAGTTATTAAAGACTGATGTAGAGAGAGGCAGGTAAATTGGCGTGGTTCTTAGCTGCTTTTATGAGATCTTAGCTGCTTTCAAGAGATCTATGGGCTTAAGGTTAATTAAATTTGGGGTGTGAAGATGTACAGAGGCTTTTCAAATACCTTCGTCTGCTTTCAGGAGATAACCTTGGGGATCCATTACCTGGAAACTGCATACCCAGTGAGAAGCCTATTTCAGGATTTCAGTTTCGCATACCCAGTGAGAAGCATATTTCAGGATTCCAGTTTCGCCAACCAGCGAACTGGTTGGCGAAACTGAAATATGACTGCAAAATGGTGTATGTTTCGGCAGCATTTTCACCCGACCATTTCAGGGGTCAATTGATCATAATTATGGCCAAAACTTCATGGAAACCTTAAATAAGCCTCTATAAACATGTGTGAACCCTTAGATTGCAAGAAAAGTTACACAAAATGGTATGCAGTGGAAAAAACAGTTAGTGACGCTTACAAGGTTATATCGTTGAAGACCAGGGTCGCACCCCTAAGTTTAGTAGTCATAGCAGCTAAGGCTCAAAAACTTGCTAAAAGAGAAGAGATTGATTTGACAAGGCCCATTTTGATAAAACTTGAGGGATGTGTGCGAACAAGGCAGGTTCAGTTGCGGAGATTTACTTTCTTTTTAGCCTTCTCCGGGCAAGAGCAGGAACATAAAAATTTCACACGGAATATGTGTACTCGTGACATGAACATGAAAGAGGTTCAAGAATTAGTTTTCTTTTTAGAAGGGCTAAAACCACTTATTTTGGCTTTTTCACCCCATATTGTAGGGTGGATCTAGTTTAGCTTTGGACCCTACGTCGGCAGTGTACACTGAACCCTGCTGTATACCTTCTATAATATATAGCCTATGCTAGTGCACGGCATCTTTTCCATCACAACAGCCTTATAGGAGAAAATTTTGCAGTTTGGAAAAATAATGCTTGAAATACATTGATATGTTGACTGCTCCACATTCAACCTTCAACATTGATTCAGCAGCAAAATGGGGGGGGGGTTTATGGCAGTTCTGGATTTCTTGGCCAAAGGGGCGAAAGGACAGAAATTTTGACGAAATCTGCTGACATTTCGTCAAAATATTGTACAAGATCTGTCTAAATATCCAAGATGAAGCAAAATACTGACGAAATTGTGTAAACCTGCTGAGCCACCTTGCATTATGTTTTCGATATTTGTCCAAACCAAAAGTTTGCCAAAAACCTGAACCATGGTGATAAGTACTCCAAGAAGCTAAGCACATGAAAGAGGAACTGTATTTATCTTAGAGGAAGGAGCTCTAGTACCATTTACCAAAAGGCAAGGTTCTAAATCTCGTTCGAACTGGTTTCAACCGAGATATCTTGGTTTTGACAAAGGTTGAAAAGAGAAGGGAGCTTGATTCCAAAATGTCTCATATTTCGACCGAGATTTCGTTATTTCGACCGAAACCTTGTTTCCACCTTATAAAACAGACATGGTTCAATCGAAATCTGTCGAAACCCACACAACACACAAGAGTCCGGTTTGAAACTTACAAGTCATAATAGCTAAGGAAACAATACATAGGAACAACACTTATTAGGCAGCACTTGTTTATGACTAATATCAGTCAAGTAGATTCTACTTTATGGGGATAAGGCAGCGTGCATTTTGCCCTCCCCAGACCTTGCAATAGCGGGAGCCTCGTGCAGTGGGACGCCCTTTTTTATCAATCAAGTAGATGCTTCTTATTCATTTACTTAAAATTTTATTCATAAATCAACAAGCATCCCCATTTAAATCCAATAAAAATAGTCTGAACTTCAAATTTCAAAAGGATAAAAAGTCAATTGTCTAGTTCAAAAACAAAAACTGCATTTCCAGTTGCGATGGAGATTTTCAACTTTCAAATGCTAGCATTTTCTTCACTCTAAAAATTCCATAAATTTTATTGAAATAAACATCACTAAAAACCAAAAGTCCGCCAAAATAATCTTCGTTTTGATGTCCAAAATTTTATTTTCAATCAAGCGACTTTAAACATCATTTGCATACTCTGAACAAGGTTTGACTGGAGCATAAACTTCAATATAACTCGGATTCAAATAATCACGGATTTGTTCTTTAAGGGAAGCACTGCTGAGAAAGAAAAAAGTTTTATCTTTAAAGGCAGGAAGGCAAATCTTTTCTAGTCCAGTTGAGTCTATTCTATTAGAAATTTACAATAAATCCGAGAGTGTTTGAATCCGAGTCATATTGAAGGAGTTACATACCGTCAAACCTTGTTCGAAGTACGTGAGTGTTATTTATAAGTCGTCTGAATGGAAATAAATTTTTGGACATTAAAACAAAAGAATATTTTGACGGACCCTTGGTTTTAAATGATGTTTTACCCTAATAAAATTTATGGAATTTTTAGATTAGAGAAAAAAACTAGCATTTGAAAGATGAAAATCACCCTCGTGATTGAAAATCCAATTTTTGTTCTTGAACTGGAATATTAACTTTTTATCCTTTTAGAATTAGAAGTTTAGACTATCTTTATTTGATTCAGATGGGGGATGTTTGCTTATTTATGAATAATATCTTAAGTAAATGTTTCTTAAATGATATTAGTCCAAAAGAAGGCTTCAAAGTCTTAGTTTCCAATTGTTGTACTCCTTGTGTACATTACCAAGCTATTGTCCATAGTTTAGAAATACCATTTAAGATTTTATCTGTGAACCTACTTCAGGTAATATGTAAAACAGGGTAACAATAAGCAGCACACACATTTTGGGATCAAAAAACATTTTCTAGGGCATCGAAACCAAAGTTTCAAAACTGCCCAAAAAAATTCCCAGGTTTCAACCCCATCTCGGTTGAAACCCTGTTGGTTTCGGTTTCATGGCTGGTCAAAACCGGGCTCGAAACCTTGAACCTTGCCAAAAGGAAACTTTTTGGAACTGATGTATCTTAGAGTATACACAGTCCCTTGAGTCATTCTTCTGATGGAATCATAGAACTTTAACAATGGATTGCTTGAATGGAAGGAGCTTTTCGCCAACAGATGCATTATGTGTAAGCATGAGAATGATACTACTAACCACCAACTTGTGCCTTATAGAGGCAAGACATGTACAATGAGTTTTTTGTATTTTCTGGAATGAGTGCAATGGTGCATCATCTCAATTTCAAATGCAGAATTAAAGGTTGGTTGTGGAGGTTGTCATTTTTGAAAGGCAATGCCACTTGCCGTTTATTGGGCAACCTGGGGCGAAAGAGAGAAAGTAGTACAACTAACAAAGATAGAAATCCAATGACAATATGGCTCCACATGGTTGGGTGGCAAAGTGAAGAGAAGGGGAATGAAATGGAAACTTTTGTCATCATTACCAAAGGATTATATTATTAACAAGAACACTTTCTAAATAGTAGATTTCACTTCACTTTTCACAATACTTCATGGATTTGAATAGGAAAATAAATATTGGATTTGAAAAGTTCAATTGGCTTAATGGGTAAGATCTTATGATAGTTACACAATCATCGTTAGAAAAGTTCATGTTTTTTTTTTTACATTAATTTCACTTCACTTCATTTCCCCATACTCGCAACCAGATGGAGCCTATGAATTTCTGTGTGTATTGAATTTAATTCCATAATTTTAGAATGATAAGGAAGTCATCTTGTATTTTTTGTTTTAAACAAATCCATGAAGACGCAGAAAGCTTCATTTTTCTGTACAATGTGTCTAGCACAAAGCAGAAGAAGCAAAGCTGATTTCTTTAATAGATATTAGCAATCTATTTGACAGGACATTAACAATTTGGGGGAGCTTTTGTTGCCTAATCGATTAAATATTTTCCTCGCAAATCAGTGTAATGCAAACAATTAAAATCTCAGCCAACCAAATTCTGCAATATACATGAGTAGGATTTCGATCTTATGAAAGAAAAGTGATGGTCCAGAAGAAAATCATAACAGTTGGCCATGCATACCCTGCACCACTACTATGGTTGAAATGAAAATATAACACACTAAAATAACTCCATCACTACCTGTAACATGATTATGCTTGAGACAGGGTCAAATGAATGACTCCAGCAGATCAACTCACATTTTAATCACCAAACAACCACAATTCAACTATTCCGAAAGGTTTTTTGGTTGTTGCCAGACCTTGGTTTCTATGGCTTCAAATTTCAATGATTATGGATTTTTGGAGACAAAACCCTGAACTCGTTACTTTGCAAAAAAAATGAGTGACAATTACTATTTAAAAAAAACCCTGAATGAATTGACAATTTTTTATTCAAAAGGTCCACTAAAGTTTGAACCAGAACAATTAGAAAAGGGGTGCTGTTACATACCCACAGCATGTCTTCAGTCATGGTTTGAAATTTAGACCGAAATGCCCAAATTTCAATAGCATGTATCAGTTATGACACTAACAAAATTGAAAACATGGGTACATTAAGAAGTCTACACTGTTCCGGTCGAAATTTCGTCAAGATGTTTGAAATAGTTTGGGCATTTTGGTACTTCCGCCAAAATGCCACACACAAGGTTATAAAATTCGAAATTTCACCTGCTTACATTGAAATTTCAAGATAAAGACCATTTCGACCAAAACCCTATGGGAACTCCCAAAACTCCAAACTGTTGGACAATTTGTTACAATCTTTTGCTGAATCAAGCCTTTGTGGACTACTTTGGAGTTTGGAGCATGTACATCAATCTTTTATGGTTCTTCATTTATAATGCATATTTCAATTGTTTTATAGAATGTTGTGTGCATGGTTGAGAATTCTCAGTTGCATGGCTTGCCTAAATGATAAGTAGGGCGACTTAAAGGGTTAACACTTCTTTTACTAAAATTTTGGCATTTTCAACTGATTCAGTTTCTTCGATATGACACTAACACGTCATAAAAATACATTGTCCCTATCAAAAAGGGTCGAAATTTTGATGGATTTTAAGACTTTTTAGCCATTTTCGAACATTTCATCACAAGGAAAGGGAAAAGTGACCATTTGCCCTCTTTTTTGTGCCATGTCACCTCAACACACAACTGGAAACACTGTTGAGGTCTAGAGGTTACCACATCAGTCCTACAACTTCATTTTCTGCATTTTGGTAAAGATTTAGCCAGATTCAACAGTTCAAGGGGAATATATTTTTTTCCCAGAACGAATTTTTGTAAAAATTGTGTAAATACCAGTGACTGTTGATGGGGATTTTATATGTTAGATATCGAAGCCACACAAAAAGATTTTTTTCTAAAAAAATTGGAAATACCAGTACTGTAGATGAGGATTTTATATGCTAGATATCTCTAGCCTGGTATCAGCCTCATAGTATCGGATTATATTTTGTTTTTTTGTTTTTTTTTTCTTGTTTGAAAAATGGATTTTCTTACAACAAAATTTTGAAAAAGCACGGTCAATATTAATTGGCTGAAGCTCATTTATATATGTTAGATAGTAGATACCATTGGCTAATCTACACCCTCAAGGAGTCAGTTTGATTTTTCTACCAGTAAAGCTATTTTTTAAATTTTCGGATTTGAGGAAAAATACTTTTCTTAAAAAAAAAAAAAAAAGGGAATATTTTTCTGTTTTGGCTTGGAAATTTATGAAATTGATTTCACCATGTTTTGAAGCTAATATGATGCTTAGCGTGTTGTATCACATTTCCTTTTGTTGGATTAGGCCATTATTAATTTCAAAAACAATTAATAAAAAACTTAATTAAGAGAAAAATATAAGGGTTAGGGAACAAATAAGAATAAACTACATAGTACATAATTGTTGCTGTAGTCTCTATTAATATGAAACAATTAATAATGGCTTGTTTTCAAGTTGCAACAATACAATCGTGAGATAATGGCTGCCAAGAGAAGAGATGGTGGGGGTGGAGATATAGTATGTAGGCACGGAGTGCCAACTAGAAATGATAAGACCAAATCAAAGTGTAATTAATGTTATAAGAAAATCATAAGAGGTGGGCTCACTAGACTGAAGTGGCATTGGATGGGGAGTACAAGAAAGTAGACAAATGCCCTAAGGATCCGGGGGAGGTTTCTAAGGCCATGGCCAACATTATGAAGGGAGGCATCAAGAAGTGGATAGAGAAGGAGAAGGAAAGGGTTCAATTTGGGGAGGCAACTCTAGCGACGTGGTCAACACTAGGGGATGATGATGACAGTGATGATGACATGTTGATGCATGCTGATGTGGACATAGAGGCAAAGTACAGAGATATACGGGGGACATGGATAATTAGCATAGGCACTTTTTATGAGGAGCAAGATAGACAGCAAGTGTTTAAGGGAGGAACTGGTTCTTCTAGAGCTGCTGCTGGTATTAGTGGTAGTGAAGCTGCACAACAACAGGGTAGGGCTGAGGGATGGTAAGAGCTTGAAGTAGACTAAGTTGCCCATGAGGAGATCACAAATTACGAGGGCAGCTTCACAATTAGAGTATTAGCAAATGACAACCCTGTTGAGATCCTACAACAAGATCCCGCCATTTTCAAGTCCTAGGGCGGTAAGCAGCGTAAGTTGAAGCACATGTAGTCAATGATGTGTCGAAGTAGTTCTTTTACCACAACATCCCAGCATATGCCACTACAAGGCCCTAATATCAAAGTATGCTATATACGGTGACTAAGGCTGCCTTAGAAGTAAAGGACCCACTTCCTACGAGCTGAAGAAAGTTTATTTACCCCACCAAAGATAGGAGCTGAATGAGTATATAAATACCCTAAAGGAGATGTGAGTTGAATACGTCATCACCGTCATGTGTGATCGTTGGACTGCGCCCACGATAAAATCCATCATTAACTTCATGATATATTGTGGTGATAGGACAATGTTCTTCAAATTTGTGGATGCATCCAGGAAGAAAGGATGCAAAATAAATTTATAGGTTATTGAAGGATAAGGTGCAGGAGATGAAGTTGGAGAACGTTGTCCTAGTTGTGAAGGACAATGGAAGCAACTTCAAGATGGTTGGTGAGAAGTTTATGAGGAACAGTAGAAATTGGCTCTTCTGGACCCCTTGTGCAGCCCGTTGCATTGACCTCATACTGAAACACATAGGGAATATAGAATTGGAACAGAGTGTGGTTGACAGAGCGAGTTAGGTAACCACATTTCTCTACAACCATGGGTATGCACAGCAGCTTCTAAGGAGCAGGTGTAGTGAGGATTTGTAAGGCCTGATGTCATTAAATGTCTAAATTTACCACAAACTACACTGAAGAGCTTTGAGATGAAAGAAGGAAAGCCTCAGATTCTACGTTTGCCTCTGAGGAGTGGTTTGGGTGGAGGGAGTTAGGTTCCACTAGAGGTAGGAGAGCACAGTCCACCGTTGCTAGTGATGAGTTCTCGAAGAGCCTACACAAGGTGCTGGCGATTTTAGAGCCACTGGTAAAGATACAGAGGTTGGTGGAATCTGCGAAGAAACCCACCTTGCCATACTTGTATGCTATTGTGGAGATGATAAAGGACTTTGTGCACGCAGTGATGCCACGTGGTAGCAAGCCCTTCTAAAGAATTTAAGGATCAATGGGAGCTTCCATATGCTTCCATATGCATCCACTTCTATATTATTTTCTGTTAAAAAAATGAAAAATACATTTCTTTAATATTAATTGATTTACTTTCAAAATAATATATGTTGAACACCGTTGACCAATCTACGCGGCCACAGATTCAGTTTTTTTTTTTTTTCCTGTACATAATTTTATTTTTTTTTCAATTTCTGATTAATAAGTCCTATTTTCTAGCAATAAAAAATTAATAAAAAATATTTATACTTATCTGTTGGTGTTCAAAATAATATATGTTGAACACCATTGGCCAATCTACGATTCGATGCTGTCGGATTATATTTTTGGAAAAAATAATTATTTTTATGTAATATCCGAAATTAATAATAATATCAAAATAATTCTGTAAAATAGGGAAAAATTAGGAAAAATATTTTGTTTTCTTATAAAATAGGTTTAAAATTTTGAAAAGTAATTTCAATGTGTTTTGAGTTGTATTTGTATATTTGATGCTTTTATATTCTTCCATTTTAAGTTTTATTATAGTAAACCTATTTATTTAAGTTTCTCTATTTATCATCTTATGTAATAGTGTCTCGTTATAAATATAATGGCTGCTTCAGGGTCTGGTGAGGGATGTGATGCTGGTCGTAATGATATGGCATGACAGTATTGTACTCCATTGACACTGATAGAAAGAACACTCAATGTAGATTATGTGGGAAGAAGCTTATGTCTGATGGAATTACCAAACTTAAGCAACACTTGAGTGGGACTTCTACATATGTGGCGAAGTGTCTTATGGTTCCTGTTGAGATTTCTAGGGCCGTAGGTAAACAGATGAAGGGAGGACAACAGAGAAAGGATAAGAAAAAAAAAAATAAACAACAATTTGAGGATACAATTTGAGGCACAGTGTGTGGTTTGGATGATGATTTTTTAGATGATGATGGTATAGATACCACAGGTATGAGTGAGCAAGAGGCTAGAAATGTGAGACGGGCTACAATGGCTAGTAAAGTCACCCTTAAGACAGACCGGGATAGTTTGAAGGCCACCGCCTTAGGAGCAAGTGGCTATGGATCATTTCAACAGCCTCAACCGCAAACACGGAGTAAGGGGGGTTGGCTTCTATGTTTAGAAGATCACAAAGTACTAGAGCACAACCCCAGGCACCACCTGCTAGGGATGAGGATTATGTTGAGATCCTACACCAGGATCCAACAGTTTTTACGAAGGCTAGCGCCAAGCAAAAGAGACTAAAGGGTATGTGGAAGGGTACAAAAGAATTTGTTGGGGATGTCTTTACTAAATGGTCCGTCTTTAATAGTATCCCAACAAATGTCAATGGTGGCTCATACTATCAGACCATGTTTGATGCAATTGCTGAGGCTGGTCCTGGGGTTAAAGCCCCCACTTCATATGAAGTCATGAATGTGTATCTCCTTAGAATAAAAAAAGAATTACATGAATAGATAGAAGGGTTAAAGATTAATTAGGGTATATATGGGGTGATTGTTATGTATGATGGTTGGACTGGTCCCACTAGAAAGTCCATCATCAACTTCATGGTCTAAAGTGATGGGAAGACATTGTTCTTAAAGTCTGTGGATGCATCTATTGTCACAAAAGATGTTAACTACATTTATGGATTGCTGCAGACAGTGATGGAGGAAGTTGGGCCTATAAATGTGGTGCAGATTGTGACAGACAATGGAAGCAACTACAAGAAGGCAGGAGAGATGATGATGACTAATATGAACTACAATCTCTTTTGAACGACATGTAATGCCCATTGCATTGACTTGATGTTAAAAGACATCGGCAAGATCCACAAAGTAAAGGAAACAAGCACACTAGGTGACAACATTTGTATACAACCATGGCTATTCGTTGAACTTGCTGAGGGAGAAATATGGAGGGGACTTGGTTAGACCCAGCATTACCAAATTTGCTACCAACTACATAGCACTGAAGAGTTTTGAGGCAAAGATGGTAGGCCTTAGATCAATGTTTGCATCTTAGGACTGGTTTGGCTGGAGGGAGTCCAGCTCTCCTGCTGGGGTTCAAGCACAGACTACTATAGCTTCAGAGGAATTTTGGAGAACACTGAAAGATGTAGTCAGAATTATGGAGCCAATGGTAAAGGTGCTAATATTAGTGGATACAGCATTCCAGCCCACCATGCAACATTTATATGCTGTCATGGATATGTTGAAGGACCGTATTCGTGCTGTGCTTCCACGTGGAAACAAAACTTTTTTGAAGATTATCAAATATTGATGGGAGAGTCAGCTGATGCACCCCATTGCATAAGGCTGGTGAATATGTTTAATAATGTCTTTAATTTAGTTTAACTTAGTACTAGATTTTAACCTGGCGACTCATATTTTGCAACATACTATTTGAACCCCAAGTATCAATATTCACATGTGCTTGGGCTCAATTCTGACCTTATCGGTGTGTTAAAAGATATTGTGACAAAATTGGTGTCAGATTATACTGTACAAGCACTGGTCAATCTGGAGGTGAGTTGTATGGTTAAGTGCTGAATTATTTGAATATCTATATATTACAATGGCTAATGGTTATAAATTTTGAAATGGGTGTAGATTAAAACGTTCAGAGATGGTCTTGGGAGTTTTGAAACTCTCACCGTAGTGGTTGGATGAGATAAGACCGATCCTGGTATGGAATTATGGAAATTAAAATTTTCAAGTAACATATCTTATTTAATATGTGTATTAAAATGTGTTCTTCTTCTTGTGCAGCTGAGTGGTGGTTGTTGTATGGCGAGCATACAACTGAGTTGAGGAGAATATCAATCAAAGTCCTATCTCAAACAAGTTCTGCATCTAGGTGTGAGCGAAATTGGAGTACCTTCTCCCTTATCCAATCAATGAGGCGGAATAAATTGAGCTCTCGATAGCTAAATGACTTGGTGTACGCCCATTACAACATGAGATTGAGGGTACAGTGCTTGAAGTTTGAACAAAGAAATGAACAAAAGCTGATCGAGCTAGCCGTCTTCCAACTATCTTCAGAGGAGGAGGATCCCTATGTGGAATGGGTGAGAGACAGAGCAAGACCAGTGAAGGATGAGCCTGGTGGGATGCCCAACCCCACTTTGACTACTCCGATGGGTTCTAATCTCGAGCGGTTTCTGTCCTCGAATGAGGGTCATGTACACGTATAGTCGCTTCGACCGTTTGACCCCCCCAGTTGGCAGTGACCTAGAAGACGGTAATGATACAATTGATCAGAGTGGCTGGTCAACTTCTGATAGTGGTGGTGGTGGTGGTGAGGGTGGGGGTGGTGGTGGTGAGGGTGCCTCATATGATGATCCTAGACCGACTGTACCTATTATTAAATGGACCGGCAAGAGTCAGTATACACATGCTATACAGGATCCAGACCATGGTGGGTGCGCATGTTCATCACGACCTACGACTGGGTATACACGTAGGTCTCGTTAACGGGAACACCATTTGCAACCAGTGGAAGAAGACTACGATCGTTTCATTGACATCGTTCTTGATCCTGATATTATGCCTGATGTTGATACTGATAGCATGTTGATGCAATCCAAGAAGGTCCAAGGCCCAAGCTCAAGTTGGTAATGGACCAGCCCAAAGAACCAGTCGAAACTGGTCCATTGGACCAGCCCAAAGGCCAAAAACATTGTTCACGGTACTGTTCACGTGACGTGAACAGTACCAACAGAATTTTTAGAAAGTTTTTTTCTTCTTCCTAAGTTCAATTAAGTTAGATTTATTTCTATAAAATTAATCATTAATTTTGTTTCCTAAATTTGTTTTGTTTCCTAAGATTGGTTGTCATATGAGTTAGTTATAGATGTTATTTGTTTTGGAAACTTTTCTAAAAGTTATAATGGAAAGTTTCTCTTTTTTATTTTTAGACAATCCTTCTAAGAACCAGTCCTTCTATCTTTTGTATTTCCTTTCAGCATTATAAAGAAAGAGAAAGAAGATGCTGGCAGTAGAGTTGGCCAGAGCTTATTAATAAATTCTGGTTGAGTCTCACTACCTGTGAGACTCTGTGAGACTCAACCAAAACTCCTATTTTGTTCATTCCCGTTTCTAAATGATACTAGTTTTTCGAAAATTCATAACTTCTTCATCCATGGTTGGATCATCTTCAAATTTGGGTATGTTATCAAGCACATCCTAAAGTACTTCCCCTCCAAGTTTAAAGACCTTCCAATGGCTGAATCTCAAGATAAGTGAGTTTTTTCATAATTTTATAATTTTGGTTAGCTAAAATACCTGTTTGAAACCTACGGACAAAATTGGTTTCGATCCCACCCGTTGGATCAAGCTCATCTTCTGGGATATTGTTCCTCATATCCTAAGGATCAAGGACCCCAATTTTTGAAGCATTCTTACATAATGGATTTGAAGTTGTGAAATTATTTGTCAAATTCAATCATTTTTACTTATTGTTAAAGTGTTAAATTTAGGTTGGGCTGATTGAAAGATCCTACAGCAAAGAGGGGTAAGTAATTTGAATATGTTGAAACCCTCTTTGCCATCACATGTCCAAAAGCTTTGAAGGACTGAGCATTGAGGGTAGTAGTGGACAGGAGTAGGGGCAGTTGAGTGCTCATGGATTTGGCACCACTTCGGCGTACAGTTCTTATTCCGGTGATGATCACCGCATGATGGGAAGTGCACATGATTATTCCTCTGATACTAGTAATGCTACTTCACAGACTGGCTCCAACTTTATGGACAGTCTCGTTTCAGTCCCAAATTTCTAAAGAACCACGCCCCCCCAGCCAATGTACGCTCACTTTACTCCATATTATAGTGAATTGTATCCAAGGTTAAGTATCTTTAGAAACTTCCCAGATACTGTGTATAACAAATATGTGGAAGACTACCAGACCTTCTATAGTCAGAGGATGTCGTGTCAGGACTTTGTTTATTAGACCGAAATATATTTTCTTCAGCAAAGTCAATCTGACCAGATGGAACCTGCACGCCACTCTACATATGATTAAACATTAAGATGGACTGATGGGAAGGTATTATTTCATTTTGAGTATTTAAGTCTTTCATATTATGAGCATTGGTGAATTATGTCACTGCGTAGGATTTATGATTTATGAATATATGATTTTCCGACAATGTGATTCTTTTTATGCTTCAAATGTGTTTATATATGTTAAATTAGTATTTTCCTGCAATATATAGCCTTAAAATGACCTTAAAACATAAAAATAAAAATAAAAAACAAGCTTAAAACCATAATATATATATATATATATATATATATATATATATATATATCGAAACTCCCATTTTTACCCTTTGGGAGTTTCGGCAAGTTCTCGCCAAGATCTCGGTAATCTCGATTTTCTCAAGGGTCGAGACACCCTAGAGATCCAAGATTTTGAACCTTGATCTAGCTATCATATCGAGTTCAAAGGGGTTGCTAAAGTCCCATTGAGCTCAGCAACACAATCCTGGCACTACTACCAAAAAACAATATTTCAATCAGAAAAAGAAAAAAAAAACCGCAAAGGACAGAAGGTAATAATCAAATATGCACAATCTAAATCTACATACCAAATATGAAAATAGTAGTTCACAAAAATATCAGAATATAAGGTCATAAGTCATAACCATTAAGTTTCTGTCAACAAAAAAAAAAAAAAAAGTCAAAACTAGCACCGCACCTCAATTTTACTTGGAGGAAATATATTAAGCCGACGGAGCCTTTGAGGATACTTCAATTCAGCTTCATGTTTTTGTCTACCACAAGTGATCTTAGAAAGTGCAGGAGGAGGAGCCGGCTGCTCAGGGCAGCTAATAGGACCCAAATCATGAGACTTCCCAGCTACTAACTGAGCTTCAAACGAAAGGTGAGGCCTGGGAACTAGAAAGGTAAAAGATAGGAAGCATAAAAAAAAGACTGAGATGAGATTATCGAACCACAACAATACAACACTTAACGAGATGATTGAACCACAACAATAAAACACTTTTTTTTTTCCTTTTTTTTTTGGGTGGGGGGGTTATAATGACTGATATTAACATTAAAAAATAAGAATTAATCTACTTAACACTGGCAACATTTAAACTCTTTCTCTTATGATGCAATCCAAAGCAACCTTCAAAAGAATTAACCAAGGGTTGAAAGAGTTGTATGAAACAAATCATAGCTACCAGATAAGGAATAAGGAAGAAAAAGCAAGAAGAAAAAAAGGTCCAAAAATTTGTTGAGATGTGAAACAAGAAGCAAATCATATAAGTTGTATAAGAAATGAAGAAAAAACAGAAAAGATTGGGAGAGTGCTGCGAAATGTTTAAGAGTTAAGAGAGGCAAATGCCATGTAGTTCTCAATGTATTTTATAAATTAACATTGCTAATTAAAAAGATTAAAAATAGGATTTTAAACAGAGTTATGCCTTTAGGCATGGAACCATGGATTATATCATCGCCAAATAAGTGACAAAAGATAGATTCGGAAATAAGAAATTTTAGGCAGCCATAGCTTCAATTTGGACCTTCGATCTACATATGACCTGATAAGGGGAAAAAATAAAGATGGCATACATGTGATCATTGAAGACCATGGGAAAGAAAGGAATGCAGGTCATACGTTAAATTCAAAATTAGAAAGGATAGAGAGACCGGAAAACAGGTGTACTTCTGCCCCCCCCCCCCCCAAAGACACTGAACTTCTACTTTTTAGTCATCTTATCCCACTCCCTTTCCTGCCCTCTGCCCCACCCCCTCCTTCCTCTTTTTGTTCCACTCTCCTCCTCTCCCCCCCACATTCTATCTTTTCCTTCTTTCTATTTTCTGTCCTTTTTTTTTTCTTTTTTTTTTTTTTTTTTTTTTTTGTAGAGAATGGGGCTTGGGCAACTTTTAGTCTTTTCCCCAAATTTAGGAAACCAAATAAATTTCACTTCCACAAAGTGTCTCCCACCTAACAGAGTATTCCCCAGTAGTTATGGAACAGAGCATAAATAATTAGTCATCTCCACATTGCTCCTGAAATCTGAATGAGATTCATCATGGACCATGGTGTTTCCTTTTGCACCCAATGAAACAGAACATTATTCCACCAGAAAATCCACATGATAATTTATTGGATGAGTATGATTATAATAATTAGTCATTCCCACATTGCTCCTTAATTCTAGCTGAGATCCATCATGAACCATGATTTTTCTTTTTGCACTCAATGAAACAGGACATTATTCCACCAGAAAATCTACATATTACTTAATTGGAAGAACACGAGTATACAATAATTAGAATGCTCAGGCAGCCAGCACAAGCAGCAAATAGCTACCAGATAAGAAAAAATAATAAGTCCAAGTTGATGAAGGAATAGAGCACAATTTAATAAAATGACGAGAAGAAATGGTAGAAAGGACATACCACTATCAACTTTCCATCCATTGCTAGATAAAGCTTGTATCCGATCCCATAAATCTTCTAAAAAATCCTGATAACAAAATCAATTACCAAAGAAAATGAGGTTAATGAAAGAACAGCTATAACATAATTTGCTTTTTCCAAAGAAAAAGCTATAACAGATTATTGCAATCATGATGCAGGACAGGATCCACTGGATAGAATCTTCTTAGGATTTAAGTTTAATTGGAAAATATTTGTAATCCTTTTATTTTGGCAAGTTTAATTAGATTTGTTAGAATTTTAATATTTATTTATTGAATTTTAGTTATAATAGGAAAGTGCCCACGTTTTAGGTAGTTTCCTTTTTTATTTTTTATTTATTCTTTTTGAGTTATCTTGTGTGGGGCCCACTTATATTGGGATGTAAGCCTATTTATAGGCTACTCTCTTTATTGAATGGAATATATGCAATGATGAATTGATTATGAAAAAAAAATAAAAAAAAAATAAACCTAATGGTTCCTCTCTCACGGTGAGCCGCTTCCTTCGGTAAGCCTCTCTTCCTCTCTCTCTCTCTCGGTGTCTCCCCCCACCTGCTTCTCTCCTTTCTCTCAGTCCCTCCCCTTCTTGTATCTCACGGAAGGTACCTTTCTTCACTTCTTTCCTGCTTCTTCCTTTCTCCTAATTCCCTGTTCTAGGCAGTAATACCAGCCCCAGTAAAATCTCTCGATATCTCTCAAGTCTCATCTCATTACCTATTATTCTCAAACCCTGGTTGTGACCTTCCCTCCATAAATGAACTAAATCCCCAAAGCCCAAGACCTGAAAATCATTTCTGTGTGAGGAACAAAACCTGCAACTCAAGCTGTCCTCTCTCTTCCGCCAGACTTAGTTTCAGGTATTTTAATAGCTTTGTATAGTCGATTATTGAGTCTGATTTTTGTTGGGTTCAAGAGGTCTTGGTCTTGTGATTAAAGTCCTTAAATTTCAGATCAAACGGACCCCTATCGGCTGAGTTCTCCCATTCCAAACAGATCTGGTTTTCCGTCTCTGTTTCAGCACAAGGTTGAAAATGTGCCTCTTTCCTTTCCCAAGATCGTGAATGAATTAGGAAGGTATTTAATTTGGTTTTCCTAAAATACCCCTAGACTTATATATAATTCAGTTTTATCCCATCCCTTATATTTGCTTCCAAGTCCACCCCTGTTGTTTAATTCCAATTCCTATCATACCCTAAGGGCTTGTTTGTTTCATCCAGAGTTAGTTAATACATAGTTCTGATTATTTACCAATTCTGCCACTGCTTCCATTATTGAGCATATACTATTATCTTCGTTGGGCCCATAGCAGACCCAATAGGGTTTTCCAAACACAGGTCCACATCAAATCACCAAAAGATGGCTGATCCATGCAAGAAGTAGGTTATGCTGTACTCATTGGACATAGTTGCTACCTCAAAAAATAGTAATAAACAAAAACATGAACAAGAACTAGTTCGTCCAACAAAAAGAGACTCATTAATGATGAACGAGATAGAATGTCAGAACCCTTCTCATTTTAGGATAATGATTCCAGAACATTAAGTTTCGCTTACTAGCGATATGGCAAGTAATAGACAAAACGAGTGTTTCAAGCAACTATGCGGACATAGTCAAGCATGTATTATAGTGTGGTGACTAGTATAAGAACCATACCCGTCAAGGTTACAATTGGTTACATCAAATATCAGCTTTAAGCCCTTATTTGTTTGTGTTTATCATGGATGATTTAACTACAGACATTCTAGATGAGGTTCCATGGTGTATGCTTTTTGCTGATGATATTGTTTTGGTGGATAAGACAAAAGCAAGGATTAACTCCAAATTGGTGTTATGGAGATTAACATTGGAATCAAAAGGTTTTAACATAAATAGGACGAAGACGTATTATATGGTGTGTAACTTTAGCCACACAATTACGGATAATGAGGGGATGAAAATTGATAAGAGAGATACCACAAGGCGATTGTTTTAGGTATCTAGACTCAATCATAAATAAAGAAGATGATATACGGGAGGATTTTTCCCATCGGATTAAAATAGGATGGATCAAGTGGAGAGGCGCGTTTGGAGTGTGGTCGGCGTATTTTTTTAAAATGAAAGAAAATTTAATAAGACAATCATTCGACAGGCTATGATGTATGGTGAGGAATGTTGCACAGTTGAGAAGCATCATATAGATAAACTCAGAATAACTGAGATGAAGATGTTGAGACGGATGTGTGCAAAACTAGGAATGATAAAGTAAAGAATGACCATATTAGAGTTGATTTAGGAGTAGGATCGATACATGATAAGCTATGAGAAAATCGTTGAGATGCAAAGTGATTTGATTCAGATCGAAGGATCTAAAAGTCTCAGGGACAGACCTAAGAAGACTATAGGTGAGGTGGTGAGGAAAGACATACATAGTTTAGGTGTTGTTGGATATGCATCAGATACAATCAGTCTGATCCTGTGTACAGGATTTCCATGAAGGCAAAGAGGCTGATCATTTTGGGCTTTTTAAGTCCAATCCAAGAGTCAAAGGAGATAATAGTTAGTGATACAGGTGGCAACCTGTAAAAATTTTGTGAAAACTGTGGGCTGTATGTTCTAGTATGAGTGTTTTTTTTTCCCTTAAGTGGCTGAGAAAAGGTAATTTCTCCTGTACAAGGGGAATGTATACTGTCATCTATTGTTCTTTGGCCACCTTTACTAAAAGTTGCTTCCGGTATGGTATTGTCATAAACTCAAGACGGGGTGGCCAAGTGATGTAAGACGCCAAACTCAAGTTCTCGTCTTCAGGTGAAGGAACGGGTTCAAATCCCACTACTGACAGTGTATATTGTGCTACAACTAATGTAATACAGGAATCCTCATCATTGTATAGGGTACGTCCTGTATTAGCTACTTGTCAAATTTCAAAGCCAAATTCAATCATAAAATGTCCACTGTATTGTCATTTCCTTTTGAATGAACTAGAGGTTTTGATAGCTAAATTTGGCCATGTGACCAACTTCATTGAGCCAGAAACTTCACCAACAGGGGACCTGGGCTCTACATAATCACAAAATTTGGGCCCCTCCTGCTATTTGACATCATAGATATTCAGACCACACGGATAAATATTCAAAAACATTGTGAATACAGAAAAACTCAATGTGTTTAATTCAGAATATAAATCAAGTATCTCCTTATTTGATTATATTGTGATTCAAATGACCTGGGTTAGGTCTTCTTGCTGTTTGTTGTACATTTGCTCTTCTTAGTATTTCATTGGACGAATAATCAAAAAGAAAAGAAACTTACTTACAGAAGGGGGGAAAAAGTTCTCAAATAACTTGGTCTAACCAAAAGCATAAGTTTTTATTTCCAGATTCCTCTGTATTTTTTCATTGTTTAACAACTTTCATAAATTATTCTTTTGTCAACTTCATAGGTGGTCAGAACCAAGTTCTACATTCAGCTAGTCATCGGTGAAGCTTATTTACAGTTACTGAAATCAAAGGTTCATCTGAATATTGCTCCTAAACAATTTATAACGAAGTTGAAAAACTGGGTCTGGACAATATAGAAAAAATCAGGTGATATAGGAAGAAAAGTGTTAACTCAAGGAGAAATACTAGGGACCCTTTACGTTTGGGTTTGTATCTGTTTTTCTTCTCTTTCCCAACAAAATCCAATCCATATAAGAGAGTAATCAGGAAAACAATAAACCAGACGTAAGTTAGAATACCAACAACTAATGTCCAAAAGGTCAGAGGCATACAAGAAAAACACACCTTTTCACCATGAGCTTTCTTGCTTTCATCATCAAACTCGAAAGCTGAGAACACAGAATCACAGCCACGTTTTCTGATGCTCAAGTAAGCTTCAATTCCAACCATAACTCTCTCAATTTCCTCTGGGATTTGCTGCATATAAATGTTATTAAACCATGAAAAAACAGACAACGATAAACTAGTATAATAAAAACAACTAATAAAGCCCAAAAAATTGAATTCCCATTTGGATACTAAAGGTATAAATTAAAAGCCAGCCAAGCAAATTTATCATCAACCTAGGAACCAATATATGATTTTTTTGGAGGTAGAAATCGCAGGGTTTTTGAAGGATATGTTGTTCTAGCCAACTCATAAATAAGAGGATCATCAAGAATCAAATTTTTTAGTGGACAGCTAATTATATTGAACACGAAATGTATATGCCTCAATATTAAAACCGACAGTGTTCCACTTCCAAATAGCCAGCTATTGGCCATGTATAATACAGAAAGGCCTTATATTTCAAATAATTTCACTTGCCCAAAAGCTTTTGAAAAAAAAAGGTCACAACAATGAACTTATAAGATTGTGAAGGAATAAAAGAATGTAATTCTAAAAAAATAATGAAAGTAAATTGAAATGGCATCCAATCCCATATACTGATTGCCAGTACATAAGAAATAGATAATGCAGCTGGATACCGACTCTCATTAAGACTAGATTCACTTCTTAGAAAGGAGAGGCTTTGAATCCAGACTAGGGCAGGTAGACCTTAATCACGGATATTGCAATAGGCAGAATAAACTGCATTAATAAAGCAAAAGGATAATCAGAATTTAACCGCCCTTTTATGCACAGTAAGTCGGTGTGTAGTGGTACAGTTTCTGAAGAAGTTCTAAAAATTTCACTAAACTTTATGAGCCTTGTAATAATTAAATCTTCTTAGAACCCATAAATTCAAGCTAGCTGTCGGCACCCTCACATATCATACAACATTAACAAATTATAAGATAGAAACAGTACAACTCTCACTAACTCTACCATTAACCATTAAATGAAGGAAATTATCTCCTCAATAACTCGAAAGCAAAACCATTTAAGTAAGTAGTTGAATGTAGTAAAGATGAATGACTAGTCATCTGAAATAAAAACAATAATAATGATGATGAAGATGATGATAATAATAATAATAAAGTGAAAGAAACAATGCTTGCATTAAATTGTTTCGTGATCACACAAAGACCAAAAGGAGGGCAACAACGGTTAAGTTAACGAAAAAATCATTAACCTGAACTATATACATTATCCATTCAAAATGATTGTGAACTTATTACACCATGTAGATGTGTTACAAGAGGGGGGGGGGGGGGGCAGAAGAAGAAATAAAGAATTTCATTCCTCATCGAAGTTATATGGAACTGAAGTTTTTTGGATTTGGAAATCTTTTATTTTATTGGATTTTCTCTGCTACTATTAAGACTTTGCTTTTACCCTTCCCATTGTAAAGAATCAATTTCAAAGTAGAAGATCAACCCCCCCCCCCCAACCAACATCCCCCAAAAAAACAGGGATACACAACATCGCTTCAGTGCTGGCTGAAGCATGGTTCACCATCTAGGTCGAAACGGCAACCAGGACAACTTGGTATCAACCCTGATCGAAAAGAAATCAGCACTCGATACAAAAATGTTCTTTCTTTCAACCGGCACGAAACAGTTTTGACCAGGTTTCAACCGACACCTGGTTCAATCACCTTATAAAATCATCAAACTCAACCAAAACCTGCCTATCTCGACAGGATTTCAACTCAGGCTCCCTTTGGTTGGGTTTCAATTTCAGTTTCATAGGGTTATTTCATGAAATCATACTGTATGGTTTTTGCAACCATTTCTATCGAAAGTGAAATCTATTTCAAGTGAAATTGTGAAATTGTGAAATTGTGAAATTGTGAAATTGTGAAATTGTGAAATTGTGAAATTATGAAATTATGAAATCGGTGGAGACCTATTTCACCGATTTCACCTCCAGGTTATTTCAAAAAATTTCATGATTTCCCAATCACAACCCAACCCTAGGCTCCCTCTGTTTGTGATTGGCTCAACAAACAAGCACCATCCCTCCGCCATCACAAGGCCCTATCCTTCTTCCACCGCCAAGCCCTTGAAGATGGATCTTCACCCCTCTCCACCATTCTATCAGCTAGGAAATCTGAGTACTAAAAGTGATACTAAACAAAAACCCTAACATAAACCCTTCTATTCTTCCTCCCAGAAACTCAAACATGGCCGTCAATAGAGCTCTCACCATTGATGGCTCCCAGGAGATTTGATACTCTGTGACACCCAGTTCCTCACTCGCCAAGAAGTGATTCGGCGATTGACTCGCCATCTGCAGCAATTGGCTAAGTTTTACAAGGATCACTATTTAGATTTAACGGCGGAACTCAGGGTTAAGTACAAGGATTATTATTGGAAATATGGGAAGAACCCTTTCAAGGAAGAAGAGGAGGAGCAGCATGGCAGACCTTAAGTATAATTTTTTCAATCTCCTCTGTTAATTTTAAATATTTAGAGAGGTCATTGTCTATGTGTTTAATTAGGGAATAATGAGATTTATGAAGAGTGGACCACTTCCAAAGGCGAATCTGATAGAATTGTGATGCAGCAGCGGGCCCACAAGCTGGGATGGGCATGGGTTAAAATCTTTGTTAGATTTAATTTTAATTGTAATATTTGTAATCTTTTATTTTTGGGATTTTAGATTAGAAGTTTAGGCAATATTTTTATTAGGCAATTAGTAGATTATGGTTTCTTTAATTAGGATTAGGATTGTGATTTTATTTACTTACTAATTTACTTCAATTAGTTTAGGAAAGTATTTCTTTTAAATACACATGTAATAGGATTTTTAATTTGGAGAAGAAGAATGAAATAATGATTTGAGATTTGTGTGGTTGTCTGCGGGCAGAAGAAAGAAGTGAAGCATACTTTCTCTCTCTTTCATTCATCTCTGCGATCGGGAACAGCCCCTTCCTTTGGCTGATTTCCTCCCTCTTCCTCCCTTCCTAATCCTTCTTCTCTCTTGCTAAACCCTCCTCTGTTTTGGGCGGCAGTTCAAGCCCCATTGAAATCCTTTGTTCTCCCTCATACCTGTCCCTCTTCCCCTGCAATCTTGGGTGTGAGTTCATCTCCGTAAACGACCCAAGCCCCCGAAAATCATCTCCCATAAGCCCTTCTCGGTGAGATTCAAAATCTGCAACTCACCTCTTCTTTCTCCTACCGCCAAACCTAGTTTCAGACCTTCAATGCTCCCTTATTCCTTGTCGTTTGGAACCAAAATTGGTGGGAATCGATTGACAAGAGGATTACGAAGTTTACCTTGAAGCTTCAGTTCGATTGAAGATCAAATCTGAGACTTCTATCAATTTTTCCCAAATCTGATTGTCGTTTTCAGTTTCTGTCGTGGAGTTTTCAAAGAAGAAGATGACTTTTCTTTGGTTTAATATTTTATTACCTTTTTCCAGTTTTGCCCTCATCCATTTAGCCTTATTTACAAGTATGTCCTAAAGCTCTATTTGGTTCTTTAGAGTTATTTCAGACTTCAGATTAATTACGAAATTGCCATCACTGGTTGAGTTTTGAGTTTATTTACAATTCTGCCACTGTTTGTTGAACCAAGCTTCCATGTTATTTGGTTGGGCCCATTAGCGGATTAATTAGGGTTTTGAAGGAAAATGTTCATGGGATGTATATCCAACCACAGTCCGTAATAGAATTCCGGTAATATATGAGTGGTAGGAATGTAATCCTCAAGTCGTGGGATCCGTTCTTCAAAGGACGATGGTGGGATCACAATTTCCATGATCGTATCGTCACGAACGATCTCGGGTGCTTCAGTGAGGTCCTTCTTGGCTTCTTGACATGCTGGAAGAATTTCTTTATTCAGTAATTCATTAGATTTGAATGTGATCAACTCACTATTCTTAAGTTCCTTGGATTTTCGCTGATGATCGGCCAACATATCTATGAGGCTTTGCATTTGCTGATGGATATCCAGCAAAAGGTCGAGAACCAACTCACGATCCATATCGGCTGCCAGGTTTGGCTCTGATACCAATTGATGCGGGATCCGGGTTGAGAAAACCTAATTAATCCGCTAATGGGCCCAACCAAATAACATGGAAGCTTGGTTCAACAAACAGTGGCAGAATTGTAAATAAACTCAAAACTCAACCAGTGATGGCAATTTCGTAATTAATCTGAAGTCTGAAATAACTCTAAAGAACCAAATAGAGCTTTAGGACATACTTGTAAATAAGGCTAAATGGATGAGGGCAAAACTGGAAAAAGGTAATAAAATATTAAACCAAAGAAAAGTCATCTTCTTCTTTGAAAACTCCACGACAGAAACTGAAAACGACAATCAGATTTGGGAAAAATTGATAGAAGTCTCAGATTTGATCTTCAATCGAACTGAAGCTTCAAGGTAAACTTCGTAATCCTCTTGTCAATCGATTCCCACCAATTTTGGTTCCAAACAACAAGGAATAAGGGAGCATTGAAGGTCTGAAACTAGGTTTGGCGGTAGGAGAAAGAAGAGGTGAGTTGCAGATTTTGAATCTCACCAGAGAAGGGCTTATGGGAGATGATTTTCAGGGGCTTGGGTCGTTTACGGGAGATGAACTCACACCCAAGATTGCAGGGGAAGAGGGACAGGTATGAGGGAGAACAAAGGATTTCAATGGGGCTTGAACTGCCGCCCAAAACAGAGGAGGGTTTAGCAAGAGAGAAGAAGGATTAGGAAGGGAGGAAGAGGGAGGAAATCAGCCAAAGGAAGGGGCTGTTCCCGATCGCAGAGATGAATGAAAGAGAGAGAAAGTATGCTTCACTTCTTTCTTCTGCCCGCAGACAACCACACAAATCTCAAATCATTATTTCATTCTTCTTCTCCAAATTAAAAATCCTATTACATGTGTATTTAAAAGAAATACTTTCCTAAACTAATTGAAGTAAATTAGTAAGTAAATAAAATCATAATCCTAATCCTAATTAAAGAAACCATAATCTACTAATTGCCTAATAAAAATATTGCCTAAACTTCTAATCTAAAATCCCAAAAATAAAAGATTACAAATATTACAATTAAAATTAAATCTAACAAAGATTTTAACCCATGCCCATCCCAGCTTGTGGGCCCGCTGCTGCATCAAATTGAGAGTGCATTAGGGAGACGAGCATTTCAAGGATCTTGCATCCTTAGGTAAATCATGAATGAGTAATCTAAAAAACCATTAGAGTCCAGAAGTCAGAACCAAAACCATCTTGGCCTCGTTGGCTTGGGCTACACTCGCTACTTCTCTGGTTCAACCTCCCATAGCGCTACAAAAACAGTTCCTTTCTCCGCATTGAGTGTTATGCCCTCCTCGTCCTCGGTGACCAACAAGAAATACCACGAATAAGTTCAACATATCCCTTTGAAGTGCCTTCACTGAAATTGATAGAACAATTGTCTTTTTCTCTCTCTCACCTTTTCTCTGCAACTCCGCCCCACTTTTCCCCTTGGCTTTGCAAAGAAGAACATGAGAATCTATTTTCGAAATTGAGTTACCAAATGAATTTCTTATCCATGAAATTCAATTGATGCAACCAAACAAACTTCAATTTCTTGACCAAAACCTATTTGTTAACCCCTTTTATGAAATCAATCTGAAACTTAAATAGAAATCTAACCAAAGGAGTCTAAGAGTGCTTCTTCTTACCAAAATCTCTATTTTCTTCAACATTCTTTCAAATTCTAACACACGTCTAACCCTGATACAGCTTGGATTCCAAGATTTGGAGCTTGAATGTAAACCATTTTTTCCCAAATCAAATGTTTTGAAGAGTTACTATGTAAACACCTTGGATCTCTTACAATTTTCTATATGTTAAATAGAATGGCCGATCTATGCCTCTACAGAGTCGGATTGCATTTTATGTTGGTAAAATATTTATTAAATTTTGAAAAAAATGATTTTTTGGCAACTGATTTTTGAAAAACAAAAATTATGGGTGTGATGGATGGACTTCAAATTAATATATGTCAGACACCATCAGCCGATCTACAGCTTGATAGTCAAAAAAAAAAATTTTACTGTTTTCAATTTACAATTTACAGAATTTGGAAAGATAATTGATGAAATCCAAAAAAATGAAGAAAAAAAATACTCTGTTTTGGCTTTGAGAATTGAAGAAATATGCTGAAAGTACTGGAAATATGTTTTCACCCAAAATGGATTAATTATGTGATGTGCCATAATTATTTTTTGTTGATTTAAGTATTTCTTAATTATTAAAAAATATAAAAAAAAATTGTTTTAGTTAGGAAAAAAAATAACTGGAAAATTTAGAATAGGCTTTATTGCAGTTTCGGAGACTTATTTGATGTTTGCATGCTAATAATTTTTGTGTTCTTGTATCAACAGTGTACCAAATAGTGTGTAATGGCTAACTCACAAACAAGGGACATTGCATTGAGATGAGGCTGGGATTGGTCCAACACCCAGATTGCTTTAGAGATGGGTACTAATGTCGATGATTATGTGGCAACAACGAGCAAAGTTCACTCACAAACCTGGCAGCCATTTGAGTCACAAACTGATGTTAATGATGACGAAGAGGATGATTGGTCACGTTCCTCCACCGACACATGCACACCTTCTCCAACTCAAGGTGGTGGTTATGAGGATGTTGATAGATATGCAAATATAAGCAAGGAGTATGACCAGATGATACAGGAGCCAAAGCACGTCAGATTCACAGAGGAAACTCATTCGATCATGCCACACAAGATAAAAACCATGGTGCATATCCTAGAGGCTACATACGAAATCCACACACATAGTTGAACCTGAGGAGGAGGCAGTTGGGATAGATTCCATGGATGTATCAAGTTGTCTAGCACAATGCAATCAATGAGTTTAGGGGGAGTAAAGGGTCTACATAAGACCTGCACCCAAAATCCCCTACTGACCTGGATTTCAACTGCGCTAGGTCTTCCCACGCCAACATCTAACGTACCAGATGCGGACCCGATGGATACGTCTGGATCCCAGGTAAGGATTTCTACCCGGACTTGTTAATGTTGTAGCAGACCTTAGGTGGGCCCAACATGCATTCCAGAGCGTGGAGCCTGAGGAACTGATGTCTGGGCTGTGTTTCAACCTTGCCGACGACATAGAACTGGCAGATGAGCCAACCGGCTTCCTACCACCGACTTACCGGAAAGATCACACTCTCTCTCTCCTCCATTTCCTATAAATAAGGGCCAAAACCTTTTTTGGGGTTTTGGCTATTGTGATGAACTTTTGAGAGTTGCTATGGGGCTTTGGAGAAGAACGTGGAAAAGCTTAGAAGAACTCAAACCTCATGCTTCCTTGGACTTCCTTTCTTCTCTAAGGTTAGTCCATTCCTCTTCCCCATTTATGTTGAGTAAAGACCACCATTAATGGTGGTGGTTGCCACCATTAATGGCTTCCCACCAAACCCTAATTTTTTGGTTCGGAGCCCATAACCCGCCAATGGAGGTGTTGACAATAAAACTACTACCAAGGGTGGGAAATATGTTTCCCGCCATGTATTCATGAAGGGAAGTGAGTTGGGGAAGCCAAGCCCCAACTTTCACTTTATCTTCCTCATTGAGTCTGGTTTCTAGGACTCAACCGACGGACCCGAGCCGGCTGATGGGGCAAAGCCCTTGTCTCCGGCTCCAGTCATTTGACCTTGGGTCTGTTCTGAGGATGAGCCAGGGTTACCATCCCCCGACAGACCAAACACTTAGAATATATTTTGAGCTGAGCTCAACCGGCAGACAAGCCAGTGGCACCTACCGCTGGATCACTGTCCACCGGCTAGCTCATGTTGTCGGCCATGCACACGGGGCCGGCTTGGGCCTTCAGCTAATAAGCAGAAGGCTTACCAGTGCCAGTAGACTCGTCTGCTGTCTGATCAGCAGGCTCACCCACAGAAGGCCCTTATGACCTTTGGCCTTGCCCACAGATGCCAACAGGTGGCACCTACTGCCGGGGACTTTCATCTGCCGCCTTGGCTACTGTTAACCAACTAGGTAGTCAAATCATTCGAGATCCAACCGTTGGGTTCCCGGCTTGTCTTGGGACTCGCATTGAGATGTTTCGAACACGTCCATGTTGATCTAAAAGTTATCTAACAAACATATTAAAACTTATCCACATGAATAGGTAAACCGACGTGGGATTCTTGGGTTAAAGTCTATTGCCAACTTCGCATTCTGCTGCACTACCATACCATCAGGTGAGGGGTCAGGTCCGTAGTAACTAAGACATAATTGTATGTATGTGGATGATTAGATATTATAACATGCCATCCTTATATGTGATATCTATTCATGCATTTGAATACAAACAATAACTATGTACATTGTGTGGTAAATGAGGATGTTTGGTCCGTGTGGCGTGCGGGCACCGAAGGAACTGGTGACGCATGGCCACATAGACACTACTTTGCATAGTTGGCATCCTAGCAGGGACACGATGGCCCGACAGGACTAGGATTGGGGATCTCGACTGACATGTGGCGCACTTTACTTTATATGCATATATTAGACATAGGTGGTTGCATTACCCGTGGTTCTGAACCATTGTCAATGGGGGGTTACATGTTAGCATAGACTCATATCCCTAGATACACATAAGGCCCTATGCGATGGGGGGAACTATGGTCTTTTGATGCCAGGATGGAGTCTATTTTGGGAGTTGAGGAGCCCTTATGGAAGGGTTCACTTGTAAAAGTACTCTAATGGTCGAGGACCATGTACCTTACTTCTACCCTTGCCCAATACATGAGAGTTGGATGCCATTGATCAATACGTAGGGCTAAAAGTTATGATTGAATCTCACTATGGCACCTTCAGAATCATAATAGCAACAGCTTAATAATGAATCGCATTATCATTCATTTGTGTGAGCATGTTGATACCTGATTTCCTCACTGAGCTGGGATGGGAGCTCACCCCTCGTATCGATACTCTTTTCAGATTATGATGCAGGTGCCTTCTCTGTGGCTGATTTTATGGAGTCCCCTCTGGTGGGTAATGCCTCTAATGGCGAGGGTTGGTGTGCAGCAAATGCGTCAACAGTTGATGCGGCACGCCCTCTCTCTTCTGATAGTAGATCTGTAGATAAACTTCTTTTGTAGTTTATCTATTTTAGTTTTTGTTTACAAATTTACTCTTTTGGTATGTGTATACTGTAATACAATATGATAATTTGGTAAAACAATTGATGTAATCATAATGAACAACTATTTATGTTATCGATGCAAATAGAATGGCATCTGGTTTCTTAAGATTAGTCTTTCACTATTATTACTCTGATTGTGTACTTGATTTTTGTTGGATATTGCATACGTAGACTGTTGGTATGATTAGTGAATCACAGTAGTGAGGATCCTAGGTAGATTCGGGCCACCATGTAGGGTGACCCGGGTATCACGCCCATGTCCGGAAATGGATTGTGACAATCTAGGCATTGGAGTGCACCATCTTTCCTAGCAAAAAGCCCCAGTCCAACACATCATGGTGATAGTGGCTTCGAGAATATTGTCTTGACATCACATGTTGGGTATGGTGGCTACGGTGGATCTTCTACTTTATTTCCCAACATTGAGTCATCTTTCGTCAACTCCATCTTCTGATATCCGACCAACATGCGTACTCTAGCTCCACCCAATTACAGTGTCAGTGTGACATTCGCTAGGCTAGGATAACTTCGTTCTGTTGATGATATGACATATAGGTAGGCTATCAATGATTTTCAGAACAATTTGGGGGCCATGATATGTGATGGGCTAGATACATGCAACATTCAGAGGAGCGTTACTGGCATGGTACGCGGCTTAGGGATTAGATGCACCACGAAACTCCTTGTGGAATTGAGTAGTGAGTGAGTATTGTATGCTTGATAAATTTCATAACCTTATTTTTCGTATCTACCATATGGTTGGACTATTAGTTGCATATTTACATTCCCAATAGTTTCAGTCTAAGCATACATTAGCAAACTATGGTCCACACCTGGAAAAATCATTTAAGTTTTTTTTTTCTGAAACTAATTCAGTATATATGTGAAAAAAAGGTAAAACTAGGCAGCACAAACAAACTTTGGGGTTTAAAAAAAATATTTAGGCCTCGAAACCTAGGTTACAATTTTGGGGGTTTTTGTCGAAACCGAGATTTCGAACCTTGGACTGAACCAAGGAGGTTATACAAATTATTAAATATCATGAATAATGCAATCACACTCAGGTAAAAGAGAATTGAAGAAGATGTGAAATGGAAAAAAATTTCCCTGCACTTGGAGGAACAGAAAATTTAAAAACAAAAAATATAGGCATCTGAACCTTGTCAATAAAAACGCTTCATGGCTTGGATCTGTTCATTGTTTCTGAAAAAATTGTATCCAATCATCTATTTTGTAAAAGAGGCAACTAGCAATGAGCCTTCTTACTGATTCTGCATAGGGATTAAAAAAGGAGAGGAAACAAAAAAATTTCAATGGCAAAAGTCAGCATTCTTCAGAATACCTTAACCAGCAGAATGATGGACCACTCTCATTCAGTTAGGGGTTTCCAAGGGTAGATCTGGTGGATTTTGTTGGAAATTTTGAGATATTTTCTATGGGTTAATTTGTTTGTAACTGGAATGGTTACAACAAATTTTGTAACCACTTTTTCACTAACGCTCATCTCTTCTTTTCAGCAATTTGGACTTGGGGATAAGATGGGTAATTTCACATTTGGCTTGGCTTGATTGATTCAGCCCCAAGGACCCAAGGAGAGTTGAACTCATGACAGGTGTTGGTTTTTACCAATTGAGCTAACCACTTGAGGTTAGCCCCTTGTCTCTTCGCCCTCTCTCTAACAACATGAAAACCTAAATTCCAGATTTAATATCCTTGTATCATTAATCCATGTTTAGAGGAATGGATGAGTTGACAAATAAT
Organism: Protea cynaroides; assembly: GCA_028583415.1. Taxonomy (NCBI): domain Eukaryota; kingdom Viridiplantae; phylum Streptophyta; class Magnoliopsida; order Proteales; family Proteaceae; genus Protea; species Protea cynaroides. Next base: position 50,162,675 of record CM053271.1, on the reverse strand, counting down.
TAAGCCGAGCAAATCACGGCATTCATTCAAACCAATTCTGCATTTCACAGAGATTGGGGGTTTGTGGTCTGAAATTTCCTGTGAGGCCATCGGGAACAAGACCCGAATTTATCCATATTCCCATCTTGAATCACCTTAAGCAAATCAAGAGGACAGGGGGCGAATCGAGAAACCAAATAATGCCAAGATTGAGAAAATGGGTGAGGGTGAGGGCAGGCACCACCGCTGTCGAAAACTAATAACAGCAGTGCCAGCTCAGCAGACTAACAGATCTTCTCTCTCCCTCTCAAGTTTTGAAAAATCTTTGCAGCTTCAATGACAACTGAATCTCTCTCTAATTCCCCTCTATCAAGCATACCCATGGCCCCCTTGAGACGCTTCAATGCACAAGAGTGGACTCCATTTACTGCATTGTAGGAACACACCAGGCAGCTCACTCTGCCTTGTTAGATACAGCTCTAAAATAGCGGCTCGTATGTGTCCTCCAAATCTTTCTATGAAAATGATACAAACCGTGGGAGAACTAGCCCCTAAAACCGGCTTGTAAGAAGAGGAAACCTAATACCATATCAACCCACATCAAATCCCTTACGGGAGCAATGTGGGATTAACCCCCCCATAAGGATAATATGGGATTGTAACAATCCACCATGCTCATAATTGTCAAGTCATTGCCCAGGCGCTCTTGTGAAGCCTTGGAAAATCAGGAGCCTTGGTCGCCTAGGCGCCCTGTCAAGCCTCCAATGCCTTGGTTTGCTTTGGCACCTTGACAACTATGACCATGCTTCCAAACCAACATCCACAGTAACCCACTTTTCAATCAACTCCACTCTACTCCAAGGTTTCTACCTGATGGCAGGTAGCCCTTTCTTGACGGCTCCACTCTGGCACCAAATCACCCCTTCCATAGCAAGAGTACGGTCCAAGGAACGGCTGCTTTGATACCACTGATACAAACCATGGGAGAACTCGCCCCTAAAACCGGCTTGTTATGAGAGGGAATCAAATACCAAATCAACCCAAATCAAATCCCTTAGAGAAGCAATGTGGGATTAACCCTCATAAGGCTAATATGAGATCGTAACAGAAACCTAGGATTTCAGAAAGACAGATGGACATGGTCTTGATCATCCCTTACACTTAGACTTGGAGATTTGTGATTGACTTGTCATCATGGCTTTGATGACACCATGGACAGGTACCTTTCACTAAGTTGATTTGTTTCATTCTAACCTCTCGGGCTCTCTCTCTCTCCCTCTCTCTCTCTCTCTCTTTGATGCAAGATTGTTCAGCCAACAACAGCCCATGACAAAGGCGACAAAGGCGACAAAAGGTCAATACCAACCAGCCAACATTGTTCACATGAACAGTTCCAACAGATTTTAATCTGTTTTGAAAATATGCTTTGAGAATCTTTGGTCAGCCTTGTATTTCAGCACTTTCTAATTTCAATGAAGTGTTGACCAAGCAAGCTACCTTCTATTTTCAGTTTTAGAAACTTTATGTTTAGGAAAGTTTCATTTTTCTTACTTTCTTTCTTAATTTCTATTTTCAATTTTGGCAAATCTTTGTTTAGCCACTAGCTAGAAAAATTTTTAAAGAGTTTCTATCTTTTTTAGAGTTACTATATTAAGAAGACTTGGTCAACAAGAGTTGCCATTGTCTACTTTCCATTTTTGTAACCAAAGCCTTTGGCTATTTATACGAATGAAAGGGGACAAGGCAGAAAGGGTTTTAGAAAAAAAGAAAAAAAGCTTGCTTGCAATGTCAAGTGAGGTTTCCTAGGCTGTGGGACTCCTAAGGTTCTATTCTTCTTCCATTCTATTATTTACTCTTTTCCTTTCTTTACTATATGAAAAAAAAAAAAAAAAAGACACAAAACACTATTCACGATTTACTGTTCATGTGGTATTTTTGCTGAAACTTATTGCCGCCATATCTCCCTATCTGAGCATCAGAATTGCTGGCAACTTTGAAAGCATATTCCTCCTTAGAAAGCCTAAGTTTGATGGGAGTTTGAGTCAATTCTAGCCATCCGATTGGTAGCCATCGAGTGAAGATATTTGCTGGTTAACTTCATATTTGTACAGTTCTGCTATGGACAGAATTGCTTCTTGCTGTTCTAATGGTTGGATTTGTTGATTATGTTAGTGATGCGATTCTCCTGTGGGGATGGTTCCTAATTTGTTGAGTTTGGGACTTGTCCTGCACAATTTGGTATCAAAGCATAGCGGCGAAGGGTTCTTACTCTCCTGACCAGCCCCTTGACCCTATGACTACAGTGTACAGCAGTTGATTGAGATCCGCGCTCAAGTGGCTAACATGGAAACTAAAATGAACTCATTAACTGTGGGACAGCAGCAGTCCACAGCTAACAACATCCCAAGGACTCTTCGATGATCCCCCCCCTCCCCCCACCATACTATTATCATGATATGCGTCAACATTCTTATGATAACTCCCATAAAGTGAGATTGGAGTTGAAAGAGTTCAATGGTCAACATGAGCCACAGTTGTTCCATGATTGGATGTATGCTCTGGATGATTACTTTGACTAGTTTGACCTCCCAGAACCTAGGAAATTGAAATTGACACGCTCCAAGCTAGTAGGGGCAGCTAGGGAGAGGTGGAGGTACTATGAAGAGAGTTTGATCCGATGACGACTAAAACCTACCACTTGGGACGATATGAAGTACAAGTTAATGAGAAAATACGTACCTGAGCATATCCAAAGAAGGCTCTTCTATCAACAAAATTACCATCAAGTGGCATTTATAGCTGAAGAGAACTTGACACAACCATTTATAACATTCAGTTCGCAAGTCAACAAGAAGTGGAAGCCTAACACTAACAATGTTAATGTGAAGGCTGAACCTAAAGTTGCACCACCAATGGAAAATCCAATGCCTTCAACTGTTCCAGAAGCGTTGGTGACTGAAGTCAAGGAAAATTATGAAAAGATTTCACCAATCTTTGGTGACAAGGAACAGCCCACCATTGATGTTCCTACCGTAGCAATTTGCATTGACGAGGTTGAAGTAGAAGACCAGATCAATCACAAGGTGGATGTTTTTATTGCAATCAATGAGGTGGACATATGTGATCTTAAACTTCTTTGTGCAGCTCCATTAACTGATAGTGAGAGCCACAGTGACGATGAGGCCATAGAAGTTGTGGAGACAACTGTGGAAGACAAAGAGCCAGATATGGTAATCCCCATGGACACCCTCTTTACAGTTGAATACTTCCAAGAAGTTGCACATATTGACCTTGTATTTCCCTCACAATATTTTGAACAGAGTGAACCCAAGTTGGCAAACTTTTTTCAAATTTCCAAGCACAACTAGATTTTCGTTTTCAAAGAAAGTTGAATACTCACCCCAACATGTTGATGCTAAACCAATTCAAAACTCGTAGTCGAATTTTTTTTAAATAGGGGAGAGTCGATGCAGTATTGCTCAGCCAACAATAGCCCATGCCAATGGGAACAAAAGGTCAATACTAGCCAACCAACACTGTTCACGTGGTACTATTCACGTGAATAGTACCAACAGATTTTAGAGGCTGTTTTGAAAAGATGCTTTGAGAATCTTTGGCCAGCCTTCTATTTCAGCACTTTCTAATTTAATTGAAGTGTTGACCAAGCAAGCTACCTTCTATTTTCAGTTTTAGAAACTTTATGTTTAGAAGAGTTTCCTTTTTCTTACTTTCGATGTTTCTTAGTTCCTATTTTCAGTTTTGGCAAGTTTTTGTCTAGCCATTAACCAGAAGATTTTTTAGAGAGTTTCTATTTTTTTTAGAGTTACTATTTTGAGAAGACTTGGTCAACAAGAGTTGCCATTTTCCACTTTCCGTTTTTGTAACCAAATTCTTTGGCTATTTATATGAATGAAAGGGCACAAGGCAGAAAGGTTTTCAGAAAAAAAGAAAAAAGCTTGCTCGGGTTTTCGAGTTAGGCTTGCTGGCTGTGAGACTCTACCAAGCCTAACCCCCTTGTTTCCCCCATTCCTCCCTCCCCATTCTTCCCCCATTCCTCCCTCCCCATTCCCCCTCTATCTCTCCATCGGTTTCTGCAATTATAGGAGGCTGCTACTGTTGCTGCAACTTCAAGGATAGAAATCGATCACTGCTGGAATCATCAACACAATTTCTGCAATCAGCCACTGACCTTGCAGTTCAATACGTAGCATATGGTGCTTGTGATTACCGTTCTGGAATCTTCTTGCTGCAGAATCTTGAAAACTCTATAAATTTCTAATCCTTGAGAAGATCGGCCCCACCTGCTGGTATTGTTCTACAGTCATATGAATCTTCATTCGACAGAAATTCTTTCATCCATCCAACGGTCAGATTGACCAGAACAGATAAGTTTCTAATTTTGGTTCCTAGTTTCTAAATTCAAAGAATCCTTCCTTCATAACTTCTAATCCACCCATTGGATGAAGTTGATCTTTTGAAGAATTGCCCACCCATATGATCTCAGTCTAAGGATAGGATCTCAGCCCCATATATGGAACCAAACCCTATTTCTATTAAGCTCTTTTTTCTTCTATTAAATTCTACTGTTACTTGTTGATGCCGATTACTGTTTATTGACTTCCTATTGTTAGGGCTGGTTGTAAAAGGTCCTATTGTGTAAGGCTAAGGCCTAAATTACCTACAAAGCCATAGCCTTGGACCACTTTTTCTCTCTCCTCTCCTCTTTAATCTGTCCAGTCCCCTCTTTTTAAACACAGTGACATTAGAGATCTCCATCTCTGCACGTCACTCATATTCTTCAGTTTAAAAACCACCCAAACCCAAATACAAAAACCACGACACCACCAACAGAGTATAATAACAGAATAAATTCGAGAGCTTAGTAGTTAACATGGCAACACTTCAAGCATCAATTTTCTCATGTTCTTCCTGGTCGTCTTCTTCATCCTCTTCACAATGTTTAAGCAGAGGAATGGAACAATGCACCACCAAGAGACTTGGTGGAGGAATTCAACATGAGAAGCATTAACACAACTACAACCACAATCACAAGCTTAACAGAAATGAGGCCTGATGCGGGATCCGGGTTGAGAAAACCCTAATTAGATCCGCTAGTAGGCCCACCCAAACAATAGCCAACTCAAATAGTGGCTGTAATGGCAATTCTGTAATTTCCAGCAATAGAATTGACTAGGTATGAAACCAAACAATTTCTAAGGTTCAAGAGGTATTCTATTTTAAGGGAATGGGTAAACTAGGAAAGAGGGGATAAAATAGGACAAAACAGAATAGTTTTAGAAGTCAGGGGTATTGTGGGAAGTTCAGCACTAAATAGAATATAACGTGTATAAGGAAAAAAAAGGTTGTCTTCAACCTTTAGCTGGGGACAGAGGCGGTGAACAGATTTGTTTCAAAGAACTAGAACTTCCTTAAATCAACTCCTCTTGACCTGGAATTTTGGAGTTGGGATCTACACTCATACGCCTCTTGAATGTCACTAAGAAACACAAGGATCAACAAACCAGAAAATAATATTTGATGACTGAAACAGATTCTGGCGGAAGAGGAAGGTTCAGATCTATTCTTCAGTTGGGAACATGCAATTTTAGCAAAGCCTGGGGCCAATTCTTTGCAGGTAGGGTCGCCTTTAGGTAAGGATGGGATCCCCAAAATCTCAGTCCAAAAACAGGAGTAACGAGGGAGATCTATGAGTTTTATTGGGGCTGGGGTTTACCGCTAGGATAGGGGACAGTAAGAAGAAAGGAGAAGAAGTTGGGAAGGAAGAAGAAAGAGGGGAACAGACCAAAGGAGGATGGTTGGTTTTGATCGCAGAGATGAATGAGAAAGAAGGGAAGGAGAGAGAGAGCACACCACTTCACTTCTGCCCGTAGGCTCACAAATCTCAATTCTTCAATTTATTTTTTCTTTCTTCAATCTCCACTACTGAAAATAAAACCTAATACATGTTCTATTTAAAGGTAGAACTTTCCTAAACTAATTTAAAGTAAACTTAGAAAGTAAATAACATCTTTATGAAATCAAATCTAATCCCTATGGCATAAAATAGAAATAGTAAATAAGAAAACTTATAAATTAAAACTTCCTAATCTAATTAATCATCTACCAACCCTTTCCAGACCAAAAGGTTGGTTTGGGTTTGAGTTTGGGTTTGAGCCGGTTCAGGTTTGGCTTGGGTAGCCAAATTGGCTCGTGTCGATCCATCCATGACACTGCTACTGCATCAAGGCCTGCAACTCCACTAGTGATATTGAGGTGGTCGAGCTCTTCAGTAAGAGAAGAGAAAGAGGGAAAATCCTTCTACAGTGAGAAGGCAAATATAAGAGTAGAGAAAGCGCAGAAAGTCCTGTGAATAGCAGGTCTGCTGGCACAGTTGGCAGCGAAGAGGACAAACAAACTGAATATTCTTAATGGCTTCAAGCAGTATCGAGTTGGCTACTCAACTGGATAAAGACCCAGATATTCTGAATGTCTTTAGTGAGAATTTACCGTATCTAGCCCTCCATCCAAATCCATACAATTCATACTTAAGGGTAACTGAAGTAAGGTTACAAATCCTGTTTGTAACCTGTTTGGTAACAAACAGATGCACCCATTTTTTCAATCCACGGTAAGAACTTGGAAGGCACAGAGTGCCTATGGAAGAAAGAGGATGTGGGAAGGAAGAGCAAAAGTTTGAATTTAGTGGTTCCCAAGGCCAACAGAATCCACAGAGTGAGAAGTGTGTTTAAGAATGATCCCTACTGCAGTCCTAAACAAGTGGGCTCTAGTAAAGTGGAAATCAGAGCACCTCTCAGATTTTGTTTATAAAACTAAGTTGACATATATCATTTGATCCTACACAGAGGTTGGGGGGAGAAGGAAGGATTAGTCAATCATAGAGAAGAGCCTCAGCACAAGGACACAGAACAATCCTACGGAAGATTTTAAAACTAATAATTCTTTTCCCAATTTTTGTATTCTCTACATAAATTTAAAAAAATAAAATAAAGAGAAAGAGACAAGAATAAAAAAAAATGAGATGAAATCTGAATTCCCAAAAAGAAAGAGGAGAATAACATCCAACTAATATTGATGCAAAAAAAAATGGAGCTTATCAAGAGGAATATCGATGCCACGAAAGTAAAGAGACTACAAACACTCTGCGTTCATGCAGCAAGAACCCCCCCCCCCCCAAAAATGAAATATCACATAGCCATATCTGACTTTCCTAGCCGAAATTGTAAGTAAAAAATAAACATACATAAGCAGTATCAATCATGGTTCAAAAACTCAATGAGATCTCGCGACATACTTGAGACGAAACTCGATACGAGACTGGGTCTCGAGTTTCTTGACTAGTTCTCAACTGCCCTCGAGATTTTCGACCATTTCTCAACATTTTCGACCAGTTCTTGACTGGTCTCGACATAATTTATGAATTATGATTGTATGGTCTACTTGACTACTTTGGGTTTTTCGACTATGACAATTAACTAATTAAGTGTTATGACAATTAACTAATTAAGTGTTATTATATTTATTTTTCTCCTAAATATAATTTTACTAGCTCATTTAGTATTCTTTGATCTTCTACTAGTGTAACATTATGTAGGATAGCCAATATTACCCTAGGTTTATATCTGAACTTCAGACCAACACTACCAAATATAGGTGTAAACCCAAACAACCACCATGTGGGATTATTTTTCCAATTTTATGGTTTAAATATGTTTATATATGCTAAAATAGGGTTTACCTGGAGTATCAGACCTTAAAATGGCCATTTTAGGGATGAGACACACTTTTTAAGCCCTCATGGCTTTTTATAGTGTCATGCCAAAATCTCGCAGTTCTCGGTTTCTCAGAGGGTCGAGACACCCTCGAGACTCAAGATTTTGAACCTTGGTATCAATTATTCAGTCTTCAAAGTAGGTTGTACTTTTTTGGGAAAAAAAAAACTTGTGAAATACCAAAAGGATTAACAAGTGGGAGACTGATAAAACTGAACCATCTAACTGTTAAATAGCAGTACCTCAATCAACTCTGCACCTCCCCATGGGAGACAGGATAGAATGCAATTTATGTAAAAGTCTGCACGCGCTTGCCAAGAAGGATTTCCATTCTCTTCATCTACTGTTGTGGCAGCAGACGACAACAGTGTTTCAAAGACCACAATTATTGACCCTGCTTGGAGCACTTTGCTGCACATCTACAGGGCATAACAAACATACAATGTCATTAGATAATGAGATTTAGTGATTCAATCAGTTAACTATTGGAAGAAGAACGAGAAAACCACAGGATCTAGTGACAAATCTCATTTACTGCCCATTTAGGTCGAGGAAGAAAAGGTTTAACAGGTACATAGCCTCGTGGTTAATGCTAGGAGAGGTACAAAGGAGTAATGGCAGTAACAGGTATGGGAAAGGAAGTACACAAAGTTAACTCAGAGTTTTCAGATCACTAACTTACAAACAACAATTCAAACCCAGGATAAAACTAAACAACTCAGATCCACAACATAACTTATCATGCTGTCATTTGATCCATGTTCAAAGCAAACTCAATCAATAAACAAGGTCACTGCATCTACTTAAAATTAAAAAAGAAACAGTTTCGTAACTTCTGTAACATCTCTTCCATTCGACAGAGTGCTCAGACCTAGTGAACAAATTAATCGAAGAAAAGGAAGTCCCAATTCAGTTTGATTGGCAAGCTCATCTAGAAAATACATACAACCACACTGAATGGAGTTCCTTATTTGAGGCAATGGACTTCATAGGTTTTTCAAACTGGAAAGAGTAGATGCTGTATTGTTTTACTCTACCTTCTCTTTCCACAATAATCAACAGATCTCATCTAGTTAACGGTGGGAAGACAAGGAGACGCACTTTCTCAGCTGCTTTTTACCCCCAGTAAATGGATGAGTGAGCCAATTTTCTTTAGACGGGAAGCAATCCAAATGAGTTCAGATTTTAAGATAAATGAAAGTGTACAACTACTTCAGACCATCAATGTGCGCATGATACTAAGTCTTTTTGCTCCAACAAGTGACCAAGTTTCAGTTTAGACACCATGTTGGATGTGGAGCAACGAAAGGAGTATGTACTATGTAACAAGTTCTTAAAGAAACAACCAGCAAGTATACAACCAGAAATTAAAAGAGAAGAAGATTGAGGAGGAGAGAAAGAGAAAGAGAAAGAAAGAGATTTCGACACAGCAATGTGCTGTAGCCCAAATCGTTAAATAGCTCTCCTCTCTACCTTGTATTTATAAAGAAAGAAAATAAACAGATTTACAAAGAAAGTTTCTATTCTAAGAAGAAACAATAAGAGAAGATTACAATAAGATTACAATAATAAAATAAAAGGAAATAAATATGTAATTAATTAAAGAAGGAAGAGAAAGAAGAGCCAGCACTAGATATAGCTAGCGCCAGCCTGGCGCTGGCGTTAGCTAGCGCTGGCTATATCTAGTGGGTCCCAGTGGGTCCCATGGGTCTATGGGCCAACTTTGTAACACCCTCCCTCAAGCTGGAGTGTACAAATCAGCCAATCCAAGCTTGTAACAATTCAATCAGTATGCTGGTCCAAATAAAGGTTTAGTGAGAATATCCACAAATTAATTTGAAGATGAAACAAATGGAGTGACAAGCTTCTTCAGAACCGCATCACCGACAAAATGGCAATCCACTTCTATATGTTTGGTACGTTCATGGAACACTGGATTACTGGCAATATAGATCGCAAACTGATTATTATACTTTAAGGTCATAGGCTGAGAAATAGGAAATCCCAACTCTTGCAGAAGATTCTTCAGCCATTAATTCAACAGTAGTTTGTGCCATAGCACGGTATTCAGACTCAACACTGGATTTGGAGACAGTGATTTGCTTCTTACTTCGCCAAGTGACGAGATTGCCACCAACGAAAGTACAATAACATATAGTGAAACGTCTATCACCATCTGCCCCGGCCCAATCAGCATCTGAAAACCCAACAATGTCAAGATGGCGACGCCGGAAATAAACAAGACCTGTGCTTGGAGATTTCTTGAGATAGCGCAAGATACGATAGGCTGCCTCCCAATGGACAACTTTAGGAGCTTGCATAAATTGACTCACCACTCCAACAGCATAAAAAAGGTCAGGTCTAGTAATAGTAAGATAAATTAGCTTCTCTATCAATAGTCTACATTGATGAACATTAGAATATTCAGGACTATCACATGTTTCGAATTTCTAATGTGGATCCATAGGAGTTTCAACCGGCTTGGTGCCAAGAAGACCTGTTTCTGCAAGGAGATCGAGGAAATACTTGCGTTGGGAAAGACTGATACTAGTACGGCTTCGAACTACCTCAATACCAAAAAAATAGTGAAGGAGTCCTAAATCCTTCATCTGAAAATGGGTATTTAGGTGAGACTTAAGTTCTGTAATACCTAACTTATCATTCCCTGTAATAATTATATCGTCCACATAGACAGCAATGATAGTAACAGTAGCCTAATGATGACGTACAAAAACAGAATGATCTGAATAGCAAGTAGTGAAGCTAAGACTAGTAATGACAGTGCTAAATTTATCAAACCACGCACGAGGGGACTGCTTTAGTCCATATATTGCTTTTAGTAACTTGCAGACTTTAGTGGAATTCCCTCCCTGAGCAACATACCCTGGAGGTTGGTCCATGTATACCTCCTCATGAAGATCCCCATACAAGAACGCATTTTTTACGTCCGTTTGATACAAGGGCCAATCAAAATTGACAGTCATGGAAACAAGTACCCAGACCGAATTAAGACAAGCCACAGGAGAGAATGTCTCAAAATAGTCTACCCCATAGGTTTGAGTGTACCCCTTGGCAACTAACCGTGCTTTCAGCCGTTCAACAGAGCCATTTGAGTTATGTTTCACAGTATAGACCCATCTGCACTTCACAACTGAATGGTCAGGTGGGAGGTCAACAAGAGTCCAAGTCTGACGGGAGGTCAGAGCATCTATTTCATCATTCATAGCAGCATGCCACCCCATAGTTGTCAAGGCGTCGCCTAGGCGTCCGGGCGGTTTGTACAGGCCTGGGCGCCTGGGCGACCACAGGAACAACATTTATCAGGCAGTACTTATTTATGACTAATATCATCTAAGTAAATGTTTCTTTAATTTTATATTTCATTTACTTAAGATATTATTCATAAATAAGCAAATACCCCCCTATTTGAATCCAATAAAAATAGTCTAAAATTCAAATTCCAGAAGGAAAAAAAGTCAACCCCCATGTTCAAGAACAAAAACTATATTTTTGGGTGCGAGGGCGATTTTCAACTTTTAAATGCTAGGCTTTTTTCTAAATATAAAAATTCTATAAATCTTATTATAATAAATCATCACTAAAAACCAAGAGTGCGCCAAAATAATCTTTTGCTTTGATGCCCAAAAAATAATTTATATTCAGACGACTTTAAACTGCATTCCCGTATTCCGAACAAGGTTTGACCGGAGTGTAACTCCTTTATTATAATTTGGATTCAAGCAATCTCGGATTTGTTGGAAAGCTGATTATGCTAGCTTTGCAACGAATTCGAGATTGCTTGAATCCGAACTACATTAAAGGAGTTACGCTCCGATCAAATTCGTTAAAAGTACGCAAATGTTAGTCATAAATAATTGTTTACTTAACTCTAGACACAATCCCAGGTCTTAGTGTACATTAGTAAACTTGGGTCCACACCACATATTAATTAAGTTATGTCTTAAATGTTGATTATTTATGTAGAATGTTGCATATATATAAACATTAATATTTTAGAAATAAAAAAAATGCACTGGGAACGCCTTGGTCGCCTAGGTGGGCGCCTAGGCAACGCCTAGGTGGGCGCCTAGGCAACGCCTAGGTGGGCGCCTAGGCAACGCCTAAGCGCCTAGGCGCCCAGGATGGCCCCAAACGCCTTGGATCGCCTTGTCGCCTTGACAACTATGTGCCACCCTGGATGGGACAAGGCTTGGGATAGGGTGATGGGTACAAAGGTAGCAGTCAAAGAGTAAACAAGTCACCGTTGAGAAATGGGTAGATGGGTAGTAGTAACAAAGTACTCAATGGGAAAGGTAACCAAAGATTTATGTGTACAAGTTCTTTTACCTTTTCGGAGAGCAATAGGTAGGTCAGAGTCGACCGCAAAACCAGGGACAGCGTTAGCAGCAGCTGGAGCAGTAGTCGTAGTAGGTGGAGCAACCTAAGTGCGACGGGTATAGACCTGCAAGGGTTGCGAAGTGGTAGGATGGAGGGGGGTTTAGAAACAGATGGGATGGAGGTGGGTTCATCATCAGAAGGAATGAGAGGTAAAGCAATATCAGTGAAAGGTAAATTGGTGGGAACAGGAATAGGGTAGTATGGCTTGTCTTCAAAAAATGTTACATCATGACTGACAAAATGGCGCTGAGTAACAGAGTCAAAACACCGGTAACCTTTCTGAGTACACAAGTAGCCAAGGAAAATACATTTGATAAACCAGGGAGATAATTTGTCCACTTTAGGATGTAGGATGTGAACAAAACACGTACTACCAAAAACACGAGAAGAAACTGAAAATAAGGGAGTATTAGGATAGAGAAGTTTAAAAGGAATTTTATTGTGGAGGACAGAAGAAGGCATCCTATTAATCAGGTAGCAGGCAGTTAAAACAGCATCACTCCAATAATACTTAGGAATATTCATATGGAGCATGAGAGACCTGGCAATATCAAGAAGATGTCTATTTTTACGCTCAACAACTCCATTTTGTTGAGGAGTGTAAGCACAACTGGTATGGTGTATAATGCCATTGGCAAAACAGAAATCATAGATTGTAGACTGAACATATTCAAGGGCATTATCAGTACGTAGAACTTTGATAGGAGTACCGAATTAAGTGGCAATTTCTTTATGAAAACCCTTGAAAATATTAATAAATTCAAACCGTTATTTTATTAAGTAGAGCCAAGTCATGCAGGAATAATCGTCCACAAAGGTTACAAAATAAGATAAACCAAGCCGATTGGGAATTCGACAAGATCCCCAAACATTAGAATGAGAAAACAGATAAAATTGCCTAGGTGTAGAACTAGTTGTAAAAGAGGAACGATGATGTTTCCTTAGTTCACAAGCCTCACATGATAAGGTAGACAGCGACTTGCAACTAGGGACAAGAGCCTTTAACTTAGAAAGAGATAGATGGCCAAGCCGATGGTGCCATTGAAGAGGGTTGGAAGTAGATGTGGTAGCAATGGTGGGAACGGGTTCAAGTAGCTCCAAATAATACAAACCAGCATGCTCACGCCCGCCACCAATCGTCGCCTTAGTCCTGAGATCCTGAAAGGTACAATAAGAAGGAAAAAAAGGTTGCAACACAATTAAGTGATTTTGTAAGTTGACTAATAGACATAAGGTTAAGAGGAAATTTTGGAACATGAAGGACAGAGGACAAGGATAAGGACAGGGTAAGGGTAATATTCCTATGTCGGGAAGTCGTGGTAGATGATCCATCGGCAAGGTAAACGGTGACAGGCTTCGGAATATCATTGAGGGTTGTAAGGGTAGAAGGTTGTCCCGCCATGTGACAGGTAGCGCCGGAGTCTATAATCCAAGGGGTAGAAAAGGGTGGTAGATAACAAGGCAATTGTACCTGTATGGGCCAGGGTGGCAATGGGTAGTGGTCCAGTAGCCTCTAGATGTTGAATCCGACGGAGCAAGGCCTCATACTGTGCATTGTATGGTGCAGATGTCTGCATAGGAGGAGCCTGGATGGGATATGGGGCATCCTCAGTAGTAACATTGTTGGTAAGGGTAACGGCCCAATCAGGACGACAATTTATATCCCAACAGTTTTCTACCATGTGTAGGGGTGCAAGTTTTACCCTGACAACCCGAACCTGCCCAAACCCGCCCTGAACCCTGGCAGGGTTGAACCCGGCCCAAACCCTGATAGGGTTGGGTTAGGGTTCAAATTTTGATCAACCCTGGCAGGGTTGGTTGGGTTAGGGTTGAGCCCAACCCAGTTCGACCCTATATATATATATTTTCTTCTGAGTCTCAATCAGTGCAGGCCCCTAGTCAGTATGAAGGCTTATCTGCCTCTCGGCTTCTTCAAACTCTTTCTGTAACTCTATATATATATATATATATATATATATATATATATATATATATATATATATATATATATTTGTGTTTGTTATATCTTTAAGTTATAATTGTTATATATATGTTATTTGACAATTTGTTGTATGTTTATGGGCCAATCAGGGTCATTCCAACCCTAAATCAGGGTTAACCCAACTCAACCCGGCCCTGTCAGGGACAATCAGGGTAGGTTAGGGTTAGACCCAGCCCTACCAGGGTCAGGGTTAGGGTTGTATATTTTCTTACCCTGACAGGGTTGGGCTGGGTTAGGGTTAAGTTTAAATAGCCAGGGTTAGGGTTAGGGTTTTGAAAAACCCGGCCCAACCCGGCCCTATTGCAGCCCTAACCATGTGGTTAGTCTTGTGACAATGGGTACAATATCTATTAGCTTTTTCAGAAGATGTCCCCCCATTGCCACGTCCAAGATGACCATGGCCATGACCACGAGTGGATCCAGGGCCACGGCCTCAGCCATTGCCAACAAACAAAGCAGAAGTGTCCTTGACAGGAGAGTCACTTTGTGGGACCAATCGCTGAAGGCGAAAGAAGGTTTCGCTAAGGGTAGGGATAGAGGCTCCTACAAGAAGTTGACTTTTAACACTGATATTCCAGGGAAAGGCCAGCCAAAAATTTAGCAACATAGAACTCAGACTGTTGAACTTTGATTTTGCTCAAATGATTGGTAAGAGGCTGCACAACCTATATTTCTTCAATAAGCCCTTTGAAGCCTCCATAGTAGTTACTCAGGGATTTTTCACCAATAGAGTAAGTAAAGATCCGCTAATATAGGTCATAGATACGAGAAACATTCTTATCTTGCCCATATGTGTCTTGCAAATCAGCCCAAATGGCATTGGCTGTATTGTGAAACATTACAGTGGATAGGATGGAGGTATCAATACTGTTCCACAACCATGTTTGAACCTGAAAATTATCTCTTAACCAGGTATTGTACAATTTGACAGATTCATTGTCTTTCACATCACATACAGGGGGCTCATCATTTAACAGTGTGGCTTTGTCTTTAGAAAGAATAAAGGCTTTGATAGCCTGAACCCATAACATATAATATGAAACTCCTTTCAACTTTATGGAGATGATGTGAGCCTCAATGGCCTTAGGGTCAGTCATCATGATAGAGAACAAAATCCACAACCAATGTATATAAAAAAAAAAAATGTCTTATCGGTTCAGCCAACGGATTGAACAAAGGCTCAGCGTGGATGAAGGTAGATGGTGGTAGTAGGGTAAATGACAAGGTCCAAAGCTCGGTTCCGCCACCGAGAGGCCAAAGGAAAAGAGAAGTTCAAAGGGGGTGACGGATGTCAAGGAGAGGATAATAACCTTACCAACAGGGTGATCAAGAACATAAGTCCACAAAGTAATAGTATTTAGCAACAATGTTCATAGATATAATCTCGATCACCAATTAGTAGTAAAACAGAAAATTGTAATTACATAGAGAGAACAAAAATATCAAAGGCCAATCAAACCAAGAGTTCTTTGATCAGTGATGGCCAAGGATCTAGTGCTCTGATACCATGTAACAATTTCTCAAAGAAACAACTAGCAAGTATACAACCAGAAATTAAAAGAGAAGAAGATTGAGGAGGAGAAAAAGAGAAAAAGAGAGAGATTTCGACACAGTAATGTGTTGTAGCCCAAATCGTTAAATAGCTCTCCTCTCTACTTTGAATTTATAGAGAAAGAAAATAAACAGATTTACAAGGAAAGTCTCTATTCTTAGAAGAGACAATAAGAGAAGATTACAATAAGATTACTATAATAAAATAAAAAGAAATAAATCTATAATTAATTAAAGAAGGAAGAGAAAGGGGAGCCAGCACTAGATATCGTTGGTGCTAGCTAGCGCTAGCTATATCTAGTGGGTCCCAGTGGATCCCATGGGTCTATGGGCCTATGGGCCAACTTTGTACATACTAAAAAGTAAAGATTAGCATAAAGAGAAGTACTTATTCTGGAATATGCAATATTAGAAATTAGGTGCTGCATGAGAGCACTTTGAGAATGGGATTTCCATTTCATATATTATGGTATTCTATTGGTGATTACATTGAAGATTTTCTGGCATTTGGAATTAGGTAAATAAAAGGATCAAAAAGTGTTTCATTGCTTGAAAATAGAAATACCCTATCTCCAATCACAAAAAGCATTACTTTAACTCGAAATTGCTTATCTAGCATATGTATCTACCACGTCTTCGCCTAAATTTCCCAAGTTCATGGTAAAAAGATTGGAAAATATTTTAATCTGAGGGGCCAATAAAAAAATACAAGGAAGCATCAGCTAGTAAAGTGCCCCCAAAAGAGAGAGAGAGAGAGAGAGGCAATCTGGGCATTAGTTTTTAACATTTAAGAAATAGTTTTTAACATTTGAGAAAAAAATTAAATCATTTTTTAGAAGACCAAATCATAAGTAAATAGCTCATACATACCAGCGCTGTCAGAAACCGCATCAAAATACGAATGCTGTTGCAATTCCCTAAACGTAAAGCATCCTGTAACCCATAAGATATATGAAAATTGAAATCTCAAATTCCAGTAAAAGGGAAAATAATGTCAATTAAAACAAGACAATGACTGAACTTTCCTGACCATATAATTTCCACAAAATATATGATTGACAAGAACGGAATGAAACTTCTATAATGTATACCACACCTTGGTGGCGCCTTGGAAAATAGGCCACCTTGGGCACCTAGGTGGGGGCCTTGGCCACCTTGGGCATCCAGCAGGCTTCCAACGTCTTAGAAAGCCTTGCTGATGTGACAACCTCACTGATACATAATAAGCTACGAGAAAGTTGTTTGAGATGGTATGGCCTTGTTCAACGGAGGCCGTCAAATGTTCTAGTATGGAGGAATGATTTGATTCAAATTGACGAATCTAGAAGATCTAGGGGCAAACCTAAGATGACTCTAGGGGAAGTGGTGAGAAAAAACATACATAGCTTAGGCCTTGTTTCAAGTATAACCTCAAACAAAGCTGATTGGAGGGCAAGAATCCATGTAGCCAACTCCATTTAATTGGGATAAGACTTTGTTGTTGTTGTATCATAGTTTGTGTATGACTCAATATATGGGCTAAAAATACTTTCTTTGGGCTTAATTAAATGGTGTTTTGGTCTTTGGATCAATTAAGAACTGGGACCAATTAGTAATTCGGAACTGGACCATCCCATTATTATTTGATATTGGTTCCAAGGTTTGGAACCAATTGTTTAATTAGGACGATTAAGGTCCTGGCCCCAAAAAGGTCGAACAAATTAGGACCCATCCAATTAACCAGAAGTGTTCCAATTGACACCCCTACTTCCAAGGGTGTTTTGTCACATACTGAACATTAAGTAATCCTAACAGCCAATGCCATTCCCAATATGAAAACAAAAACATCTGTCATAAAATCATCATTCCAAACAGAAGATAAGAGAAATCAGTTAGCAATGTGTCTCCCACTCATCAACTCATATCTGTTATTATCACGAGATTTTTCCTATCACATAGATTCAGGGTCAAAGTTCTAAATTTTGGTTTCAACCACGTCATCAAAATCAGCAAAATTGGCTCAAAATTTGGTCCACTTCACAGGCCAACTTGAAATGGCTATTCGGTGGCCAAATGATGGAATTTTTCTATGAAGTTTCATGTGCCTGTTTAAGAATGTTTACACATGTTTGAATCATTAGATTGGGGAAAAAAAACTCCCCAGTGGCAGTTTGGCTTTGACCGCTATGACATATGACGGCCATGTAATACCCTGTCTAAAGAATCTCTCAAAGACCAAACAGCAGCCCTGTAACTGGGAAATATGAAATTGAGAAAGTTTGGGCAAATGATGCTTCAAATCCATACAAATGTTGAAATGGATACTTCAAAGTTGACCACCAAGCCTTGATTCAGCAGTAAAATGAAGGATTTTGCCAAAAAAATTTAAAGTTTTCTTGCAGTTCTAGAGCTCTTAGACAAAAGGGGGCAAAAACTCAAAATTCTGATTTTACCAAAATGAATCAAAATTTCATCAAAATATTGCCGAAAATTAGTTAAAAAGTCTGCCAAAATGACCAAAATTTTGTCAAAATAAGTCAACATTTCATCGAAATCTAGACATCCCTACGTTTCACATAGGATTTCCTTTCGACAATGAAAACCAATCGGTCCAAGGGCCCAACATATATAGGAACCCAACCCAAGGCTTATTTCCACTAGAATGAGCCCATTTATGTAATTTATCTGTATCAGAAAGACACATTCCACCCCTAATCATTGATAAAATCATCCATCTAAAAATGTTCTCCACCATAAACTCTGGAATAACAGAACATCAAGAGGAAGTAAGTTTTTTTGCACCCAGATGGAACCCAATCAGAAGCCTCTTCCTTTGTGCTTTAAAACGCAAGCATTCCACACTTTCCAAATCTTAGCACTTTCATGTTGAGCATGGTACCTGAAGTTTTTTCTTCTGGTTTCATTCATGCGGTGTATTCCCATCAAATTGAGCTCATCACATGAATCAAAGTTTACCGAGCTCATCACATGAAACAAAGTTTACTTTGCTAATAAATAACTCATTATTTTTTTTATAGCTAAAGCAAACCATCTCTTGTAGATAAATGAGGGGGAGAAAAATCCCTAACCAACCTCAATTTGATACCATGCAAAATTGGCAAATATCACAATGCAAGTTGGACAGAGTAAAACAACAGAAAATAATAGAACATAGTGGAAATCATATCAATGGCATTACTAGATAGCCAGCCAAAGTAAGAAAATATTCCTTCAAATTAATAAGAAAATCATTGATTGACATCATTTACTCAGTTAGATTTCTTAAGCTTTATTAGAGAGGAATCAGAATACCCATGCCAGGGAGATGGCTGGGGCAGTTCTTAGTAATGAACATGCCTTTGAAGCATCTTTGCCATACCTAACAAACCAAAGACCACTGCCACAATGGATCTGCACTACTCTTTCATGTTCTAGGGTAATATGGCACCTTTTCCAAATTAGGCCTGACCTGGTAAATTTTCCTTTTCTTGAAAAATTCAAACTGATGTAGGAGTACCTACCCCCCCAAAATAAGATAACTTGAGGGAGCGTCATTTAGTGTTACACTATGGACATTTGCAGTGGAGGCCTTTGAGAGCGGCAGTAAGGAGTGATATGTTAAACATTAGAGAGATCAAAAGACCAAGAGTTGGACCAAAGGTGACTTGGGAAGATGTGAATAGCCTCGGCTTGACAACTAACACAACCTTAAATAGAGTTTAATGGCAGAACAGAATTCATGTACCCTCCCCATTTAGTTGGGAAAAGGCATAATTGAGTTGAGTATAAAAGTGGATGAGAAGCCCAACAGATGTTATCTAATGAACATAAAACCTACCAATAAGGAGGCATATTTAAATATGATAACTTAACAGGTAAGGGAAGCCATCAATGCATCCTTTATTTATGCTGTACCTGCAAATTAGTTTGAGTATGCTCCACTACTTTTCTGGCGAAGTCCTCGTTTTCCAGATTCAACAATCCAACCTGTAAGGATGAGAAGGCAACTCATAAGCAACTGTGGAATAAACTTCATACTCGGCAGCAAAGTTCAAAAAAATAGAAGTAAAAATAACTGAAGAGAAAATGACACAAAATTCCACAGACAATGTATATTTACAACAGCAGAGGGCTAGAGGCAATGATTATTCCTCAGTCTGGAATCTTTACAGCCTCTGACTTCATAAGACCATAACCCCCCCGCGGGCCAAAACCGTGCTTCTCGGCTTATGTGCAATAGCCAGTGACTATTCCAAATCAACACCTCCCATTTATTCCGCCCTTTTGCTACCTTAAAGTTGGCTTCTAGAATCACATAACCAGATGCCCGATAAACTGTATCAAACATGTCCTTGGTGATCAATGGACTAATACTATATTGCAAAACAACTTCTACAACTAAATTAAGGAAAGAAAATTTCTAAGTCATGTCAGAGAACATTGGTAACAGTTAAAATACATCCACTTGTACTCAAAACAAGCTCTCCCATTTTAACAGTTCTGATGTTGTCAAAGTTGCACCAGATGAGTGCTTGAGGCATGATGTGCATTATATGCACGTCACTAGGCTACCAGGCACAGCAGTTCAAATTATCGACTCACTTTAATTCATGCATATCAATCAAACCAAGGATCATGTTATGGATCATGCCCAAAAGAGCAAATGTCTTTTTATAGCCTTGCAAGGTCAATACATAGCTGGTGGCTTTACATAGCCATAAACCAAGTGCCAAGGAGCTGATGTGTGCTTCATGGCCTTGTACCGAGTTGGAGGTTCCCAATAGCCCTTTTTAAATATATGCAAATTTGAGGAGCCTCTGATGTTTGGTAGAAGAAATGGGGTAAAGTCCCAACATCCTCTGTTGAAGGGAGCAGACAGTTCCAAGGGATGTAGCCTCTAAGCTTCCCTCTCTTGGTTCCTTCGCTTAGTGTTCACTACATGCTACGGCAAGCGATCAACTCACTAATTCAACCAAAACTTGTCATTAAAAACTGTTGGAATTTAAATTTATAAAGTTTGTCAAGAATTCTAGAAGTCATGATAGGAACAAAAAGTTGGTGTGTTTTTTGTAACCATACAGGTTTATCTTGTAGTATACCTAATAACTATATATTCCTAATATTCTTTTATAAATTTTGAAAATATGCACCAAATCCATCTAGGAATGTGTATCACTATGTGCCTCATACCTCAATCAATAAAAGGCCCTAGCACCTCACTCACACATAGCACTTTAATTACAAAGAATTGGGCCTCACCAGTCAAAAGGATAAATAAATACATGAACAATGGAGAAAAGGTTTCCTTCACACCCTGTCAAGATCCACAGCGCTAAATGCCTGCCACATGACATCTCAGTTGGAGTCCAGATTTTGGGGGGACACATTCCCCACATCATCTTTGACTCATTATAAGTTTGAGGCCCAACACATTACAGAGTGAGACACAATCAACTAGTCAATTTTGGTCAATAGTTATTAGATGGCTGATGATACAAAGGGAAATGCCCAATACCACTTTGGGCCATGAGACTGAGTTGGCATCAACATCTGATGGGTAGCCAACTACAATCGAGTGTGGAATCCACATCTAAGTCATAACAGATGGCCAACTACATGTCCTCCTACATGTCCTCCTATCTGTCCAACAGTTAAAATTACCATATCGGCCCAACCCTCATTTGACATTTGAAATTACAAAGATCTACTGAATGGTAAACCATATGGTTGAGACGTTACACAAAATTTGACGTGCAAACAACCCAAGAGATCATTTATGTATCCAACAGTCAGGTTGACTCAATCAGATACCCACATAGCCTAAACTAGTGGACCATAAAGATAATCTCATCTGGGTGGGACAGTGTAAATAATATATTCCCCAAGTAGTACACAAGGAGAGAAAGGAGCATAGTTTTACCATTGTACCATACAGAGGAATCTTGTGAGGCAGTTGTTCAGCACACTGGAGAAGGAACTGTCAGAAAGTAGCAAACAATATTAGTATGTGATAATGAGCATGATTCAACAGGGAGAGAAAAGGGAAGGGGGGGGAAGACTTTGCCCCAGTATAGCATGATATTTTCAGACCAATTAAACTACTGGCACAAGGAAGATACTCATTTCAGTCAAGTTCCAGGCTTCTAGGAAAGCCATCAACTGTTATCAACTTACCGATATATCTACTATTTAAAGGAAATGTTAGCATTCATAAAGGCTGGTGACATTTGTAAAATTCACAAGATACCACGTGACTGGTAATGTAAGACATGACGGTCCATGTTACATAGGATCATACACATCTCATTCATTGGTCAAGTTGCAGCAGAATAGAAGTAAGTGATAGAGTTATGAGCACTCCTCCTTCCCGAGTCCTTCTCCTTCCCTTTGATCTCTCTACTTTCCTAACTCCCTTCTGTGTTGCATCCTGAAAGTCTGGCAACACAGCAGCACCGGCAACAACGGTGGACAACTAAGGCGGTCATAACAGCGGCAAAAGCCCTCTCTCCCAAACAGCTGTCTCTGTCCTTCTCTTATTCTTCAATCTTCCTCCTTCATATTCCTCCCTCTCTTCTTCAATTCCTTCATCTCTAACTCTCTTTTGTCAAATCTTTGGACAACAACAACAACAACAACAACAGAGACTTATCGCAACTAAATGGGGTCGGCTACATGGATTCTTGCCCTCCAATCAGCTCTGTTAGAGATCATACTTGAAACTAGACCTATGCTATTTTCTCACCTCCTCACCTAGAGTCATCCTAGGCCTGCCCCTTGCTCTTTTAGATCCTTTGATCTGAATCAAATCACTCCTCCGTCTAGAGCATCTAAGGGACTTCGTTGAACATGGCCATGCCATCTCAAACGATTTTCTCGTAGCTTATCATGTATCAATGCTACTCCCAAATCAGCTCTAATATGCTCATTCCTTACCATATCCTCCCTAGATTTGTCGATCTTTGGAGTATTTTTGTGTTCTCGAGAACCTGAGGACAATGGCACTTGATTCTATGTTTCTCATTTATTCTCCTATATCTTACTCTTAAACTATTTGATCATAATATAAATAAATAAATAAAAAAAACGACAAAACGTTTGTTTCTTGAATTTTAAATGATTGAACTTAAATTTGATAGTAAAAAACATGATCAAACTTATGGAGAACAACCAAAATAAAATAATAAATGAAGACAGATGTTATGGACAAAAAAAAAAAATGTATGATTCCAGTCCAACATTTATCTACTAAAGTGTGAGGACTTCGAAGAATGTTTTGGAAGAGAGAAGAAGAGGCCAGTGAGTGTCCATAAACGGAATCGGTAATACAAACTTAGTCATAGGATATTTAATCAATCCTTGAAAAGAGATTAATCGATTTGATGACAAAAATTGGTGTCATCAATTACATTTATTGCATTCTATTACGGTTAAGCTTTCAAGAACTCAGAAAACAAAGAAGAAGGAGAGAAAGAATACATAGAAGATATCCACTTCGAGGGGGATGGCCTCTAGACTAAAAGAAGATTTTATTCAATTCAATACTTGACTGCTTGATAACATCCCACACTTACCTATTTATACTTTCTAATTAATTCAGTTGCAAATCTAACAACCTATTAACAACTTAACTACTAGTTTTTGTCTTTCTTGAGTACATAATGTAAGATATTTTTATGGGCTAAATTAATAAAAAGGTTAGTTGGTTCAGTGGGAGTCTAGTTATAGGTAGACCGGTTTAAGTATGATTAGAGATGGACCAACCTGGTCCACTGTGGGACTGGTCCAGGGTTGGGGGTGGTATTATAAATACCAATGGTTAGAGTCCCCACAGCCACGGTGTTATTTTCTTCTCCTGTTCCCATACGCAGAGAGAAGGTCAAGGGATCCCGACAGGCTGTGGAAGACTTTGATCCAAGCATTCCAAGCATTCAAAGCAAAGATAACGGTCGAAAATCAATCTGCAGCATGAGGTATGTGTCTAATCATCTCTTTTTAATACCCATTGTATTCTAGTAATCTGTGTGGTGTGTTCGTTAGGGTTCATGGGAAATCCCATGGGAAAAACCCAAAAAAGATCTAAAAAATCTTACAGACACATTCATTGGACCATCATAGAATTACACTAGATGGGGTAATTTTTGGTATCTCAGGGATGGGTCTAATGAAATCTAAATGTTCGAACAATTGTTTTTCCATATCATTACCGTAATGGTTCGACATAAGAAATATGGTTCCATGCAATGTGGGCCAGTAAAGTGGGTGTACGTGTCATGTGTGACCCTGTGAGTGTGTGATCTAGTTTTAAATGACTTATCTACTTACAGTTGTAATTAATGACTTCCTTTTTCGATCAGAAGAAGCCAAGGAGAGGATAATCCAGGATTTATCCATCTCAAGGAACCCATACAACTGGAGGTCACAATCACTTAATTTCTTAGGTTTAGCTTTCATATTTTAGCATTCACAGTTTCATAATTCAAGGTTTAAAGTTTAGGGTTTCATGGTTTAAAGTTTAAGGATTTAAGATTTCATAGTGTTTTCCTATGAAGTTGCCCATCAATTTCACCTGAGAATGAGATGATATTTTCCAAGCTTTGTGAAATGAACAGTTTTGATGTGAAGAATCTCAAAGATCGATGGTCCAGATACCTTTGTGATATTGGGGAATTCCCAAACAGTTATGGTTCTAATACAAACCATTTCATAAAAACCAAATCAAAAGAAAAGCTCCTAATTAAGTTGCAAGTTTCTTTCTTTGCCAAAGTTCATTCTTATTCGGCAACTAAAGTCGACCAAAAAATATTACTCCGTCTATGTGCAGCAATTCAGTTTACCAGGGATTCAGGTTAAGCATCAAGCCACTTGGCCGTTTGATTCCTATTAGAGAGGAAAAACAGAGGAAGAAGTTTGAAGTCTCCCGATATAATTTGTCCACATGAAATGTTCCACGTGAGGTGGAGAAGGCATATATAACTGCTCAAGCTCGTGATGGAATCTACTACTACTTACTACCACTTTGCTCATGATGAAGTTTACATTGTTTACTATGCTCGTGAAGGAGTCCACTACCTTTTACTACCTATCTATTTATTCATGATGGAGTCTACACCGTTTAATATGCTCGTGATGGAGTTTACTACTGCCTATTACCTCTTCGCTCATGTTGAAGCATACTACATATTTGCTCAAGTTGGCATCTACTACATCTTTGTTCGTGGAAGAGCATATTACTACTACAAATTGTACGAGATCCAACCCTGCACATGATGCTAAATGATAGGGTCTCCAGCAACTTGTCTACTGCTACAAATACTAGGTTTGCAATAACCTATATTGCGCTGCTATCTAATGTTGCTACAACTACTAGGTTTGCAATAACCTATATTGCACTACTATCTAATCCTACTACTACTAATACTACTACCTGTTTTACTTTGGAAGAACATATACTAATTAATGTTTGTGATTTGGTATTACTACCAGAAGTTCTCTCTACGCTCCCTGGCATCTCCGACTATATATTGAAGATTGGTGTTGCAGTTCATATCTGTTCCAAGCTAGACATGGGTGACTTATATGCTCTCGTTTAAGGGGGGCTATTAATAATGTATCTATTGGTGCTAATCCCATCTCAGGATTAGTGACATCCAGCTATCAAGCTGGCTGGCTTTGAGTCTTTGGATCATTGTCATAGTTGTCAAGGCGTCGCCTCTAGGCGTCGCCCTAGGCGTCCGGGCTGTTTATACAGGCCTGGGCGCTAGGGCGCCTTGTGTACATGAGAAAGGCGGTCACCCAAGGTGCCTGGGCGTCGCCTTGGACGCCCAGAATGCCTGGGCGTCCGTCTTTTTCTCATATTTTTCCTTGATCTTTGAATTTTATTTAGGAGATTTATTAGGCCAGACAGGAACAACATTTATCAGACAGTACTTATTTTGACTAATATCATTTAAGTAAATGTTTCATTTACTTAAGATATTATTCATAAATAAACAAATACCCCCCTATTTGAATCCAATTAAAATAGTCTAAAATTCAAATTCCAGAAGGATAAAAAGTCAACCCCCCAGTTCAAGAACAAAAACCATATTTTTGGGTGCGAGGGCGATTTTCAACTTTTAAATGCTAGGTTTTTTTCTAAATATAAAAATTCTATAAATCTTATTATAATAAATCATCACTAAAAACCAAGAGTGCGCCAAAATAATCTTTTGCTTTGATGCCCAAAAAATAATTTACGTTCAGACGACTTTAAACAGCATTCCCGTATTCCGAACAAGGTTTGACCGGAGTATAACTCCTTCATTATAACTTGGATTCAAACAATCTCGGATTTGTTGGAAAGCTGATTATGCTAGCTTTGCAAAGAATTCGAGATTGCTTGAATCCGAACTATATTAAAGGAGTTACGCTCCGATCAAATTCGTTAAAAGTACACAAATGTTAGTCATAAATAATTGTTTACTTAACTCAAGACATAATCTCAAGTATTACTGTACACTAGCAAACTTGGGTCCACACCACATATTAATTAAGTTATGTCTTAAATGTTGATCATTTATGTAGAATGTTGCATATATATAAACATTAATAATTTAGAAATAAAAAAAAATGCACTGGGAACGCCTTGGTCGCCTAGGCAACGCCTAGGCGCCTAGGAGCCCAGGATGGCCCCAAACGCCTTGGATCGCCTTGTCGCCTTGACAACTATGATTATTGTTGACTTAGTCTTTTTCCTTATCACTTATTCATTATGTAACTAAGATAGTATTATTGTCTACCTAGGATTTACTGTGTATCTAGGATTCCTTGTCATGTTGACACATGGAATTTCTATCTTTTATGTAACTAGGACGACACATGGAATCTCTCTCTCTCTCTCTCTCTCTCTCTCCCCTTCTTTCTATTTTGTTATAGGTCATAATTTAAGGGAAAATCTTCTTTTATTTACCAAGTCTAAAATCCAATTTGATGGATGCACCAAGGGAGCCAAAATAATTTTTAAAAGTACATTTTGTTGTCCTTAGGTGAAAATTATGTAAACTTGCTAATAATTCCATCTATGGACAAAGCACAATAAGAGGATACAAACTAATTTATTGGGCCGTCTCATATACCAAACTCTTGGGCTTGGATCAATTTCTGGATGCAGTTGAACTTCTCTAACCTAACAGATATTTTGCTACAGATGATTTCTATTTGTTGTAAATAAAAAAAAACACTCCTTGTACATATTTATATTAGGAGAATCTCACAACCTACTTGATCAATCGTCTAATTGTCTTTATTCTTCCATTTTTACCCATTTTTCTAGATGAGCATAATAGAGCCATTTGCATGTTTTTCACAACTGCATGTGTCAAAGGGAAGACCTGTTTCTGTATCCCATAGAATCAAAACAAGAATCCCAGGCATTAAAATGAATCTTATAGAAGGAAAGATTGAACTTTACAGCTAAAATGTCATCGTTAGAGTGGTCCAGCTCTCGCATAAGTACACCATAGCATGTTTCCTGCAGCATAAGAAAGAAGCTCAACATTCGCATCGTTTTTAAGCATGAGACTCGTAGACCCAAGTAAATAACAGTAGCTTGACGCCCCCTGAGCTAGTAAAACATGTTTATAATTAAGTAATCTACGCTTTAAATTAAAAACTAGGGTTTCGAGCAAACTACACCAAATTAAACAAAGGGAATATTCAAATAAGTGATTGGCGAATTAAACTGACAATGTGATCTTTGAAGTCGGAAGTTCCTCCATATTCAGGGCATTTATCGCCTATTCTCAGAAGGAGAGTCCGCCAGCTGCTCATCGCTCTAAATAACTAAAAACACGAAAATGGCACCAAAACCACCAAAGTGAATAAATGAAAAACGGATCAAAAAGAAATGTGATACTTCTACAGAAGCAAGAAAATGGAGGGCAGGAGTTGATTAACTCTGTTCGGGGCTGTTTTTTGAGGTTTTCCGCTGCTGGTTTCGGAAGAAGTAGAAATGGAGGGAATGGAAAAATGTGGAGAGGGGGGGTGGGAAACAAGCGATGATGGAATGGTTTTTGAAGGGTTTTTTTAAGGGTTTTTGTTAATTTGATCGGTTAACTTATCACGTAAGAGGGCAACTCGGGCGGGCTAGGCGTGGATGTTCAAAAACCCGCCTGGCAGAACCCAGCGCAGTATCACTTTTCCCACTCTTGGATCTAAACGAATCTAGACCAATCGGTTTTGAAAATATCTGTCACTCCCCCGATGGTTTGGTTTAATCTCATCCACCCACCTTTGTTTGTGATAATATCCCTAACATCCATTATTTTTGAAAATATGTATCAATCTGACCCCTTCGATCATTATTGTTCGTAACTGATGACGTGTCACCATCTAAAATCTATTCATGACAAAACTACCCCATCTATAATTTGCCTTTTTAATTTTAAAAAACTTAAAAGTTCCACAATTGTAGGTCCCTGAATAAAGCTCCCAAATCCTTCGAGGCTACGAAGGAGCCGTCGGAGCGAGGACCATCACCACATGAAGCCCACAACCTTGAGACAATCCCACAGCATTTTGTGATCCTTTCCAACCCTACATTCTCTGATGAACTATTACAAGAAGCATCCATGTCAATCTCATGAGAATAACCCCTTCTAGATAGAGCAAATTCACTGAGACCCATGCTGCCAATAAATCTTATTTTAGCGATGTTCTCGAATACTACCAGGCTCGTTCCTCCAAATCTCGTACTCTGCTTGGCTAAAAAGCCAACTATGGACTCACACTCACAGAATCGTCCAAAGATGCAGAATCACAAGGTCGAACACTATGCAATGAACCAAAGAAAACATCTTCTATCTCCACATCCCCCACTCGACATGTCTTCTAATATAATCGAGATAACAATTCCACATTAAAAAAAATGATACCCACTTCACTCCTCATATTTGATTGGGAATCAAAAGCAACAACTGTTTAAATATCCCCAAATAGTCCAGAACCCTAATTTACGAATCAAGTCTCCCGCTTGATGACACTGATCAGTAGGTGTCCACCGAATTAAGCTAAAACAAATACAGCGTTTTCAGAAGACAGTGGTTGGGTACGAGGTACCAACCCCAGTAGACCCGCTAAAGCTCCTATTTTCATATTTTAAAGCAAGCTCCAATCCTCCAATGGAGAAACTCCACCCATAGTCAGTAAGTTCGGATATGGCGAAAAATTGGATACGGATACGTATGGATATTAAACGGAATTAGACTTTGATACAGGGACCAATAATCTGTTTCAAAAAAACGTGTTCAGCATTAATACAGTACGTGTTTAATACTGTAGTCTAAGTGTCACACCCCAATTCCACACTATTCAGAATGGTGTGATGAACCGCTAATAAACCAACGGTTCAACCAGGAGTAGGCTATATCCGTGTTATCTAAACTCCATACATCCATAATCATAATCAGAGTAAATACACAATAGCGGAAGTTTTATAATAAAATGAACTGAGAATCTACTGTGATATTAATATTTAAATAGCAAATTATTCTGTATCAACTGAGACATAAATAGATATCAAATACATGTCTTTAATAAATCCAAATATGAAAAACTAGAAAAAATATCTAATTGAATACATATGAGTTGCACTCGCAAGAGGAGTCATGTGTATCCACTTCAGCTTCAACCTACATTGCTGCTACATTCCCGTACGCTGGAGCATTTATATATTCTTCAACTGTGAAACCTGCATCATCAACTAAAAATATTCGACGTCGAGGGGTGAGCACACATCACGGCTCAGTGAACAAACAAAACAATGCAACAGTATATATGCATGTAATCAATTCATATCTTTGGTCTAGTTTATAGTTTGCAATATGTAATAGAAAGGTTTAGGTAGTCAAAGGTAACGTTTATTGACTCCGCCTCTATACACAAGTGTGTGACGCCGCCCGAAGGTAACGTTTATCGTCGACTCACAAGTACCCAATCATGAACATTATATAACAAAGGTTAACGTTTATTGCTATATAATGTCATATCAACACGTAAGCCCCTGTTCGCGAGGGCTGCAAACTGGGCTCGCAACTAACCAATCCTAATGCCAAAAAGTGTATCCAAGGCCTCAACCCAACATCCCTCAGAATGTCCATAGAGATAGAGCTAAGGCCCCCCGGTAGAATCAGAGACTACAAGGACCGAGACCACCTCCCCTGATACTCTACGACATAATAGCTCTGCTAAAGTAATGACGATACGACGATGCTAATGCACAAGACTTGTTAGAGATAGAGCTAAAGTGCTGAGACCCGCCAAAGGTTAACGTTTATTGACGTTCTCATCACACCTCCCCTGATACTCGCTCGCATCAAGTACACCAACCACACATATACAATCACATGCCTATTCCTATCATCATCATCATCATCATGTTATAAACCATAAAGTAAATATGCATGAACAAGTTATAGAAATATTGGATGACATGTTGTATGCACATTACAAACATAGTCGCATAGAATCAAGCATGGCATTGGACTCAAGAAAAATAGAAAACAGTTTGTTATTAACCAATTAGTTTAGAGTTCTGTTTCCTCACCTTAGCTTGCTAATAGATACTTTTCCAAGCTTTAGATTCACATTTATATTACTACTATATTGCTAGAAGACCTAACAAAGTCGATAAAATTTAATTAGAATTTATTCTAATTTTTAAAACCATTCTATTAACTGAGGGTCGGAGGTAGAGTCGGATTCCTGATCGACCCTGGGTGCGACCCTCCCCAATCTAGACTTCCCGAACACTGAGGGTCGATACTCAGGATCACCTAGGGTTGGATGGTCATCGACCCTCTGTGCGACCCTCGATGTATTTTGGTCAATTTCCCTCTTTTAGTCCATTCTTCGTGTTTGGGGTCTTATGGCTTGCTCCTACAGTCCATTCAACATTTACCCCATGGTCTAGAATCATGAAGCATCTACCTATATAGCTTTTGTATATTCTCCCATGGTTTTCCATGAAAACCTAACCATGGATTGATGGTTTGGGTTTTGCCGAGATCACGCTCTCTTCATTATCTAATCTAGGGTCTGTAGAAACTCATGGAATTATTATTCATACCTGAGAAGATTACTCATTCTCTACAACTCTTCTTGTTTTGGCTTTCTTCTCTTCCTTGCTTCTCTTCTTCTCCTTTTCATTCTCTTCTCTTTCTCTCAATTCAATTAGGGTTGTAAAAGAAGTGAAAGAGGCTTAGGGACGTCCTTTAAATAGAGTAGAAACATCCTAAAATAAGTCTCTTTGAGATTAGGAAAGAATCCAAATCGAAAATTAGAAAATTTCCTAATTTCAGTTTCGACGGCAACTGAGGGTCGATGATCCCATCGACCCTAGGTTTTCTAAGTTGTCCGACCTTCCCTTCAAAACTGAGGGTCTGACTTTCTGTCTTGGGGGGTCCGACCCTCCTTGGCAGGGTATGCGACCCTCCCCTTAAATTAAGTGTTTTAGGTCGATTTGATACCTGGGATCTCGATCTCCTTCACGCCCTTGGTCCATTTGACTCGACCATGATGGATAAACATGGTTCAAGGTGATAAGACCGGGTTAGATTGACACGGGTCTTACACTAAGGGTGTCAAAAATGGGCCCGGATCGATAATACGGACCGAGCCAACCCGGTATAGCCCGAACCCGGACTGGACCGACCCTTTACTGGGCAGGTTTTGGGCTGAGGGTTGTATTTCCGGTTCGGTTTGGTCCTATTCGAGCTAGCCCGATGGGCGGCCCGCTATGGAACCCAAATTAGCCCGAACCGAAACTCCACAAACCGAAAGCCCATTAAGCCTGATTGAAATCTTTCTAACCCTAGTATAAATACAACTATTCTACTTTTACTGTTTACACTTTTACAGTTTCACCGAGACAGCCACTGTGGCCGCCACTGTGCATGCCTCACTGCTCACTCAATCCCTCTTCGACTCTTCCTACATTGTTTCCGGCGACCACCTGCAAGACCACCTGCAACGGCGATAAGGATTGGTTGTTGGTTTCACTTTCACCGAGACTCAGCCACTGTGGCCGCTACTATGCGTGCCTCAGTCAATCCCTCTTCGACTCTTCCGACATCGTTTACGGCGACCACTTGCAAGAAGCAAGACCACCTGCAATGGAAATAAGGATCGGTTATTTTTTTCTTTTCCAGTTAGGTAAGGATCGGTTCTTGTTTTCTTATTCTTCTCTCGTTTTTTTCTTTTTCTTTTTTAGGGAAGCTTCTTTTTCCCTCTTTTATCACCTATTCACCATCTGCCTCGTGCTTCACCCCCATCTCCGATGACCTGGATCCGCACCCCTTTCTGTGGTTTGAATAATCAATAATATGTTACAGACTTACAGTGTAAAAAGTTTAAAAGATACACATTAAGAGTTAAGACGGTCGGTACAAAATGTAACCTCTTCCATCTGAAAAGAATCAAAAGTTGTGATTGTTTTTCAGGAGATTTGCACATTGAATGTGCCTTTTGTTTTCCTTTTTATTTATTCATGTTTCTTGTCGTCTACAAAGCTGGTTGTTTATTTTACCAATTCTGTGTATGGAAGATGACTAAACCACTATATTAGCATGAAAAATCCATGGCAGGGAAGGCTTTCAATAGAACTCTTGGCTCTGTAGAAGCAACTCAAGCTAATGCAATCTGGTGGGCGGGCTATGTTGTTAAGTAAAAGCTCAGCTCTTTGGCATATAATGGTCATCCTGGACTAATAACAACTATTTAAAATTCTGAATTGCCTCTACAATCTTGTCAGAAATCTAACAAGTGATGCAAAATTTTGACCAGATTTCCTTGGGGTATTTTAAGTGATCATCTGTCAAAGAAGCGAACACCCAAGCAGTGAGAGCTCATTCTTAAAGATTTGGTGGCTGCAAGCACCGCTTGCTTTGCTTTTTAATATCTTTGCAATGAGATATTAAAAAGCAATATATAGTAAGATGATCACTTAAAATACCGAAGGAAGACTACCAATATAAGAAGATGATTTCAAACACATCGAACTTGATTTCTAATCTTTTGTTATGAGTTTTGTTTTATGGACTGGTTTATGGTAGCATCATTTGCTTTAGAAAACTCTGTATCTATCAACAATAACTAATCAACTCAAAAGGCCATTCTTCTTATTTAGATCTCTCATTACCCACTATGAGAATATATAGTAATATTTGCAGTGTCTTTTGTCTCGAGTTTCTTCCAAGTACCGAACATAAAGGATGAATAAAGTTACTTTCAATATTAAAATTGTTTGCAATAGTTCCTGATATCATCCACTCTGAGATTATGTTGTTAGCCTCTTTACTTTCTGATCAACTACCACAGTTCTGGGTTTGTTTCTATCAGTTCTGTTATCACTAGTGTTATCACACATAGTCGAGATATTGAAGATCAGTTTTACTAGTAGCACAGACTTATCAAATGAGGTTTAGACCATTAGGATTTGTTTAACTTAAGCTATGGAATTTCACCCTACTCTGAAACTGTTTCAAGGGTCTGCAATCATGCTGATT
Source organism: Protea cynaroides (assembly GCA_028583415.1). NCBI lineage: Eukaryota > Viridiplantae > Streptophyta > Magnoliopsida > Proteales > Proteaceae > Protea > Protea cynaroides. The sequence goes on along the minus strand of CM053271.1, from coordinate 50,129,436 downwards.
TAGTCTTTATTATAAATTTTGAAGGTTTTTAGATCACATTATGGAGTGTAACTTTTTTGTTTTTTGTTTTTTTTGGTAGAAATTATGGAGTGTAACTTGCAACAATAGACACCAACATGGAGAAAATCACCACTCATGGATCAGTTTATGTCTAGATCCCGAACATAAAGGATGAATAAAGTTAGAGAGAGAGAGAAGAGAGAGAGAGAGAGAGAAGAATAAGACAAAATCCAAGTGAGATATATTTTTTTTCTTTTTAGATTAATGTGTTTTGAGATATTTTGAGATCTGTGGGGTCATCTTGATAAAGACAAACACAATACAAAGTCTTACTGCCTCTCTCACAGAGTAATGAATAAAAAAAATATAAAAAATAATATACAGAATAAAACAAAAATAATAAAGTAAACAAGTCAGAATCACAGACTGATCTTCAGTCAGATCAAACAAAGATATATAATAAAAAACAAAATAAAAAAAATACAAGATACAAAAGTTTTGTGGATCCCACAGTGGGATAGAAAATAAAAATAAAAAATAAAAAATCAGCTGATAGTAACATTAACTATGTTTACAGTTCACCAGGAAACAAAGAGATGAAGAATATAGAATAAGATGAAGAAGGAGCCGCCCAAAGATGAACTTCAGATTTGAAAAAGAGCCGCCGGTAGAATAAGATGAAGAAGGAGCTGTCGAAAGATGAACTTCAGATTTGAAGAAGAGCCACCGATAACTTGGGTGAAGGATCCGTCAAAAGATGTAGTTCAGATCTGAACTTCAAATTTGAAGAAGCCGCCGGAATATGCAGTTCAGACTTCAGATTTGAAGCAGGAGCCGTGGGATTCCACAGATCTTTGACGGCCGTGAGAGGGAACGGAGGGATTTGGGGCTCTGTTCTCTCAAGAGGTATTTTAAACAACCCTAACAGTTAGACAAAACTCGACGGCTTTGTGTGTTCTTTTTTTTTTTTTTTTTCAAATTAATGATGTTGTATTATACTCGTTTAATACGCAATACGCGTATTAAACGAGTATAATACATTTTAATTTTTTGAAATATACTTTTAACAAAGCTGAAGGTATATACGTAAAAATCGGGCCAAAAAATACAGCACGCGTATTAAACACGAATTTGCTAACTATGACTCTACCTACCCAAACGCACAAGAGAAGCAAAAACCTGAAAATTCATAACAATAATAAAATAGAGAAATTGACCAAAAACAAGTGAAAGGTTTAAAAACTCAAAGGATTTGGAAGCTTTAGCTTAGACCTACAAGTTGTGGAACTTTTAAGTTTTTTAAAATTAAAAGGGCAAATTATAAATAGGGGTAGCTTTGTCATTAATGAATTTGATATGGTGACACATCATTAGTTACGAACAATAATGGCCAGAGGGGGTTTGATTGATATATATTTTCAAAAGTAGGGGGTATTAGGGATATTATGGCAAACGAAGGCAGGTGGGTGATATTAAACTTAACTACAAGGGGTGTGGTAGGTATTTTCCCTTTTTCTTTTAACACTCCGATGAATCATTCCAAGAAAAATGAAAAGAAAGGGAAGGAGGGAATGATAAAAGCCCGAAGGCCAAGACAAGGAAATGAGGTGGAGGAAGAACACCTTTCAATTACCCCAAAAAAAAAAAAAAACACCTTGCAACACCCAATTAAAATACAGCAGTAATTGCCATTCTAACCCCCATTTTTCTTTGAGAAGGGCATTCTTAACTAAGTGGGAAAAGTTTACACTTTTCAAACACCACTGATTGGATTGTAAGAATATGTAGGCTTAATTAATTATTCAATCGGTTGTTCAGTGAGAGTCCAACTTACAGGTAGACTAATTTTAGTATGATTATGAGATGAACCAAACTGGTTCACTGTGGGACTGAACCAGTATTGTGTTGGTATTATAAATACCATGATTAGGGTCCACGAAGCCATTGGTTTTTATCTCTCTGTTGCTCTCATATGCACAGAGGCAAAAGGGATCTCAAGAGGCTGCGGAAGACTCTAATAGAGGCATTCAAGGCTATAAAAAATGGTCGAAAATCAATCTACAGCAAGAGGCATGCATAAAATCATGTCCATTGTTTCCCTTGGTATTCTAGTCATCTGTGTGATAGATTCATTAGGATTCATGAGAAATCCCATGGGAAAAACTCCAACTTGGATTAAAAATTCTAACAATTGATATCAAAGCTACCCACACAGACCTAGGATCATAGGTAAATGATGGTTAAGACTGTAGGACTCATTGAATTGAAAAGGAGAGAGATTTTTTCTCCCAGAATTTTCCCACGAACCTGTCAAAAGTTGGAACCCTTCAAAATATTTTTCAGACTGATGAAAACCAAATTAAATCACATAGGATTGTAGATTTCAAAAAAATAAAGAGACTGACATAAAGTTTGTGACCAATGGTGGTCAGACGAGCCCTTACGCGCTGCCTGAAAAAGTGCATGAGATCCATGCACCGACAAGTATTTTATTAAAAAAATTTATATAATCGGTCGGCACTGATTCATATCCGGGTTAACCCACTAATGAATCGAAAACCCTAACCGATTAATGTCTCATTGATTCGAAGGAGAAATGAAAACAGACGGGCTAGTCTAGAACCAGCTCGAATTAGGCCCAGGTTCAGGGCAAGCCTGGCCCAGGTTTAGGGCCAGTCCAGAACTAGTTAGTCCTGAACCGGCCAGCCAGAACCAGCCAACTAGGAATTAACCAAAGAAACCTGAGGACCTTGTACGTGGTCAAACTGGTCAAACCAGGCACTCAAATGAAATTATCCGTGTAATGACCCAAAAAACCGGATGGGTTAACCCGAAATGTAACCCGATAACCCAAAATTTGACTGGAAATCAAACCGAGTCACATATTAAACCAAATAGAACTGGAATGGTCGAGCTGAACCTAACCGGTTTGGTTCAGAACGTGACTCAACCTAGTTCACCTTAAGGTCTTGTTTATTTGCACACTTTTAGACATAAACCCGAGAACCCAAAGTATAGGGCTACTGGGTCAACCCGAGGACAGACCCCGAAAACCCAGATCGATTGACCCGACATCTGACCCATCAACCTGAATTTATGACCCGACTAGTTGACCCGTATACCTAGTTGGTTGGACCAGATAGAACCAGTTTGGTCTAATTAGATCGTTTCAGTTTAGTTCAGACCATGGTTTATCCCGGTCTTGGGCCTAAGGGTCTGTTTGCCTTGTAGTTTTTAAACTACATTCACAATCCGAACTTAAACTGGAATTGTGAGAGCTTGGAAGGTCAGATTGACCTCCGATTTGTTTTGTTGGACTCAGTTTTCGATGCTCTTCAATCTGAAATATATATTATTGCATTTTGGTACATTGGGAAAGGTGTTTTTCTAAATTAATGCTCTTTTAGAGCCCCATTTATAGTATTTCTGCTAGTTTTTCTTAATATTCTACCATATTGATTGTTGAGTTAAAGTTCATGTTTATTTGAATTTTTAGTTGCATTTTAAAATATTCATGGTTATATATATATATATATATATATATATATCCCACTAGTGTTGTAGATTGAGATTTAGTCATATCATGTTGGAACTTGGTGGATACCACCAAAGTGGTATTCCTTGTTTTGTCATGATGTGTTCAAATTCAAGTGATTGTGTTTGTAAATGCTTTACAGAATGACAGTGTTACCCAAAGGTGGCATTGTCCAGGTTATTCAAATTATGATTTGTACATGTTGTGTAAGGATTGGATGGGACCGGCAAAATGACAAACTCGATTCTATCATAATATGCTTAAATCCAGTATTTATGCATATACAGACACAACAAAGAAAGACAATGCTCACCTAAAGGTGACATTGTCAAAGTTTCACTTTTGTGGAAGAAGCAAAGATCGACATTGTCTATCCAAAGGTGGTGGTGTCAAAGATCATGTATACTCATGTATATAGATGAAGGATCTTGACTTTAGGAGTTTCATACACCCAAAGGTGGTGGAATTTTCAAGAGTCATTATCCCTTTGCAGTTTTTGCACAGATAGTAAGAGGACCAATCCACTCTTGTCCCAAAGGATGAGGGTGTAGTTTTGTTTGACTCTTTACAGATAGTAAGAGGACCAATGCACTTTTATCCCAAAAGATGAGGGTGTAGTTTCGGTTGACTATTCAAAGAAAATGAACTTGCATTTATTTAATAATTACTGGTTCAATTTATCTTGTGTGTATGTGTTATTATTTCTTAATGTTTGTATTATATTATATATTAGAGACTATATAATGATCAAATACCTCAAGAAGCTTGTTATTAGCGGTCAGTTATATGAATTGACATGAAAATTGAAAACTAGTTTAGGACTGTTTAACCTAGATGTATTCAGCAAAGAATTGTATTCTGGTCGTCAGGAATGTTCGATCCTTAAAATCAGGTAAAACAATGTTCAGATGAGGAATATTGAAAATGGATATTCAGAGTAAAATCCAAGGAAATTTTGGTGTTTAATGGGGTAGAGATGTTTTATTCTCAAGCCCATCATTACTAATTTTGATGGTAATGGAGTGTGAGGAAACACAAGTTAGAGCTGGTTAGCCATTCTTGATAAGCTCAAGGAGATATAAACATCTGTAGGTGATTCACTTGACTTTCACTTCCTCACCAAAACTATGTATATCAGATCCTGGTGACCGATAACACTAGAAGAAAAGGTGGACAGAAAGTGAAATCACTTCCTTTATATTAAGGAAGAAAGTTCAAAGAAAAGAAAAGGAAAGATGGAAAGCCAATGTCATTGTACATAAGGCATATTCTGATAAAGGCAATAAGTAAAAGGGTAAAATCTTACAGAAAGAAAAGCAATTTTTCAAGGAATGATCAGAAACTTTTAACAAAGGAAAAGGATTTTATGGAGCTATAAGAACTCAGAAGAGACATGTGGAAAAAGGTTATACCTGCAAGAGAAGTTGGATCATAAAACTTCTAAGTGAGAAAGTGTTGGAGAATGGAAACTTAAGTACTAGAAGTAGTCCAAACTTATAGGAGTGAGAAAACCTTTGTTTTCTCTCAGTAGTGTCACACCCCAATTCTGGACTAACCAAAATGGTGTGATGAACCGTCAATAAATCAACGATTCAACCAGGATCTCAAAATAGGCTATCCCACATATGATAAACCAAAACACATTCCACATTAATCAGAGGTAATAAAGTAAATAGCGGAAGTCTTACAGAAAATAAACTGAGGTCTAATCATGATAAATAATTAATATTCCATTTATTTCCAAGTAACAAAAACATAACTTAATACATATTACAATATCCAAATACGAAAACTAAACACTAAACGTATCCACCGTTGAAACGCTCGCTTAACGAACCATGTTCGTTCTCCACAGCTTGCTCATTCATAACCGCCACATGTTCATATGTTGGCGTGCCGACATAATCTTCAATCATAGTACCTGCAACATCAGAAACTAAAAAGAATTGCGTGCGCGAGGGTCAGCTCTCCAACTTGAGCTCAGTGAGTAAACAAGACAATGCAACAATACATATGCATGCAATCAATTCATATCTTTGGTCTGATTTATAGTTTGCAATGCGCAATAGAAAGGTTGGATGGTCAAAGGTTAACGTTTATTGACCCCGCCTCTATACACAGGGTGTGGAAGTCCACTCGAAGGTTAACGTTTATCGTCGTCTCCATCCACCCTAATCATGAACATTATATAACAAAGGTTAACGTTTATTGACGTTCTCATCACACCTCCCCTGATACTCGCTCGCATCAAGTACACCAACCACACACATACAATCACATGCCTCTTCCTATCATCATCTTCATCATCATGTTATAAACAATAAAGTAAATATACATGAACAAATAATAGAAATATTGGATGACATGTTGTATGCATATTACAAACATATTCGCATAGAATCAAGCATGGCATTGGACTCAAGAAAATAGAAAATAGTTTTTATTAATCAATTAGTTTAGAGTTCTGTTTCCTCACCTTAGCTTGTTAATAGATCCTCTTCCAAGATTTAGAATCACCTTTATAATGTTATTATATTGCTAGAAGATCTAACAAAGTCGATAAAATTTAATTGGAATTTATTCTAATTTTTAAAACCATTCTGTTAACTGAGGGTCGGAGGTAGGGTCGGAGTCATGATCGACCCTGGGTGCGACCCTCCCCCTAATCTGAACTTCCCGAACACTGAGGGTCGATGCTAGGGTCGGATCTGCCATCGACCCTAGGTGCGACCCTCCATGGTTTGAGTCGAAAATATCAGATTTTGTTCTCTCTTTCATGGTTGGGTCCTATGGCTTACTTCCACAATCCATTCTATACATGTTCTATGGTTTAGAACTATACTTTATTCACCTACATGGTTTTAATGATCTCCTCCATGGTTTTCCATGAAAACCTAACCATGGATGGATGATTTGGGTTTCTTCTAAGTCATATCCTCTTCATAAACCATTCTAAAGTCTTAAATAAATCATGGGGAATGTATCCATACCTTAGTTTTGCTGAGATTCAGAGTTCCTCTGAATTTTCTCTTCTTCCTTAGCCTTTTCTTCAAGTTTTCCTTCTCTTCTTCTCTTCCTTCTCTTCTCTTTCTCTCAATCCAATTAGGGTTGTAAAAGGATTTAAAGAGGCTTAGGGACATCCTATTTATAGAGTAAAACCTCCCAAAATACGTCCCATTGAGTTTAGGAACGGTTCCAATTGAAATTAGGAAGGTTTCCTAATTTTCGGTTCGTGCTGTTTTTCCCGATTACCGAGGGTCGATGGGAGGGTCGGACAACTCATAGACCCTGCGACCCATGGTTGAGGGTGGATGGTGAGGGTCGATGGGAGGGTCTGACCTGCCTGTTAAAACATGCGACCCTACCCTCATTTTGACTATTTTTGGGTAAATTTTCATATTGGGTCTTGGGTTTCTTCACACACTTTGTCCACTTGGCTCAACCATGATATGTAGACGGTTCACGACACGAAATGTAAGGTTAGGCCGGGTTCGTGGCGTGCGGGTCTTACAACTCCACCACCTTTAAAAGAAATTTCGTCCTCGAAATTTGAAAGTACGGATCTTACAACTCCCCCATCCTTAAAATAAATTTTGTCCTCAAATTTTTGAATTTACTTTGGAGTCAATAGGTGGGAATTCTATTTCCACATTGCATCTTCTTCCTCCTACTCTTCTCCACATCTTGTCTTTGTCAGATTATCTTCGTATAATTGATACCAAGTTTTTAAGGTGTTGTACCTTTCAACTAGTGAACTAGGCTGATACTACTTCAATAGTTAAATCTCCTATTTAATCCAGTGATTCCGTGGTCAATACTTTTGATATGGATCTCCAATGTACTTCTTCAATAGAGACACATGAAATACATCATGCACACTAGACATGGATAGCGGTAACGCTAATTGATATGCAATTTTTCTACGTCTCTCCAAAGTTTATAGGATTCGACGCATATATAAAATACTACTTTCCTTCTTGTCTAATCATTTCAAACTGCACATAAGTGATATCTTCAAAAACATTTGTCCCTTATGGTGAACTCAAGGTCTTGATGTCTCTTCTGACATCTTGAGTTGAGCTATCCTGCCCCTTTTCTTTGATCTTGTCTGCCACTCGATAGTTTTCTTCATTAGACTTAGGTTTCCAAATATTCTTCATTCACCAACTTTATTCCAAAATAAAGGAATTTGACATTTCTACCGTACCATGCTTGATAGGTGACATTTACATGGTAGCTTAATAGCACCTTCAATTCACGGTAACTTCTCAACTCAAGTTCCTTGAAATCAATTTCATAAACTCGGGGCATATCTCTTAAGATTTGTATAGTCCGCCCCGACTGTCCGTCGGTTTAAGGTAAAATGCGGTACTAAACTTCAACTTTGTTCCCATTGTTTCCTATAGATCCTTCCAAAGCTTCAAGATAAAGCATGAGCTTCTGGCCGACATTAAGCTCTCATGCATACCATTCAATCTGACAATACTATCCATATATAGCTTAGTTAGCTGCTCCAAAGCATACTGAGGTCGTATAGCAATGGAATGAGCTATCTTCATAAGGCGATCAACAATCACCCATACTGTGTCAACCGATCTAGGAGTCAGTGGCAAATCAGTGACATAGTTCATTGTAATGCAGTTTCACTTCCAGACTGGCTTTGATAGTTATTGTTGTAGCCATGTTGGTCTTTGTCTTTCAGCTTTTACTTGCTGATAATTCAATTACTGAAACATGCATCTATCCACAACCACTTTCATTCCCTTTCTGCTAAAATAATCTCTTCATGTCATGATACATATTGGTACTCTAGTATGTACTGAATATTGAGTACAATGGACTCTTATCATTATCCTCTTCATAGTATCTAAGTCTTTATCTTCATGTATTCAGAATCTGCCTCTGTATCTGAGTACTATCTCCGCATCCAAAGTAAGTCAGGTTTGGGTATTTCTTTCTCTAAATCTTCTTGCATAATTCTTATATACAGATCTAACAAAATTGCTACTTTTACTTAATCCATCAATTTAGAGATGATCTTTAATGCCCCAACGTAACCGAATTATTGCTCCATAAGTTCATCCATAAATTCTTGCTCAATTGGATCATCACTAGCTTCTATTATAAGTTACTCTTCTTCTAAATCTGAATCTGTTGCTGCGGAACATAAGGCAGCATTTATACTGGGTCCTTCCTTGGACTTTATAATTCCCTTTTTGCTTAAGGTCTTAGTTACTTCACTAGCCTTCCTAGGATGATACTAGATATCCCAGTCTTAATCCTTGAGCAATTTCAGCCATCTTCTTATCCTTAGGTTCAACTCTTTCTAATGAAGAGATAAATAAAACACTTGTAATCCGATCTAATCTAAAATTCCTCTCCGTTTAAATAATGTCTCCAAGTCTTGATTGCATGAATCACAACTGTTTACTCCAATCATGAGTTGGGTAACTCTTCTCATGCTCTTTCAGTTTTCTTAAAGCATATGAAATCACTTATTTACCTTGCATTATCTCGCATCTTAGATCCAATCCGAAAGCATCAATGTATAGGGTAAAAGGTTTTCCTGGTGTCGAAACGATCAAGATGGGAGCTGATATCAATCTTACTTCAGAATCTAAAAATATTCTTTACCCTTGTCAGTCAAAATAAACTCATCTCCTTTCCTGGTTAGCTTGGTAAGCGGTATTGCGATCTTAGAGTGGTCCTCCAAAAATCGTCTGTAATAACCAGCTAAACCCAAGAAACTTCTGATCTTCGCAATATTCTTTAGGTGTTTCTTACCATATGTTTACTTCTATCTTAATAAGGTCCACTTTATTCCTTTTTATGATGCTACGTGATCTAATAAGATCACTTTGTTTAATCAGGTCTCATATTCCTTGGAATTGGCAATAAGCTTTTCACTTCTCAGCTGTTGTGAAGCTGTTCTAAAATCCATTGTATGAGTTGCTTCATTCTTGGAATCAACCAAATATCATCTATGAAAACTATGACCGACGTGTCCAACATGTCATGAAACACCCAGTTCATCAGTTCCATAAAAGATGTAAGGGCATTGGTTAATCCAAACGTCAAAATCGATAACTCATAATGTCCAATCCCGATTCTAACAGCTATCTTCGAGATATTTCTATCCAAATTCTTCAGCTGATGCTATCTTGATCGAAGATCAATCTTAGAAAATACTTTTGGTCCTTGCAACTATTTAAACAAGTCATCGATCTGAGGTAGTAGATATTGATTCTTGATCTTGAACTTGTTTAGTTCCCGGTAGTCTATGCATAATCTGACACTACCGTCCTTTTTCTTCACGAATTGCATTGGCGTTCCCCGTGACGTAATACTTAGCCGATTAGGACCTTGGTCTAATAACTCTTGTAGTTGAGTTTCAGTTCCTTCAACTCCATAGGAGCTACTCTACAGGTGCCTTTGACACAAGTATCGTCCTTGGTAACAAGTCGATGACGAACTCGATCACTTAATCAGATGGTAACCCGATAAGTTTCTTGGAAATACATCAGGAAATTCACGCATCACATCAATATCTTCCATCTGTGGTGCTTCTTTGGTAACGTATACCACAAGATACCATATATCCAACTTCTTTCTCTTCAAAACATCTCTTCGCCTTTAGCATAGAGAGGATCAGCTTCCGCTTCCTAAGCAATAGGCTTCCAATAAAACCAAATTGTATGCCATCTTTATTCTTGAATGATAACCTCTTTTATGCACATAACAACTTTGTAGAGTGTTGAGACAACCAGTCTATTCCCCATATGGCATCAAAAGATCGTTAAGTTGCACGGTGGTCCAAATGCATAGAGGTTTTATAGTTCTTAACCTCATGGTTATAGGTTCTATCGAGTATATAATGCCATTGGTCAAGGCACTACAAGGGTAAATCTGGAGAAGCTTTCATTCGTCAGTAAATCAGGTATAAATCAGAAGATGTACACTCAACACAATTAAGCATTTAACTATTCATTCAGTTCATATCTCTGTTCATGTTGTGGATCATGAGAGTGGCTCAGTTTGGTATAATCAGGACTAATACTAAAGAAACAATATATATAAGTCCAATTGACAGGTTAAATCAAGAAGGTATCCTGTCAAGGCACGAGAAATTAAAATCTGGTATGTGCATCCTCTATAATCATAAGAGTAAATCAATAATGCACCGCATCCTATATAAACCTATCTACTTATATGGCCATAATAGATTTGATCCTTTGCTGAAAATGTCCGAGGTATCATCTTCAGAAGACTTTCTTCAATCCTTGTCGGATCATTCTGTCATGATGCAACTATCCCATACATCGATGGCTGATAAGGTTAACCACCTTGATACACTGCTTGTTGTGCACCAAACTTCTGCACTGGGGTGTGCATTACTGGGACTTGCTGTATGGTAGGTACTGTGTGCTAACATGTACTGGGGTACAGTGTCGCTACTAGTTGGCACCGTACTTGGTTTGACCTGGAGGTGTTGATGTAGCATTGGTAACTTGGGTAGTGATTTACATAGCAACTTGCATAGTCGGTCTCATCTATTGTTGCTTTTGTATTTTATTGGGTCAAGTTTATGACAACCATAACCAAAGTACTTAGTAGTCCAGGTGGTTGGCTGGAGTGGCCTGGTTGTTCATTTCCTCTTATTTGCTCTAATCAGATTACCAACTCAGATGAGTTTTCATTACCCGTTCTCGACCCTGAGAGTGGTGGGGTCAAGTTGCAACATCATCTTCTTGCGTAGTGGGCAATAGATCAGCTTGTAATGGATCTCACTCTGAGTCTCCACATCACCCAGGGGTGTAGCTTTATCTTCTTGTAGTTACTCTTATCCTTAATGTAGGGTCATTATTCTCCTATCTCTGTTGGATTCAGCCCGAGATTTTTCTCTTTATCTCCACAGGGATTTAGGCATTACTAGCCATTTTTCTTCTTTCTCGGTCATGCATCGAGTTTCACATCTTGTGAGTACCAACTCGGTATTCCAACTTTTCTGCTTTACAGAAGCTCCCTTCTTGCTACTGTACTATATCCTTGTATACTTGGATAACTACCCAACTTATAGATAATACCCTAAATTATTTGTTTATTAGGATAATTTTGGTCTTCTCTTTCTGTTTGAGTGTATATATATGATTTCACCTTTAATATGTACATTATTGTCTTGTTTAAGTTCTGTCTCAACCAACACAGGTGCTTATGGTTTGTTTGTATTAAAGTTTTTAATTTATCCTAACTCAGTTCATGGACTCCAGTGGAAGTATTCAGGTTTAATGGGTAAGCCCTACGAGGGCTCTGATACCAAGTTGTCACACCCCAATTCTGGACTAACCAAAATGGTGTGATGAACCGTCAATAAACCAACGGTTCAACCAGGATCTCAAAATAGGCTATCCCACATATGATAAACCAAAACACATTCCACATTAATCAGAGGTAATAAAGTAAATAGCGGAAGTCTTACAGAAAATGAACTGAGGTCTAATCATGATAAATAATTAATATTCCATTTTTTTCCAAGTAACAAAAACATAACTTAATACATATTACAATATCCAAATACGAAAACTAAACACTAAACGTATCCACCGTTGAAACGCTTGCTTCACGAACCATGTTCGTTCTCCACAGCTTGCTCATTCATAACCGCCACATGTTCATATGTTAGCGTGCCGACATAATCTTCAATCATAGTACCTGCAACATCAAAAACTAAAAAGAATTGCGCGCGTGAGGGTCAGCTCTCCAACTTGAGCTCAGTGAGTAAACAAGACAATGCAACAATACATATGCATGCAGTCAATTCATATCTTTGGTCTGGTTTATAGTTTGCAATGCGCAATAGAAAGGTTGGGTGGTCAAAGGTTAACGTTTATTGACCCCGCCTCTATACACAGGGTGTGGAAGTCCACCCGAAGGTTAACGTTTATCGTCGTCCCCATCCACCCTAATCATGAACATTATATAACAAAGGTTAACGTTTATTGACGTTCTCATCACACCTCCCCTGATACTCGCTCGCATCAAATACACCAACCACACACATACAATCACATGCCTCTTCCTATCATCATCATCATCATCATGTTATAAACAATAAAGTAAATATGCATGAACAAATAATAGAAATATTAGATGACATGTTGTATGCACATTACAAACATATTCGCATAGAATCAAGCATGACATTAGACTCAAGAAAATAGAAAATAGTTTGTTATTAACCAATTAGTTTAGAGTTTTGTTTCCTCACCTTAGCTTGTTAATAGATCATCTTCCAAGCTTTAGAATCACCTTTATAATGTTATTATATTTCTAGAAGACCTAACAAAGTCGATAAAATTTAATTAGAATTTATTCTAATTTTTAAAACCATTCTGTTAACTGAGGGTCGGAGGTAGGGTCGGAGTCATGATCGACCCTGGGTGCGACCCTCCCCCTAATCTGAACTTTCCGAACACTGAGGGTCGATGCTAGGGTCGGATCTGCCATCGACCCTAGGTGCGGCCCTCCATGGTTTGAGTCAAAAATATCAGATTTCGTTCTCTCTTTCATGGTTGGGTCCTATGGCTTACTTCCACAATCCATTCTATACATGTTCTATGGTTTAGAACTATACTTTATTCACCTACATGGTTTTAATGATCTCCTCCATGGTTTTCCATGAAAACCTAACCATGGATGGATGATTTGGGTTTCTTCTAAGTCATATCCTCTTCATAAACCATTCTAAAGTCTTAAATAAATCATGGGGAATGTATCCATACCTTAGTTTTGCTGAGATTCAGAGTTCCTCTGAATTTTCTCTTCTTCCTTAGCCTTTTCTTCAAGTTTTCCTTTTCTTCTTCTCTTCCTTCTCTTCTCTTTCTCTCAATCCAATTAGGGTTGTAAAAGAATTGAAAGAGGCTTAGGGACGTCCTATTTATAGAGTAAAACCTCCCAAAATACGTCCCATTGAGTTTAGGAACGGTTCCAATCGAAATTAGGAAGGTTTCCTAATTTTCGGTTCGTGCTGTTTTTCCTGATTATCGAGGGTCAATGGGAGGGTCGGACAACTCATAGAACCTGCGACCCATGGTTGAGGGTGGATGGTGAGGGTCGATGGGAGGGTCGGACCTGCTTGTTAAAACATGCGACCCTACCCTCATTTTGACTATTTTGGGTAAATTTTCATATTGGGTCTTGGGTTTCTTCACACACTTGGTCCACTTGGCTCAACCATGATATGTAGACGGTTCACGACACGAAATATAAGGTTAGGCCGGGTTCGTGGTGTGCGGGTCTTACAAGTAGTTTATCCATCCTTAGCATAGACGTTTATGACTCTTATATGAGGAAAGATTGTAAAGAACAGTATTATGAAAATCCCTTAGAGTTTGATGACTTGCATACCTTTAAGAATTGTTTAAAGGGGAATATGACAAGATTAAGGAAAAATGAAAGATATTCACAACAAAGAATTGTTGGACTTGGTAAACATCAAGATTTCATCTTGGACTTCTTGTCATAATCTGTTCATTGGATGTTTTTCAATATATTGAAAAAGAAAGATGAAAAATCTTTTATTAAAGGATGAAGACTATTGGATTTGAAAGAGAAAGTAAAGGTTAAGGGAGATCTGGTGATACTGATTTGTTCCCAGTGATTTTGGCAAAATATTTACAGGTGCTAAAATTTATAGCTTAACGACCTGTGGGTAAGATTCAATAGTAAAAGGAGTGGGACAAATAGATATGATCAAGAAAACTTAAGAGAATATTTGATCCTGTGGAGCGATCAATATTGCAAAGTAAGTCGGTGCCAGCTAAGTTATCTTCTTGTTTGGGACTATAGAGCTGACATGGTTTTATAACACTCGTAGGAGAGGGATTATTTAGGACATTAAGTTATCATTTTATAGGATGTCAAAATAGGTCCAAAGGATTCAGCAAGATTCCTTGATGATGCTAATTAGCTGTCACACCTAAAAAATTTAAAGTTTGACGAGACCACATGAAAATAACTGTGGAGCAATCAGTTGAGATAACAAAATTATTACCAGAATGTAATGAGATAATTATTGAAATTATCTTCATTTAGGTTGATGCATAGTCATAATAGTAGAGTTAGAGGAGGCAATAAGGAGATATACTAGACCATGTAGATCTGTCATTTTATCCAATCACATGTTATACTTCAAAATGAATGTTTTGGCATTGGATAAGATGAAGATCCCAATAGTTTTGAGTAGGTTTTCAGCAGTGAAATTGCTCTTGAATGGTTAACGGTCATAAAAGAAGTGTTGTTATTTATAAACATTAAAGAGATTTAGGATTTTGTGTTTTTGTTGAAGAACGATATACTCATAGGCTCAAAATGGTGTATAATTCCAGTGGGAGAATTGATTCCTACAAAGTAAGACCTATAGCAAAGTGGAATTACACAAAGAGAATAGAAGGTATAGACCATAAATCTAGAAGAAGATGTTTATATGCTTTAATCACAAGGTTTTGTGGTAAGGGTAAAGAAGATGTGTTTTGTAGACTTATTAAGTCAATATATGGATTAAGCATATATTCCAGAAAGTGGTACCTGAAAATTTTATAGAGTTGTATCTTTTGACAACTTTGTTGAGATTGTTATTGATCATTGTATATATCTAGAGGTCAGTGGAAGCGGATTCATTTCCTAGTCAAATGTGTTGATAGTTAATTACTGACCTGCAATGACGTAGTTTATTAGTTGTAACCAAAGTTTTTTGTTTGATAACTTTGAGATAAAGAATGTGTGAGTAAGTACCTTTGTACTTAACATTGAGTTTCCTCACGATAGGAAAAGAAGAATTTTGGATTTGTCTCAAAGTGCATATGTTGTTCATGTTCTCAAATAATTCAGTATGCATGTATAACAGTTAAGTTACGGATGCTTAAGTCAGTAAAGGGGACAAATTGACAGAGTTGTGTAAAAGGATAGATATTGAGAGAGAGCATCTACAGTAGGGAGCTTGGTATATGCTCAAGATTACATTAGTGTTCTGAGACGTTTTTAGTTGGATGCTGGTATAGCTCATTGAACAACGAAAAAAAAGAGGTCATGCAGTATTTGCAGAGGACCAAAGATTATATGCTCATTTGTGGTAGTAGTGATCCTCTTGGCTATTGTGATGCAGTGCTTGGTGATTGCACTGGTGATAAGAAACCTACCTCAGGTTTCCTTGTCATGAAGGTAGATGTGCCTTTTTGAAGAAGAATGCAAAGAAGTTTATCCATGCATTACCCTCTTGGAAAGGTAGAGTTTGTAACTCTACGTGAAGCTAATAAGTAGGGTATCTGGTTGAAGAGTTTTGTTTCTGACTTGCAAGGTGGTAGACTCTACCTCCAAGCCTATTGAGATGTGTTGTGATAGCGGCTCAGCTGTGTTGTTCTTAAAAAATAATATGAAATCTAGTATTTCAAAGCATAACAAAGATCAAATCTCTTTAGGTGAAAGAAAATGTCAAAGAAAATTATATCCTTATAAAGCATATTCGATGAACAACTTGTTTGTAGATCCTCTGAAGAAGGTTTTGTCAGTAGGAGTCTTCAAGGGACGGTATGTCCAATATAGGAATTGTTAAGTTATTAAACGTGCTAGTTTGTAGGAGACTTATTTTCACATTGGTAATGATATATTTCATTATGTTTATTTACATTACCTATGATTTTTGGTACAAATATTTGGTTATATTTGTTTTAACATTCCTTTTATTGCTATTTTGCATATTCATTTGACATGTCATTGATAAAGGTGGTATTTAGCCAAATAAACGGAGGCGGTTTTTGGTCATAGTTCACGGCGGTGTGCCAAATTGCGGTATGGACCATAAGGTTATGGCAGTTTGCTATGGTCAAAATATCAAGGTTTATTGCCTATGAGGTTTTATTAAGGCAATTAGATCGAAGGTTATTCGATCTGAACCCATATGAAATTATATTATAATGTATCATCTCAAAGCGATTCATGTTATTAAGTAAACCTTTGTATGTGGCTGACAAAGGGTTGTACACCTATTGTTGAGGTGTATTTTTTGTTATTGTTCCACATTGGTAGGCTTGATGACTGGATCAAAGTAAATGATGGGTTTTGTAATTGGATTCTATGACCACACTGACTAATGGCGACTTTATAATTAATGTAGCCCAAGTAGGAGAATGTAAGAAAATGTGGGCTTAATTAATTATTCAGTTGGTTGTTTAGTGTGAGTGCAACTTATAGGTAGACTAATTCTAGTCATTAGGGTCCTCGCAGCCATTGGTTTTTATCTCTCTATTGCTCCCATAGGCAAAGAGGCAAAAGGGATCCCAAGAGACTATGGAAGACTCTAATCGAGGCATTCAAGGCTACAGGAAACGGTCGAAAATCAATCTACAGCAAGAGATATGCATAAAATCATCTCCATTGTTTCCCTTGGTATTCTAGTAATTTGTATGGTAGATTCGTTAGGGTTCATGAGAAATCCCATGGGAAAAACTCCAACTTGGATTAAAAATTCTAACATTGATAAATAAATTCTACAATTCTTTTTTTAGGCTTACGAGAATTCTTGAAGATCTGATTGTTCCTCTCTCTCCAGATGAGTGTAATAAATATACAGAATTTCAACTTCCCAACCTTACTAATGATCCTTGGGCCTCCAAAAGTCTTGGCAATCCATTTGGCCTCTTCCAACACTGATCTCCCATGGCCTGAAGAGGAGCTACACATACTTCTAATGGACTTCCAAATCCATGCAGTATAAGCATAGTAAAAAAAAGATATGATCTCTACTATCTGTGCCAGCCCAACACATTGGACAAGCATTATTTATAATGACATTCTTGACACTCAGCTGATCCGAAGTGTGAGGACCATTTATGAGACATCTCCATGCTGTCATAGAGTGTAGGGGAATATTATGCAAACCATATAGCACTACTCCAAAGGACTTTTGGGGCCTTACATCTTATATTATTCCAAATTATTTTGGATGTGCAAGTGGTCACATTACCTGATTGTTCCTTTGAGAAAATATGATATTCCGAATTAGATGGGGACCTGTTACGGTTGGAAATCATCCTGTCGAGCTGCGACTTAAATGACCTGCAATTGTAGAGTAGAGACAAGGGAGTTTGGGCAACTAAGCCCAGGGTACAATCCAATGCTTAAGTCAGATTCCCATGTGTTAATAGTCAAGAGTTCACAAGAAGTAAACTCTAGTTTAAAGAAGGGGGTTGTAGAGAGAATTTGAGTGTAAAAGAGAAGAGTTATTATATTCCTTTACCTTGGGGGTCTACTTATACTTATAGGACGAGGCAAGAGTCATAGACGTAGCCGGACTCTACATGGCATTTATAGAAAGGATTGCCAGGTGTCGCAATATGAAGCACCCAAGTCATAGACTCCGAGTGGGAGTGGAAGACCTCGGCCCGGGTTGTCGAGTCTTAAAGACCGAGTATGACAGATGTCCCATTAGTATGAGTTCCGTGTTACAAAATAAGACCTGGGCAGATGGCGTATGCTAATAGGAGAAGATCTCTCGTGATAGAGAGGCATGGTTAGGTCGGTTCGGACACATGGCAAGAATACCATATTGATTGAGTGAGTTGTCCATCTAGCTAGGTAGGGGAACTTCGTAACATATCTTGCTAAGAGTCGGCCTTCGGGGGAGCCTGGTCGAGTACCATGATAACAAGTGAGGTTGAACTTTGGCATATAAGATGCCACCCATCATCTTTTTATTGGGGGGTATTTCCCACACCTAATAGTTGCCCCTTGCGCCACCAGATGTTGCAAATTCAGTGGTGCAGAAGAACCTCGGGTCGGCCTCGTCAAACTGACCAGTAGCCTTGTATAACTTTGGATGCAGTGCATTCGGATGTGTATAAAATGTCGAGTTGGTTATGTTGAACTAATCAGTTGCCCTTTGCGTCTTTTGGATTTTGTACATTCGGAGGTATAGATGAACTTCCAGTCGACTTTACCCACTAGGACTTGAAGACTGACGTGCATTGCCCCAATCGTCGACCATCAGTGTCACGTCCCTCATGAAGCAACAAAGTTAAAGAAATGAAAAATTATGTACCCAGAACAATGCACGATCACACGTTGGGAAGCCCAAAAGTCAAGGAAATGAAGAGTCGAGTGCTTCGAGTGGCATGCATTCGCCCGTTGGGAAGCCCCAAAGGCGGACCTCCGGATTGAACGTGTACCTCCCATAAAGTAAGCTTATGAATCTGAGGAGGCGTGTAGGGTGTCACACCCCAATTCTGGTCTAACCAGAATGGTGTGATGAACCGCCAATAAACCAATGGTTCACCTAGGATCTCGCATAGGTCGTACCCACCATATCAAACCAAACATACATTCCACATTAATAATCAGAGGTAATAAATAAATAAGCGGAAGTTTTATAAATAAGCGGAAGTCTTATAAATAAGCGGAAGTCTTACAAATAAGCGGAAGTCTAATAGTGATAAATAAGTATTTAATCTAATTATCTCCAAACCACAAGACATAAAAATAAATAATCAATTACATATCCGATGTTCAAACTATAACTAAACTTAAGCAAAAACACATTGGTTGCACTCGCATGATGAGTCATGTGCATCTTCTTCAGTTCTACGTCCATCGCAACAATGTGTCCATATGTCGGCGCATTCATATATTCTTTAACGCTAGGACCTGCATCATCAACTAAAAATATTCGACGTCGAAAAGGTGAGCACACATCACGGCTCAGTGAGCAAACAAAACAATGCAACAAACATATGCATGCATTCAATTCATATCTTTGGTCTAGTTTATAAGTTTGCAATATGCTATAAAAAGATTTGGTGGCCGCCACACCTCTATACACGAGTGTGTGAATCCATCCAATGGATCAAATACCATTGCCGTCCCACATGCACCCACCATGGAATAGAGATAGAGCTAAAGTGTCCGGATCAAACACCGCCAACACTTCCCCTGATGCCTTACCCAAACCAACACGTAAGCCCCTATTGGCGAGGGCTTGCAAACTGAGCTCGCAACTAACCAATCCTAATGCCAAACAGTGTATCCAAGGCCTCACCCCAGCATCCCTCAACACGTCCATAGAGAAAGAGCTAAGGCCCCCCGACAGAGTCAGAGACCACACAGTCCGAAACCACCCTCCTGATGCCCTACGACATAATAGTTCTGCTAAGGTAATGGCGATACGACGAAGTCTGTGGGCAAAACTTGAGTAGAGATAGAGCTAGAGTCTAGTGATGAGGTCGAAGACCACCATGCCATGTCCTCCCTCTGATGCTCGACTCACATCCAACACACCAACCACACACATACATTTACATGCCTATTCCTAGCATCATCATCATCATCATGTTATAAATAAATAGAATTAAATATGCATGAATAGTACTAGCAAGAATATTAGATGATATGTGAGATGCACATTACAAGCATAAAAAGCATAGGATCAATCATGGCATTGGACTCAATAAAAATAAACAGTTTGTTATTATCCAATTAGTTTAGGTTTTGTTCCCTCACCTGTTAGCAATATTTGATGTCCTTCCAAGCCTTAAAATTCTCTTTGAATTGATTTAACAACCTAAAAGTTATATGAATTTAAGTTAGGGTTCATATGTGACATGTTACAGTAGTCAAAAATTGAAACAGAGCATTGATAGGTGCCTGATTGGTCCTACGGTCTCATGCTGTATCGACCTTATTGTCTACGGTCGATGCCCTATGGTCGCATATGGTGTGACCGTAGCTGCCCTATGGTCGCATATGGTGTGACCGTAGCTGCAACCATAATTTCTGGTCACAATCTATATGAAATTCGAGTTCTTCCTGGGTCAATTCTTTTGTTCTTCAATGGGGTTTATTCTAAGATCATCCAATGGCCATTATTAGTAATTTCTTATCAACCCTAATCATAAAATTCAATCCTCATGGTTCTTCTTGGGATTTTCTCAAGGAAATCAGATAGATCATAATAGATTGATATTTCCTATCTTCCATAGAAGTCTTATACTTAGAGTTTACATATCCAGAGATTCGTTTCATACCTTTTCCTGTGATAGAGAGCCATTCTCTTCTCAGCAAACTCTTCTCCTTAGCTTTTTCTTCTTTTCCTTCTCTTCCTTTTCTTCCTTCTCTTTCTCTAGGGTTTACTAATGTTCTAAAAGAGTGAAAAAGGGCTGAGGGACATCCTTTATATAGAGGAAAACTCTCCATATAGAGTCCTCTTTTAATTAGGAAAGCAATCCCTTAGTTTAGGAAAGTTTCCAAAACTCGGAGTCTGATCTGGGTTCTCACGGTCAATCATACGGTCGCATAAACAGTCAACCGTAGGGTCGAAATCCTGGATTTGAGATTTTTGGTTCCCTTCCCTATAGTTGACCATACCTACTCAGGCATACAACCTTAGGTATGTTTTTAGTGTTTTTAACTCTATTCTCATACCTGGTTTTTGATCTATCTTCACACGCTCGGTTCACTTGGTCCATGAATGATGGGAAGACTTGGCTCGACACTGTTAGACCAAGTTAGTGGAGTGCGGGTCTTATAACTCCCCCCTCATATTAATTTCATCCTCGAAATTTGCACATACCTTCCGAGTCGAATAAGTGAGGATATTGCTTCCGCATAGCGTTCTCTTTTTCCCATGTTACTTCTTCTACATTTTGGCTTCTCCAAGTAACCTTAACATAGTAAATGTCACGGTTGCGAAGATATTGCACCTTCTGACTAGTGATCTCAAAAGGTACTACTTCGAACGTCAAATCTTCAGTCAAATCTGGTGGATCCGTTGTTACCACGTGTGTTGGATCTCTGACATACTTCTTCAGTAATGAGATATGAAATACATCATGCACACTTGACATGGACGGTGGTAGTGCTAACTGATATGCTACTTTTTCACGTCTATCTTAAACTTCATAAGGTCCAATATATCTGGGACACATCTTTCCCTTCTGTCTAAACCTTTTCAAACCACACGTAGGAGATATTTTTAGAAATACTTTATCATCTATGGTGAATTCGAGATCTCTGCATTGATTATCTGCGTAGTGCTTCATAGGGTGACATCTGTATAGTTGCTTGATAGCTGTTGTTATAAGTAAACTCAATCAATGGTAATTTCTCATCCCATAGTCCTTTGAAATCAATAACATAAGCTCAAAGCATGTCTTCTAAAATCTGAATAGTACGCTTTGACTGTCCGTCTGTCTGAGGATGGAATGCAGTACTAAACTTCAATGTTGTACCCATAGCCTTCTGTAATCCTTCCCAAAACTTTGAGGTAAAGCGTGGGTCTCTGTCGAACACAATGCTTTCAGGTACACCATGATATCGGACAATATTATCTACACAAAGCTTAGGTAACCTCTCTAGGGTATACTGAGGTCGTATAGCTATGAAACGAGCTGTCTTGGTCAAACGATCCACAATCATCCAGGCCGCGTCAATTACTCGGGGAGTCAATGGTAACCCGGTGACGAAGTCCATAGTGATGCAGTTCCATTTCCATGCTGGTTCTGGTAGTGGCTGCAACAATCCTGCAGATCTGTCTTTCAGCCTTTACTTGCTGACAATTCTAGCATTGAGACACAAATTTAGCTACATCCGCTTTCATTCTTCTCCACTAATATAGTTTCTTCAGATCATGATACATCTTCGTACTTCCAGGATATACCGAATAAGAAGTGGTATGAGCTTTCTTCATTAGTCTGTGTCTAATATCCAAGTCTTCATTTTCAGGAACACATATCCTTCCTTTGTATCTTAGTACATTTTCAACGTCCAAGGTGAACTTAGGAGTAGTCTTACCTTTTTCGGGGTCTTCTTGCATCGTTCTCAGATAAGGGTCTGATTTAATAGCGGCTTTCACTTCGTCTAATAGATCAGGTACAATCTTCAATGTAGCAAACATGTTTGAGAATAGATGATTAAACCCTTGGTCAGTTGATTCATTCGGAATATCAATCTCGAACTGCTCTTTACTATAATTAAATACTCTCCCTGTGACACACGCCGCAGCATTTGCACTAACTTCTTCTTGGGATTTTGTCATAGCTTTCCTGCTTAGTGCGTTAACAACTACATTAGCTTTTCCTGGATGATACTGGATATCGCAATCATAATCCTTCAATAATTTCATCCATCTTCTTTGTCTCATGTTCAACTCCTTCTGATTAAAAAGATGAGTGAGACTCTTATAATCTGATTTAATCTGAAATTTCTCTCCATACAAATAATGTCTTCATATCTTAACAACATGTACTACTGCTGCTAATTCCAAGTCATGAGTGGGATAGTTCTTCTCATGTGTCTTCAGTTTTCTTGAGGCATACGCAATTACTTGTTCTCTTGCATAAGCACACATCCTAAACCTAACTTAGACGCATCAATGTACAAGATAAATGGTTGTCCTGGGATCAGAATAGTCAAGATGGGAGCTGATATCAATCTAGCCTTCAATGTTTGAAAACACTCTTCACATTTATCGGTCCATACAAACTTTTCTCCTTTCTTTGTCAGACTGGTGAGAGGTACGGCAATTCTAGAGTAATCTTCCATGAATCGTCGATAATAACCAGCTAAACCTAAGAAACTTCTGATTTCTGCAACATTCTTAGGTGCTTCCCATTTCACAATGGTTTCAATCTTGCGAGGATCCACTTTAATTCTTTCAGCGGATACAACATGGCCTAAGAAAGTGACTTCATTTAGTCAGAACTCACACTTTGTGAATTTTGTGTAAAGCTTCTCTTTTCTTAGTAGCTGCAGAGCGACTCTTAGATTTGTGACAAGAGTTTCTTTGTCGTTGAAGTAGACTAGTATGTTGTCAATAAATACAATGACTGACATATCCAACATATCATGGAATACCCGATTCATGAGTTAAATAAAAATTGCCGGTGCATTAGTCAATCCAAAAGACATGACTAAAAATTCATAATGTCCATAACTAGTTCTAAATGCTGTCTTCGGAATATTACCTTCCTTAATCTTCAACTGATGGTATCCTGACCGAAGATCAATTTTGGAGAACACTTTGGCACCTTGCAACTGATCGAACAAGTCATCGATCCGAGGCAACGGGTACCGATTCTTGATTCTAAGCTTATTCAATTCTCGATAGTCTATACACAGTCGAACACTACCGTCCTTCTTTTTCACGAACAATACTGACGCTCCCCATGGTGATATGCTGGGTCTGATATAACCCTTGTCCAGTAATTCCTGTAATTGTACCTTCAGTTCCTTCAGTTTAGTAGGAGCCATTCGATAGGGTGCTTTCGATACTGGTGCGGCTCCGGGTATAAGATCTATGACGAACTCTGTCGCTCGGTCGGGTGATAGTCCTAGTTTTTCCTCTGGAAATACATCCAAAAATTCATGCACAACTTCAATATCCTCAATTGGTGATGCTTCCTTGGTGAGGTCGACCACAGATACTAGATACCCAATTCCTCTTTTCTCGAGGCATTTTCTAACCTTCAATGCAGAGGGAATGAGTTTTCATTTACAGGGAAGTTTGGTTCCCACAAAACTAAACTCTGCTCCTTCCTTGTCTCTAAATGTCAATTTTTTCTGCACATAATAGGTTTACAGAGTGCCGAGCTAACCAATCCATTCCCAAGACAATGTCAAAATCTACCATCTCAAGTTGAATTAAGGTTGCATCCAAAATCTTCTCGCTGATAAGAACTGGACATGGTCCATAACCTCTGTCTAGTTCCACTTCTAATCCCATAGGTGATCATACAAGCAATTTATAGTCTAAAAGTCTGAGAGGTAGATTTAACTTCTTTCCAAACGATACCGATATAAAAGAATGAGTAGCTCCAGAGTCAAAGAGTACTCTGGCAGGTAAGCCATTAATAGGTACGATACCTGTGACCACTTCAGGAGATGCGGCAGCATCTTCAGAAGTAACTGCATAAACCTTTCCTTGCTTCCTTGGCTTAGGACACTCCCTTGAATAATGTCCTACTTGATTACAGTTAAAGCACTTAACTCCAGCATTACTTTGCGTCTGTTGAGGTTGGGCTATCGGAGTCGTCTTGGTTGCAGCATTGAAGCCTTGAGTATGGAAGGGTTTAAATGTCTTTGAGTTCCCTTCGTTGTATGAATTTCCATTAGGCCTTTTAATACCTCTGTTTTGAGCAAAATAACTTTCCCTCTGGCTCGATTCCAGTACTCGAGCAATCTGTACAGCTTCATTATAAATCTTTTTTTCCAGTCCCAATACATACTCACAGATGCTTCCCCTAAGTCCCATGACGAACCTTTGGGTTTTGGTATTTTCCTCCTGCATATTAGAGGGAGCAAAGAAAAATAGTTCTTCATAACGCTGTTGATATGCGTCTACAGTCATCTGTCCCTGATACAGACTCAGAAACTCCTTTTCCATTTGATCTCTGAAACTCTTGGGAAAATACTTCTTGAAGAAAGCTTCTTTATAGATAGCCAGGTCAGTTGGGCGTGTTTTGTCAACAGATAACTTCTAGTTGATTTCCACCAGTGGTGTGCATCACCTTTCCGCATAAAAGTGGCACATAATACCTTCTCTTCTTCATTTATAGTCATCATCATAAAGTTTCTTTCCATCTCATCGATCCAGTGAGCTGGCCATAACGGGTTTGATGGTTTGCATGTAAATTCCTTCGGCTTTAACTTTAGGAAATGCTTGATCAGTCTGGAGTGATCAAGCTGATACTGTGCATATATTCCATACATAGGTGGCTGGTACTGATAATTTCCTTGGTTATACCCGCCTTGCGGTGCTTCAAGGTTTGGCACTTGGCCTTGTACTGCTGGTGTTTGCGGTGCTTGGGGTATAGTGTTGCTAGCACCAGGTGCCGTACTGGCTTATCTTGCAGGTGGAGAGGTTATGTTTGCAGCTGGAAAAATAATTCCTATAGCAGCTTGCATATTGGCTTACATTTATTGTATTTTCTGTAATTGTTGTGCTAAATTCATCACCGCAGTGGCCAAATCTATAGGTGGTGCAGGTAGGTTGGTTGGGTTGGCTTGGGTGTGCACATTTTGAGGTGTAGCATTTTGAGTTCCAATATTTCCTTTCTGTCCTTGCTGACCTTCATTGTCATTAGTCTCCATAGGTGGTGGAGATGGGTTTGCATTTTGTCTCCTTCTACTTACTCTGCGTCCAACCATTTAAACTCTTGACTGAATGGTACTTGGAAAGGCTGTACATGTGAGACAAGATATGATGGTAGTATTGGGTTAGTCTTACAATGAAAAGCGAGAGAAAAACAAAATCAATAGGCAAAAGTTCAAACAGAATCAAATGCAGACAACAGTAGGTCATATGTCGATGGCCTACAGTTGCATGTCGTGCAACCATAGGTGTGAACATCACATCCCTGGCAACATACCGAGACCCTATGGTCGATCATACGGTCAATCCTACGATCGATGGTTTTGGTCGAATTATGCGACCGTAAGATCCAAAATCAGTTTTTAAAAACCTATTTTCGAGAGTTTTCCCTCTCATTCTACTTCTTTCTCCTACGGTCTCTACTCAACTCACCTCTAGTGAGTTGCTACAGTGTTGACCATACAAACTTGGTGATTTTTCCTTCGATCTATGACCCAGATTCCATTCCACAAGGTATGTTCTCTACTCTCTTTCATTTTTAAGATTTCGTACCTAGGGTTTTTGTCATTTGTAGGGTTTCTTCTAATTAATGTTTTTCTATTCGTAAAAATTTGATTTTTATTAGGGGATTTTGCTACTGGCCACCCAATGGATGAAAGCCCTCAAGAAAATTTGAGTTTCATCGGTTGGTTTGGTAAAAATTTTGAAAATCCCAATTTTGACCTAAAATTTGGGGTTTTTGCCCAATTGTCAAAATTTTTCAAATTTGACCTACCTAGTTAAAATTACCGATTGAATATGCGTTGTAGGATGATTTGGGACCTATGGAAGTCCTCCTGCCCAAATGTTTGGGTGAAAAGTGAGGCTTTTTCTCATTTTACGTCGTTATGTTGTCAAATTTTTCCAAATTTTCTAACTTATTTTTCTTATTTTCTTTTCTTACAGCTATCATGGTTCACACCAAAGTTCCTCGAGTTCATGACCCACTTTGCTTCTGGTCTATGGAAGCCGAAGTGCGATATCCTTGGTTTGGCAGAAAGAAAGTTGAAGGGGGTAGATGTGTGAATCTAGCCCACTTAGCCTTGTTTGATGTGGAGGGGGCATTTGGCGATATGGGCTGGCTTCCTGTGATCCTATACGAGGCTTGCACTCGCCTGGACTTGGTTAAGCAGTTCTACTGTCACCTTCAGGTGGAGGGTGACCTAGAGGATGTAGGGAGGGGCAGAGAGCTTCGGATCACCAGCTGGGTGAAAGGGGTTCTGATTTCTTTCAACTGCCAGGAGTTGGCTGATCTCCTAGGTATCTCAAATGATGGACAGTTGGTTTATTGTGCACCCAGAGAGCCACAGTTTCTGTCTACTCAGATGTGTGCAGAAATTGATAGCCAAATTCTTCAGGATGACCGCTGGGAGGTAAAAGCAGTCAATCTGCGTCCAGAGCCACGTGTTTGTTGCAAGATTATCCAGTATAATCTGGTTCCCAAGGGCAGACATTATGAGATGATCTCACAACTGACTCAGTACCTTCTGTACTGTGTGTGAGGACAAAGATGGTTGGATTTTGAAGTCGTCACCTAGATTAAGGTTTAGGACTTCAGAAATGTGAAATCTCACCCCAAGGTAAGACTTCGATTGACTCATGACCCTTAGATTGGATTTTTGGTCCATCAAAGATTGGGTAAGCATCATGTTACGATTATGGGAAGGGGTTCGGCACCCAAACCGTCCGATCAAAATCGGTCTCCTATACCTTTCCTATGCTAGACTCTATCTATAAAATTGAACCAAACCAAGTGGTTTGATATCATTGAACCGAATCTGGATCCACCAGATTGCCTACGTATCATGGATTTCTTCCGAAAATCAGGTTCACCATCGTAGTTCAGGTGTGATTAAAGTTTATGGCTGTGATTTATGCTTGTGCATGATTAAGTTCATTGTTCAAGTTGAAGTTTATGCCTAAAATGATGAGAAACCCTATGGGTTAGGATATGGATATTCCATACGAACTGATAGATAGTCCTAGTGGATCTAAGAATGGATTACCTTATTCGGGTCTAAATGTGGATAACCCTATTTGGGTCGAAATGTGGATAACCCTTTCTGGGTTGGAATGTGGATAATCCTATTTGGGTTGAAATATGGATAACCCTTTATGTGTCAAAATATGGACGGATATCCTAGTGGATCTATGGATAGTCTGAGTAGACTAAGGTGTGGATCCAAATTTGGGATTAGCCCAAATGGCCTATGTAACCTAGGGTTTGCCTTAGGAATCAGAATCCGCATAGTTCGAAATGATGGGATAACCTATTCTAGGTTAGGGATTTAGAACCTATTCTAGGTTTAGGATTTAGAACCTATTCTAGGTTTTAGGATTGAGAACTTATTCTAGGTTTAGAACCTATTCTAGGTTTAGGATTTAGAACCTATTCTAGGTTGAAATATGCTGAGGGGCAGAGATCGTCCTGAACTATCCTTTCATCCTAAGCTCTAATTTTGGAAGGTTTGGCAAAGCATTCTCTTTCTTTGTTAAATTTTTTATTATTTCCCATTATACCCTTTCCAAGAATGTGGGTGCCTAAATGCACACCCACACGCCTAGATTGTCTTCTAGAAATGTGCATATGTGGCAGTTCAACTAGGGTGTTGCATAAATTAAATTATTGCCAAAATAAGTTATTCATCTAAATATGGCATATAATGCATTTATGGCAAGAAATACACACTGTAGCTAGATTGTTAAAAATCTCCCCAATATGGCATGTGTTGCAAATAAGGAAAGAACCTATATGGCAAGATCTAGTATGCTAATCTAAGCATGGTAAGACCTAACATGGCAAGAAATCAATATATGCATCTATATGTCAACATGGCAAGCACCAAACATAGAATGCAAATATGGCAAAAAAAATATCATGAATCATCCAAATAAGATAAGATCTTGTATGCTATCTTATAAGCATGTTAAGATCTAAGAATGACATTTTTATGCATGGAAACACTAAAAATAGCAAGATATCACAATAGGCATTATGTATAAATATGGCAAGCACCAATTATAGCATGTGTATACATGGTAAGAAATATTCATCATACCAAATATAGAAACAACACATGAAAAACCAATAGTGGCAAGTAATCTAGAGATTGTTATGCCAAATATTGTAAAAAATAATGTTAGCATAGCATGCATGACACGTTGAATGAAAATAGCAAAGCACTTTCTGTGTACTTTATAAATCGGCTTGTAACCCTACTTTCAGGAAGTCAAATGAAACACAAAATATATCAAGTTTGGACTAATTCAATGAACTACATTTTCTCTGAAAGGATGTATCCCAAATTCTGGGTCTAAACCTATGCGAAAGCTCACCCAAATTTCGGCTTCAATTTTGACAGAGTCTATTCCAGGCTCTATTGGGTCATGGTAAACTGATGCACAAAGGCCTTTTCATGTCCAAATGAACTCCAACTTATATGAGATCAAAGTAGACTCAGAGATCTACAATTTCTCTGGAAGGGTCAAAACCTAACAAAAAGGCCAAGTGGGTCAAAAAACACCCACAATGTTAAGTCAATGCATTATCCATAGTCATTCCAGATTCAAACCATTTTTATCCATGTTAAATTCAATATTTATTAAAATTTAATCCACAGCAGTTTACATGATTTTTTCATGGCCTTCCCAGATTTAAATGAATCCAAATTTTTTTAGGGGTTCTTTCTGACTCATAGATGAGTCTAGGGTAAATTTTTGAGGGCCATTGGATTGATTTTGATATATTTTAACTGAAACCCTAATTCAAGTTCTAGATCTGACATTTTAAATCTGGTGTTCCATTCATGGATTTGTTTGGCTAAGCAACCCTCCGTGGATGGAGCTCAGTTTTGGACCAGAGGAGTCTCGTATCATGTAGAATGAGGGAAAAAATCATAGACATGACAAAATCATGGCAAAGGTTGATCAAACATGTATCATCAATGTAAATCACATACTATAACCTATCATGGCCTATTCAATCATTCATATTCATCAAAGATAATTATTGAGACATGAGTTTAGGTTTCCTACCTTGTCCAAAAGATGGGTGAATCCTTTGTTGCAGCTTGCTTGAAGAGATTGGTGATGGTGAGTGCTCTTCCTTTTCTTTTCTTCTTTCTCCTCTTCTTTGCTCCTTTCTTTTCTTCTTCCTCTTCTTCTTCTCGGCTTCCTCTCCTTTTCCCCTTTCTTTCTCGGCTCTCCTTCTTCTCCCATTTTTTTTTCTTTTCTTTTCTCTCTCTCTCGGCTCTCCTTCTTCTTGGCTTTTCCCTCTTTCTCTCCTTTCTTTCTCGGCTCTCCTTCTTCTCCCCTTTTCTTTCTTTTTTTTTTCTTTTCTCTTCTCTCTCTCTCGGCTCTCCTTCTTCTCTGCTTTTTTCTCTTTTTCTCTTTTTTTTTCTTTTTTCTCTCTCTCGGCCTTTTATCTTCTCTCCCTCTTCTCCACTCAATCTCTCTCACTCCCCCCAAAACGGAAAAAATATTCCTCTTTCCTCACGTCTTCTCTCTTTCCTTCTTCCTTCTTCTCCCTCTCCTTCTTTCCTTTTCTTCTTCTTTCCTTCTTCTCCCTTTCCTTCTTCTCGGCTTCCTCTTTCCTTCTTTCCTACTTCTCCACTCAATCTCTCTTTCACTTTTCCCAACACAAAATATCCCCTCCTTCCTCACGTCTTCTCTCTTTCCTTCTTTCTTTTTTTTCTTCTTTCCTTTTTCTCCCTTTCATTCTTCTCGACTTCCTTTTTCCTTCTTTCTTTTTCTTCTTCTTTCCTTTTCTTCTTTTTTCCTTCTTCTCCCTCTCCTTCTTTCCTTTCCTTCTTTTCCCTTTCCTTCTTCTCGGCTTCCTCTTTCCTTCTTTCCTTCTTTCCTTCTTCTCCACTCAATGTCTCTGACTTTTCCCAACGAAAAAATCCCCTCCTTCCTCACGTCTTCTCTCTTTCCTTCTTTCATTTTCTTCTTCTTTCCTTTTTCTCCCTTTCCTTCTTCTTGGCTTCCTCTTTCCTTTTTCTTCCCTTCTTCCTCTCTCCATCTGCCCCTCACTCTCTCACTCTTTCCTTCTTCTCCCTCTCCTTCTTCTCGATTTCTCTCTCCTTTTGTTCGTCTCTCTCTTTCCTTCTCTTTTCTCTTAGTTGGCCAGCCCTCTTCTTACCTTAATCTTCTTCTTTCCTTTCTAATCCATCACCTTTCCAATCCTCTTCCATCTAGTCGACACATGGCTGTCATCCTTCATTCATATATAGATATATCACATTTTACATATATGATGCATAATGCATATAATATATAGTATAATATATATAATAAAATATACAAAATATAGTATAATGCATAATATGCATGCACATGGATTGATATGATTTGGTCTAGACTGGTCTGCTGGGTTGGACT
This sequence comes from Protea cynaroides, assembly GCA_028583415.1. Lineage (NCBI taxonomy): Eukaryota > Viridiplantae > Streptophyta > Magnoliopsida > Proteales > Proteaceae > Protea > Protea cynaroides. The sequence goes on along the minus strand of CM053271.1, from coordinate 50,098,351 downwards.
AAGTTGGGTTGAGCTAGGTTAGGCCAAAATTGGTTCTCTCTATCATTTCATAGGCCTTTTTCGTTGCCATTCCTCATGGAATTTTTCGACAGCCTCTATCCTAAATTTTCTAAGTTCACTTTGTAGAACACTAAAAATAAGGAATATTGGAGCTTAAATTACCTCATTTGGAAATAAAATGGCCAACTTATGAATTTTTGAAGTTTAAACAGGCCAATTTACGATAATTTGGCTAACAACTCCGCATGGGATCTTTTGGAGACCTCTGCCTAAAATCCTTTACGTCCACTTTGTAGAACACTAAAAATGGAACATATTGAAACTGAAATCAACTAATTTGGATGTGGGGTGACCAAAATATAAATTTGCAAAGATTAAACGCCCATTTCAACATGTAATTTTGCATGGGACCCTTCGAAGATTTCTGTATCGAATTTTTCACGCCCACTTTGCAGAACACCAAAAATGAAGAATAATGGCCTTTGAATCATCTGAATCGGACGTAGAATGACAAAGATATGAAGCATTGAAGTTCTATCGATAATTCTATATGAAAGCTTGCATGGGACCCATCGGTGTCCTCTACCCGGGATTTTTCACGTCCACTTTGAAAATGACTGAAAATAAGAAATATTGGTACTTAAATCATATGATTCAGATATCGAATGATCAAGATATGATGATTTGAAGTTCAACGATAATTTAGGCATGCATCCTACGCTAATTACATAAATGCCCCTACACCTTCAAACTGACTACAACTGTGATACCTTCCTTGTTTGATGTCAGAATTGGATGATTTCGGTCTCAATTTGTAGGTAATTTCACGACCTATACATCCAAGTAGGTAATAGCCCATGACCCTGCTATGGGGTTTATTAAAGAATCACAAACCCTTGAATTAAAAGTCAAAAATATGGATTCACTTATGCTGGGGATGGCAAAAATAGGGTATTTACAGATGCCCCTCTTTAGCCAAGATTATTACCAATTGAAGGCTAAAGGCAAAGAACCACATTTTTGATATGAGTGAGATTGCTTATTGGGCTGCACTTAGCGTAATTGTCCTAAACTCCCTACATATTCTAAGAGTGTCCTAGAAATGAAGCTTAGAACGTAGTTCGACTGGTAAGAAGGTTTGCTCTTCTTGGAAAATTGATGATTGTTCTTCTTGTATGAAGCTAGGCTATGAATATAAGGCTCATTTATAGGCTGGGAACCTCTTATTGCTGAGGTGGGACTCATGATGCAAGGTATGAGCGGGCTTGAACCCGACTTGATCCATTTGTAGGCAAATAAACCTCTTCTTGTACAAAGCTAGGCTGTGAATACAAGGCTCATTTGTAGGCTGGGAACCTCTTCTTGCTGAGGTGAGACTCATGATGCAAGGTACGCGCGGGCTTGAACCCGACTTGATCCATTTGTAGGCTGATAAACCTCTTCTTATACGAAGCTAGGCTATGAATACAAGGCTGGTTGCATGAGCTTGGGCTCGGTTTTGATTTGTCTGGATGGAGGAATTATTGTCTTTTCTTTTGATTGAACTGAGGCTCTTTAGATTTGTCATTTTGGGTTGAGTACCTGCACTTATCAGAACATTGAAAAATTCATAGAGCATGTTATAATGATCATTTCTAATGGGGTGGGGAAACAAATGTTTCTTTGTTGAATTTAAAGAGACATAGTTCATGAGACACACTGGAATTTAAAAAACCTAAAATGCTATTGGTTTCTTGACTGGGGTAACTCTAGGGAGTGTTTGAACATTTCGATTGTTCCATTTACGAGCAATGGTATCAACCAGATCTAATGTCAACTTTCTAGGAGGTTCACAATCAGTCACTTCTTTACTAGTGCTTGTTGGGATATTGAATTGCTAAGGTAGCCTTGTTGGGGAATAGAATGAAGTATGAGTCAACCCCATGAACCGAACATGTAAACTATTCTCTGTATTGGTAACAACCCACTCTTGCTTCCACCAAGTGTATTTCCATCTGATATCTACTGTGGTTATTTCTTTGAGGCGGCTGAACCAATCTGTGTCCATTTGATAGGCCATAGGATCTGTGCTTTTTGCCAATTGGTAGGGGTTAAGGGTCGTTGCTTCAGATTCCTCAACCAATCCTAACCTCTCTGTTAACCAAATTTGAAGTAGGTACGGTGATTCGCTAGAATTGTCCAGCTCGAACTGATCTTGATGAGTTGCCATGAAGTCAAGGCCCTTTAATGTCTCGGCCAAAACTGTAGGGATGATGTCAAAACCTTGTCTCGCATGTTTGATGAGATCTATTATGATTGAAGAATCTGTATCTATGCAACTTCGTAGCAATAGCCGGGCTATACTACAATAAAGGTAAACATGTCTTATCTGATCCTGTGCTTCTTTCCCTTTTGGATTTTTATGAGCATATGATTTGATCATGCGCTTTATCTGTAGTCGTTGATCCTGTACAAAACGACACATTTCTTTCCTGTCCCAGCTGAAAAAATATTGTATCTCTTGCTTGTAGTCTTTTCCTGGAGATGGTTTGAAGATCTTCCGCTTAGGTGTGTGCAGGAGGCAAGCTCTGAATTCTTCCACAGGTTGGGAATAACTCAACTTCTCCCATCCTGAAGACATGAACTATTGGACAGCATCGAGCGGCTGCTTTCAAGAGATCTGAGTATAATTTTATCGTTGTCAACTGAGGAAGTGCATCCAATTGATGCTGTCACAGGAAAGAGCTATCTTCTGTGAACTCAACACGCCAGCTCCAGTTTTTCAATGCCTTATCCATCTCTGTAATTCTGTTCGATGGATCGATGGATTGTCAGCCTTCCAGGTATGACCTGTAGGAATCCCGACATATAAATTGAGGTTAAATCATGAATCATTGGAATTATCTTAAATTGTAGTTGTTTAGATATATTGAAATGCCCTTAGTAGATTACACATGAAATGTATACATATGCATGACTCTGTCTGGGTTTTAAGTACATCTATAGACATGATGAGCGAAAGCGGAGGTCCAAATGGGACTGACAAGATACTGTCCAGGTGGGTCTGCCGCCTGGAGGAGTTTGTGGTTATTTATGTAGAATGGGCTTATTTTACTGTGAAGACCCCATTTATCAGTTTGAGAAAGGAAGGGCCTATTGGAATCTTGGGACGACGTCGGATGTAATGAACGACAGTTAAGAGTTCCAGCCAGATTTTTATTCTACAATTTCTCAGATTGATATACTCATAAGAGTTTATATCAAATGATATGAAAGGTGGGCTTTGATATGTAACTCTTGGAAAATCTGTCGGATAGATGGACAGATGAAAAAGTTTAGCAAAAAAAATTAGAAATTCTTTCTTTGATTATGATGATAGGATGAACCATCCCTGGGTGAAAGATTGTTGTACCCCATTGGAGAATCCAGTCAACCATGTCGGTAAGTTCTTCAAATGATTGATACCCGTTGTTGGTGTTAGCAGGTGAGAGAGAGGCCTTCTACACTCTCCATTTTTTTTGAAGAGTGTAGAGGCTACACATAATATCTCTTCACTTGATCCAAGTTGGTCAAGTATTGTAACTCAATGCCCTCCATGTTGACCATTCGAACAGCTTTTTCGGGTAAGATTTCCTTTACCATGAATGGTTTACTCCAATTAGGGTGAAATTTACCCCTAGGGTCATGGACAGGTGCTCTTTGCTCCTTCAATACTAGGTCCCCGACTATCAAGTGGTGAACAAGCACCTTTTTATTAAAGATTGCTGCCATTCTTTGTTAGTATTTTTTTGCATTACCGACTGCCTTCATTCTTCTTTCATCAATGAAGTTCAGTTCATCATATATGGATTGTAGCCATTCAGTTTCTGGAATCTTACATTCCATCAAGACTCTCAGTGATGGCACCTCTATTTCTACTGGGAGGACTGCTTCCATACCATATTAGTGAATAAGGCGTTGCCCCAGTGGATGTTCTTATGGATGTTCTGTATGCCCAGAGTGCATAAGGTAGTTTGTCTGCCCAGTCAACATTAGTCTCTGCCATCTTCTGGAGGATAACCTTGACATTTTTATTGGCCACCTCTACTGCCCCATTTGTCTGTGGACGATAAGGAGAAGATCGGTGCCTTTTGATGTGTAACTTGTCACATAATTCTTGGACTCTCCCTCTGAAGTGTTGTCCTTGATCTGAGATTATAGAATGAGGCATCCCATGCCGGCATATGATGTACTTTTGTAGAAATTTAGCCACTTTGTTTGCTGTAAGCTTGGCATATGACTGTGCCTCTACCCACTTTGTGAAATAATCAATGGCAACCAAGATGAATTCATACCCATTTGAGGCTTTAGGATGAATTCATCTTGGTTTTGACATTTTTTTACAAACTCTGCACAGTTTGCTTCCATTGTGTTCCAGTAATATCCCATTCTGATGATCTTCTTTGCAAGCATTCTAGCATTCATGTGAGGTCCACATATTCCTTGATGGACTTGTTCGATGATGTTTTGCGCCTGTTCTACGTCGACACAGACTAGCTATACTCCTTCATGGGATCTTTTGTACAGGATATCTTCGCATAGTATGAACTGAGAGACATATCGCCTAAGAGATTTCTTTTCACCTGTTGTGGCTTTTGCTGGATACTTTCCTTCCTTAATGAAATCTATGATGACAGCAAACCATAGTCGGCCATCGACTGTCAGTGCATTCACTTCTTCCAAGTGGACTGATCGTACTCTTTTCTCTATGATTAGGGGTTTGATACGTCCCAAAGGATCATTTCCAATCATTGAAGCCAAGGTGACCAATGCATCAACACACTTATTGGTATCCCTTGGGGAGTAGTCAAATTCAATTTGCATGAATTTCCGAGCCAAGGTTGTTGCACATTGTTGGTAAGGTACCAAATTTTCATCTTTGGTTTTCCAGTCCCCTCTGACTTGGTAGATAACAATTGATGAGTCACCATAGACCTTTAATTTGCATACCCCAATGGCCAAGGCTACTTTCAGTCCCATGATACATGCTTCATAATCTACAATGTTCTTTGTGCAGTCAAAGTCTAATCTGAATGAAAATGGCACAAATGCCCCTTCTGGATCTATGAATAAGACGCCGGCCCCGTATCCCATATGATTTGCTGCTCCATCGAAGAACATTATCCATGTGTCATTCTTCCCTTCCTCTTAAGTTGTGTGGACTTCTTCATCTGGGAATACATCTTCCAGATGTCTGAGGTTATCTTCAACCGGTAGAGCTGATAGATGTTCTGCAATTACGCTCCCCTTGATAGACTTTTGCGTAGTGTATGTGATGTTGAATTCGGACAACTATAGCCATCTAGCTAACCTTCCTATCAAAGCTGGTTTCTCGAATAGATACTTCAGGGGGTCCATTCTGGAAATGAGTATGACCTTGTAGGATAACATATAATGCCTCGGTCTCTTTGTTATCCAGACCAGAGCTATGCATGTGTTTTCCAGCTGTGTATAGTTGGCTTCGTAGCTTGTGAATTTCTTACTTAAGTAGTATACTGCTTTTTCTGTCTTTCCATCCGTATCATGTTGGGTTATCATTGATCCCATAGAACCCTCTAGTACTGACAAGTAGAGGAGTAGTGGTCTCCCCGGTACTGGTGGGGCTAAGACTGGTGGGTTCAACAGATAGGTCTTGATTTTGTCGAAAGCCATCTGACATTGAGGGTTCCAATCTTTTGGCTGGTCTTTCCGGAGTAGCTTGAAAATTAGTTCGCATGTTGCAGTGAGATGTGCAATAAATCGGTTGATGTACTGAAGTCTTCCCAAGAAACCTCTTACTTCCTTTTCTGTTTGAGGAGATGGCATTTTAGAGATGGCTTTTATCTTAGCTGGATCAATTTCGATTCCTCTTTGGCTGACTATAAAGCCTAGCATTTTGCCCGCTTTTACCTCAAATGCACATTTTTGGGGATTGAGCCTTAGTTTATATTGCTTGATCCTCTCGAAGAACTTCCTTAGCACCGGGATGTGACCTTCTCTGGTGAATGACTTTACAATCATATCATCTACATACACCTCTACCTCTTTATGGATCAGGTCGTGCAAGATTGTAGTAGCCATTCTTTGATAAGTTGCCCCAACATTCTTCAACCCAAATAGCATCATAGTATAATAATAGGTACCCCAGTCTGTTATGAAGGCGGTTTTCTCCTTGTCTTCAGGTGCCATCTTTATCTGATTATACCCTGAGAATCCATCCATGAAGGACAAAAGAGCATGATTTGCAGTGTTATCCACTAAGATATCTATCTTTGGTAATGGAAAGTCATCTTTGGGGCAAGCCTTATTCAGGTTTCTATAATCGATGCACACCCTCAGTCTTCTGTCCTTTTTAGGTACGATGACCACATTTGCTAGCCACTCTGGGTACTTCGTGACCTCTAAGAATCCTGCGTCAAACTGCTTCATGATATCTTCTTTAACCTTCAGGGTCCATTTAGGCCTTAACCGCCTTAGCTTCTGCTTATATGGCCTTGCATCTGAGATCAAAGGTATCTTATGCTGTACAACTTCAAGGTCTATGCTAGGTATATCCTCATAGTACCAGGCAAACACTTCTTGGAACTCCATCAGTAATTCTGTCATTTGTTTGGCTTTTTCTTCTGTCAAGGTAGCACCGATCTTTATCTCTCGAGGTTGCTCTGCTGAGCCAAGGTTAATTATTTTGAAGTCTTCGCTGACAGGTTGAGCCTTCTTCTCCTCCGAGGCTTAGATGGATTGTAATATTTTAGGAGATGGTTCATCATTCTCATCATTTTCAAAGTTAGAGTTAGAAAGAGAAGGAAATGAAGAAGTAAATGCAGTGTAATTCAAAACATCATCTTTATTCATATTCAAAAGTAGAGGTACAGAGGAAAAGGTTCCTTGTGGAACAAACTCAAAACTTGAAAGGACTCAATCTTATGTAAAGACCTAAGGACCCTGGGCTCAGACATAGTCATAATATGTGGATTACATGGCAACCCCTTTGGGTAAACAAAATTATCATAACAACTCCAATTTGGGATTATTCCGCTGACGGGAAGGGTGAATTGTTGTATATCGGGACTGCTGTCTTGAACTTCACTGGTGAGTGTCATCACTTGATCATCATCGAACAAATTGCTGATGTCGATCATCTCTGTCTCAGATTTCTGCTCCTTGCTCTGCTCTTGGATCTTGGCTTGCTCGAGCTTTTCCCAGTCAAAAGTACAATCATGAAATATTTCAAACCCGGGTACTTGCTTTTGAAGGTGGACATTGAACCAAGGTTCTGAAAATCCGCAATTGATGTTATCTTCTCATTTTTTAACAAAATACCCATTGAGGGTCTTCGAAAACTGGATGTTTTGCACACTGTACAACCCCTCAGATATTGCTTGATAAACTATTTCATCTGTCCTTTGGGGTCGCCAGTCCCCACTAGCTCTGTCTGATGCTCGTATTGTGCTGCTACCATACTGACTACTATGCTTGTATTTTATCCTCTCGAGCTTTCGAAATCTTTCATCAGCTCCCCTCTGCTTTTACTTGATTACTTTCAGATCCCTTTCAGTGGGGGTATACCCCAGTCCAAATCTATACTCATTGACCAATAGAGATAAGCAAAATAACTAATTACAAACCATTTCTACTTTCTCAAAATATTTTAATATCCATATACAAATACCAAAATAAAAAAAGAGTAAATTTGTTACATTGTTCTTGATAGATATCTTCATCTATCAACAAAAATAATCACAATATCCAGAGTATATTAGGGAAGGGAGAAAGTAAGGATAAGGCTACGCCATGCGTAGATGCAGTCACTGCAAGTGCAGTCCTCGTCATGCTCTCCACTAATATCCTCGGCACCAAAACCATACTAGCCAGAGGAGACTCCATAAACTCAACAATAGAGAAATCACCTTTAAAAGGATCTAAAAAAAAGTATCGACACGAGGGTGAGCTCACATCCTAGCTCAGTGAAAAATCTAGTATCACATGCTATGCACATACAAAATCCAATGATATGAAATGTAATTTATTTTATATTAGGTCTTAGGTTTGTGCTTCTCTATCTTGGACAAAGATAAAAGCTGAATAAATGACCCTAGACCACTAAAAGACTTCTATAGGTAAAATCGCCCCTTGGGGACTCCCATCTTTATAGGGTTCGTCACTTCCCACCATAGACCCCACATGCGCTAGCTAACATACACCCATACGTCACTGATTCCCCCTAGGGTCACCCAACCATCGGGAGTGCAAAGGTATGCCAATATCTTTACCCCTACTAGAGGGACATAGAAAACAGGGAATGACACCACCTATGTCTATTATGTTCATTTATTACATTTTGGTTGTCTGCCAATAGAAACCCCCAGATCATCACTCCCATGGATCACCTTGCCCCCACTAGCATGTCGACATAACCATCGTGCTATCCACCATCAAAGCACCATAGCCTCACTCCAATGGATCACCATGTCTACCACTAGCATGTTTACATTCCAATGTGATCCATGTGCCCATACTCCCATGCGTCACACAAACCACCATAGATGGTTGCAATCCAACATGATCCATGCACCCGTACTCCTATGGGTCACACAAGCCATCATACATGGTTGCATAAATTTATAAATAAAAACTACTCTAATGGTGAACCCCGACTCCACTCCTACGGATGACCATGCTCCCGCTAAAGCCTAGCATCAATAATGTGGCCCGTATATCGTACTCCCATACTCCATATGTTCACTATACCCAAAAAATCATATAAACATTCATAGTTGTTATAATGCAAATGCATGCTCATACATAGCAATCATGAAAAGCATACAATTAAATAACAACCTAAGCATGTTACTAGGAAAGTAAACATGTTATTAAAAAATGCCCTATGTCTATGGACTAGACCCCTCACCTAATTGCACAATAAGTGTAGCAATAATCAGAAACCAAACAGAAGGCCTCAACAATCAACCTTGTTCAATACCTATTTAACATATAAGGATTCATTAGTTTGGTTTCATAGCTTTTAATCAATATGGACAAGCCTTACATGTCCATACACGGGTCCCATGAAAGGTCAGGAACCAAAATGAATGGTCTTCCTAATCATTACTAGGCTTATAGGCCAATACAGACTGAACTGGTAGATGGAACCAGTAGAGGGTTCCACCAGTACGAGAAACTGGTAAACCCTTAGAATATTTTCTAAGTGGTGGCACCATAAAGATGAGCGGATGCTCGAGCATCTGGTTGGTCATCTGGTTTGTATACTGATGTAAACCCTGGGATTCTAGTAGGTTTTCTGAAAGCATTGTTGGGTGATCATTCATCCGAAACTGACTCCACTTATCATTAAGCCTAAGCGGAAGATCCAAATCATGCAGATCCACCAGGAACCGGTCGAACGGTTGGGGCTAATGCAGTGGATAGTGCCTCCGGTACGAGACTCTGGTTAGTTCATTAATTAATAAGCCAAGGCATTTGCCTTGGTGGAACCATGGTTTAAGCTAAGCGGACAAACAGACATGTCCATGGATTCAGTACATGGCACCAGTTCAGACCTAGAAACCAGGTCACCAACTGAGCTTGGTCTCCAAGCTTAAGAGACTTGTTCTCTACTTTAATGTTCCCATTTTGGTTGGTGGGAAACTCATTCCCACTATTAATATACACAATGGAAGCCATTTATGGATCTAATAGCTCCCTTAATGGAGTTGGTGAACTAACCCTAGGTTTTTTAGGTCATTAGGAACCATTAATGGAGTTTCAACCACCAAGGTTCTTACACTTATTCACTAAAGGAAAGTGGGAGGAAGGTAAACCTACCTCAATAACTCTTTAAGGAGTGAGGAAAATTAAACCTAGGTTTCCTAGGTCATTAATGGTGGACACCATTAATGGTGCTCAACCACCATGTTTGCTAGCCATTAACACAAGGGAGAAGGAGGAAGTTCATGAACACTTACCTCCAAAGGATGGGCTAGGGCTTGAGTTCCTTAGCTTCAAGCTTCGACTCTCCTCTTCTTCTTCTTCTCTACTCTCTCTCAGTCTTCCAGTTTCAAGAAAGGAGAAAAGAGGGCTTGGTCCCCCTTTTATAGGAAATCGAAGAGAGAGAGAGAGCATGACTGGTTCAAGCTTAACCAGTTTATGTCAACCAGATGAACGATACACCTAAACGATCCATCGATTGGGCTAAAATACAGCTTATTGGTCAACTCTTTGGCTTGGATGTTTTGGTATGCGTGTCCCTTCTACCAAAGGTCTACTAGGACACCCTAAACTACCAAGTGTACATAGTGAAGACTCACCTAAGGTTCAGATACCATCATCGGGTCCCCATCAGATGCTCCATAAGTTGATGTGTTGAAACCTAGCATAAGAGGAATCCGGGTTAGTAAAGGGATCTAGGTACGGGTCTCATAATCCCCTTAATTTATAAGAATTTTACCCCCAAAATTAAGGCATATTTGAGTCTTCAAACAAATAAGGATACTTCTCGTGCATTGCATCCTCACCTTCCCAAGTGGCTTCTTCAATTGCATAACTGCGCCAATGGGGATGGAAGAGCTCTATAATTGTTGCACCTTTCTGTCCAATATCACCACAGGTTCCACAGTGCATGATAAATCTCTATCAATTTATGAAACTTTGATACTCAAGACATGTGAGGGATCATGAACTTATTTATTTAGAAGTGAAATGTAGAATATATCATGAACTTTTGATAGTGTGGGAGGCAAAGCCAATTGATATGCCAGTTGCTTCTCCTCAAAATTTTATATGGACTAATGTATCTGGGTCTCAGCTTCCCTTTCTTGCCAAAGCATCGAATACCGTGGTGGGGTGACACTTTGAGGAAAAATTTATCACCAACCAGAAATTCCAAGTCTTTACATCACCCATCAGTGAAACTCTTCTGTTTGCTTTGAGCTGCCTTGATTCTCTTCCTGATTAGATTCACTTTATCACAAATGTCTTGTATAATATCAGGCCCTAATATTCTTTGCTCACCTACCTCATTCCAATACAACAGAGTTCGGCATCGCCTACCATACAATACCTCATATGGGGCAGCACCAAGGGTAGCCTAGAAACTATTGTTGTAGGCAAACTCAATTAAAGACAGATACTTGTCCCAGCTGCCTTTAAAATTTAATGCGCATGCTCGAAGCATATCATCCAAAATCTATACAATGCTTTCAGATTGTCCATCATTCTCTGGATGGAATGCAATACTGAACTTTAATTGGATACTCATAGCCTTCTGCAAACTGTCCCATAGCTTTGACGTGAATCTCAGATCTCTATCCGATACAATACTCGTCGGCACACCATGTAATCTCATTATGTTGTCAATTTATAGCTTGGCTAACCTGTCCATAATGTATGTTGGCCTAACAGCAACGAAATGAGCTACCTTTGTGAGATGATCCACAATTACCCAAACTACATCTACATTGTTTGGTGTCAAGGGTAATCCTATCACAAAGGTCATGGTGATAAGATCCCATTTCTACTTCGGGATTGATAATGGTTGAAGTAACCCAGTGGGTCTTTATCTATTTGCCTTCACTTGCTAATAAGTAAGGCACTTATACACAAAAGCTACCTTATCAGCTTTCATACCTCTCCACTAATAAGACTTCTCCAAATCCTGATACATCTTGGTACTGCCAGGATGCACTGAAAAAGGAGAGGAATGAGTTTCAATCATGATGGTTTCCTTCAATGACTGGGTAGATTCTGGCACACATGTCCTTCCTCTGTATCTTACCAAACCCATATTGTCCATAGAGAAGTTTGGGTCTTGCTTTCCTTTCTCAAGATCATGCTTGAGAGTCTTCAAATGAGCATCACTGTCAATAGCATATTTGATCTCATTAAGCAAGGTAGGCTAAATAGTCAATGTACCGAGCAGTGTCGCTATTGCCTCAACCCACTCCAACACAACATCATCAATGGTAGAGGGTTCAATCTCTGGAGGAGGTTCAAGAACCAATGTATGGGACATACTGTATCCTTCCTCTCATTCTACTGTCTCAAGGGTTTCCCCTTCCAATATGACCAATAACTTCCTGCTGAGAGCATCAGCTACCACATTGGCCTTGCTAGGGTGAAACTTAATGATGTAATCATAATCTTTTAACAGCTCCAACCACCTTCGTTGTCTTATATTTAGTTCCTTCTGGTTGAACAAATGGATCAGACTCTTGTGATCTAACATTATATAGAACGTCTCCTCAAATAGGTAATAGAACCATATTTTTAAGGCAAAAACAATTGCTACAAGCTCTAGATCATGGGTGGGATAATTCTTCTCATGCACCTTTAGTTGTCTCGAAGCATAAGCTACAACATAATAGTCATCCTACATGAGTACACAACCTTGTCCATACTTTGAAGCATCTGCATAGACCATGAATTTACCACTTTTTAAGATGGGACAGTTAAAACTGGGGTAGAGACAAGCTTCCATTTGAGAGTCTGAAAACTCTCCTCACAGTTATCTGACCATTCAAATTTTATACCCTTTTTGGTCAATCCGGTCAGTGGGATTGCTATGCGGGAAAAACCCTCAATGAAGCGTAAGTAATAGCCGGCCAATCCGAGAAAACTTTTGACCTCTATCACTAAAGTGGGTGTCTTCCAGTCCATGACTACACTGACCTTTCTAGGGTCTACTGCTATTCCTTCTGTTGGTATAATATGCCCCAAGAATGTTACTTGTTTGAGCCAAAACTCATACTTCTTGAATTTGGCATACAACTTTTCTTGTCTCAATTTTTGCAATGCCAAGCGGAGGTTTTCCTCATGGGAGGCATCATCGGGTGAGTAGATGAGTATGTCATCGATGAAAACGATGATGAACTTATCTAAGAACTCATGGAATAACCGATTCATAAGCTCCGTAAATGAGCTTGGAGTGTTTGTTAATCCAAAAGACATGACCAAAAACTCAAAGTGGCCATATCTTGTCCTGAATGCTGTCTTGGGCACATCACTCCCTTTGATCTTTAACTGGTGATAGCTTGACCATAGGTCTATCTTCGAAAACACGCTTACCCCCTGAAGTTGATTCAACAAGTCATCGATTAGGGGTAAGGGATACCAGTTCTTGATTGTTAACTTGTTCAGATCCTGATAATCAATGCATAAACAGATATTATCGTCCTTCTTCTTCACAAATAGCACCAGTGCACCCCAAGGTGAGATACTGGATTTGATCCCTCATTTAGTATCTCCTAAAGCCGTACCTTGAGTTTATTTAACTCACCTTGAGTTTATTTAACTCAATAGGAGCCATAAGGTTGGAGCCTTAAAAGTAGGAGCTGCTCTTGGGACTAAGTCGATCACAAACTCTGTTTCCCAATCTGGTGGTAGGCCAGGTAGCTCCTTAAGAAATAATTAGGGAATTCATTCACTAGCGGTATGTCTTTTAATCTCGGCATCTCTGCTTCGGTATCCAATAACGACATTAGATAACTTTCACACCCTTAGTGTATGAGTTTAGAGGCTTGCATCATCGATAGAAACAATTTGATACTTTTTGATCTTGTCATCGGTGTAAACAAATGCTTCTCTAGCGGTAGGCTAGAACAAAATCTGGCGCTTGGAACATAGGACATTGGCCTGGTGTTTCGCCAACCAATTCATTCCCAAAATTACCTCAAAATCCTTCATCTCAAGGCAGATGAGGTTAGCTTCCAAAATTTTACCCTCTATGACAACGTCACTCGGTCCATAATAGTCTTCCAAACCGGGCTTCGATCCCCTGGGTGTATGTACTATCAGTGCATAAGTCATCTTACGTGATAGCTTCCCAACTTAGCAATGAATGCAAGGGAGACGAATGAATGCGTAGTCCTAGAATCAAATAATGCACGTGTAGGTATACCAGATATAGAAATAGTACCTACACATATGCATATGAATTACTACATGTCATGCAAGATGATGCTTCTCTTTAAATTTTAAATTACCTGTGACGACTCCAGGTGAGCCTTCTGCATCATCAGCAAATAATGCAAAGACCTTGCTTTGTCCTAATGGTGGTGCCTTCTTCGGTTCTGGGCACACCCTTGCAAAGTGGCCTGACTTTCCACAGTTAAAGCAAATTCCATAGGGTATAGATGAGGCACTTGAGGCTGCAGGCCTTGGCTGAGTCGTTCTAGGCACTTACTTTGAGTGGAGGCCGGATTACTATGTGTAGGCCTTATTATCGAAGGAGAAGAATAAGCTGTCACATAAGAGCTGGGGTAGTGAGCCCAAAACTGCTTGTTGGGGCTATTGTCAGTGAAGCTCATGGGCCTCTTTTGACCCTAGTAATTTTGATGGTACCCATCCTCAACACTTTTCGCTGCTTGTATGGCATCACTATACTCCATCAGTCTCATGGACTCCACTATCACTTTGATGTCTCCCCTCAAACCTTGTACAAAGCGCCTTAATTTAGGCTCTTCATCCCTCATGACATGGGAGAGAAATAAAAGAGCTCCTAGAATTTATGTTGATATACCTCAACAGTATTACTCCCCTGAGTGTGATTGAGGTACTCAGCCTCCTTACGATCTCTAAAGTTTTGGTACGCCTCTTTAAAGATCTACGAGGTGATCTCTCCATGGCACCACATCAAGGTAGGTTGGATGCCTTTTCACCAATCATATGGCACCCCTTCAAGTTGAAAGGTTGCACATAACAACTTTTGTGCCTCTGTACACATCAGGGTCTCCAAGGTCTTCTCCATAACCTGAATCCAAATGGCTGGCTGCATCAGATTGGTATCCACCCCAGTAAACTTCAGTGGGTGCATACGCTGAAAGTTGTTCATCACTTTTGCCTCATTTAATTGAGGTTGTAAATGGATGCCTGCCATGGCAGAGTGAGTATGAGCTCCAGGCACTGGTGCCAGATCATGATGAACTGGTAGAACTAAGGGCACCTGCTCATGCACATGCAGTGCAGGAGGAATTGGAGGTATGCCTCCACCCTGTACTTGTCATGAAACTGGTAAAGCTGGAGGCACTCCTTATAAAGCAGCCAATAATTTGGTAAAGACTGTAGCCATATTCCTTTGCTGGTCTTCCAGGTTTCATACCAAACCACCTATAATGCCATATCTGTCGTCGTTTGCACTAGAGGCGGAGGTGGAAGATTAATTGGTGGTGGTGGAGGAGGTGGTGGTGGTATATGTGGTTAATTTGAACCACCCTAACCCACACTACCCTCATCCTCAGCTGAAGGATTTGCATTGGCATTCCTCCCTCGTGGTCTTCTCCTTGGAGGCATTGCTTGTTAATATTGCAGGCTGATAGGGAAAATCTGTAAATGCCCAATGTTAGTATCAACCATAAGTCCAATTAAACCATAACAACATATTAAATACTTCATGTTATGGTAGTTATAAAAAATGCATCACAATTTTTCCATGTTTCAAGTCTATTTTTAAGTTGTTTCTTAAACCGGTAGTAGTAACCGGAAGCACACTCCATCGGTTAGGTGGGACCGATTAGTAATCCTTCTAATTTATTGGGGAAAGCGGATGATCGAAATCGAGTGAACTAACTTCCAGTTAGTCATCTTGTTCGTATCACCTATAGGCTAACCTGATTTCTAGTAAGTCAAGCGAATGAGGTGGCGGATGATTGTTCATCCGTTTATTCCACTGGTTGAACACTTAGAAAATTTTCTGAGTTTACAAATGTTCCGGAGTCACGAGGCAAAAGTACGTAACTCTTATTTAGGGTTTTGAATGGTTCAGGTTATTTTGGTGCCAACAGTCCAATTGACTCAATTTTTGGTTAACTGGAAGAACGAAATGGTGCAAGGGCTTAAGTGACTGGTCTGTTGGTTCCATGAAAGCCAGAATTTTATAAAAGGCTCATGAGTTCTCATTTGGAGCCCACATCAAAAATTTCTGGGAGAAAAGAGGGAAATAGGGTTCCCTCCAATTTCCAAAGGTTTTTTTCCCTTATTCTTGGTGGTTTCTAACTACATTGGGCAATACATCCCATCTCTTTCGATTTCAGGTATGTTATCTCCCTTGTTCTTGTTATCCTACTTCATTGAGCATACCTAGGTTTTATCCCATGTAATAGTTACCTCTTAGGGTTAGGGCATTGTTTTCCCACCTTACTTTCCTGAGGAATCATGTTTTTCTTGCCCAACCCGTCATACATGGTGCCCGACAACATTCTAACTGAGATTTTTTTTCCATTTGCCTGACCTGTAGGCATTATAACAAGTTGCAAGTAGGGTAGGATCATCCCAGCCAAGAGGTTTGGCAAGACACTCTTCCTATCATATGACTATAGCCAAAACTGGGTGAAGTTCAGCACAACCAAGATTGAGGCAGGGTGTTACATTATCCTAGAGGAGTTAACCAGGTTTGTTACTAGGGTACACTTCGATATACTAGGTTGGACCCCAGCCTTGTGCATATGGAACGATGTGTACCCTAACTTTGTGAGGCATTTCTTTTACAATTTGGGCTATACTGTTGATGAGGCAGGTGTGTTACGTATTACCAGCATGGTGAAAGGCATATGCATTACTATAAGCATCATCAGTCTGGGTGAAATACTCAATGTTTCTACTGCTGGAAGAACCATGTATTTTGGGCCTCGTTAGCTTCTAGACTGCCCAGAGGATCAGTGGGTCACTTTATGAAGGGAGCTCATCCTTTTCGATAAGCTAGATCTGGAGAATGAAAATATTGAGTCCGACTACAGACCCATTCCTAAGATCATCAATCGCATTATTCAGCACAATATACTCCCCAAGGCTGGACATAAAGATTAGATGAACACCTTTGGTATGTACGTAATGCGCTATGTACTTTGGGGAGAGCAGCTATGTCTCCCATATATTATCTTGAGACACATGCTGTTCTTAGCAGACCACCTGGGTCTAGATGGAAGATTGCCATATGGTTGTTTGTTGTCTCATTTTTCACTCACTTCTGGTTGAGCTTCACTGGAGAGGAAATGGAGAATGGAAAGGAGTCTTCCCCATTTGGTTGGTCCAGTGTTGTTTGGATGAAGTTGCATGAAGTGGTGATGTCCAATCTGGAGCTCGAGGCAATCGAAAAGCCAGATAGGAGAGTACATCAAAGACATCTAGTGGCATGCAGAGTAGTTGTCAGGGAGGATAGTGACAACGAGAGGGAAGTCCCAATAAGAGACGGGGCTTCCACCTCTATAGCAACAGCTAGACCTCGAGGGCGCATGGCTTGAGTTGAGGAAATGGTTACCGCTATCAAGGAAAGTCAGCAGAAAATCATAGAGGAACTAGATGGCATGCAACGTGTTCAGCAGACCATAGTGAGGCATCAAGATGCCTTTGATGCGGACCTTCAACAGGTTTAAGCCTCTATGATGCCTATTCCATCATCTTCTAGTGATCCTCAATGATCATGATACCTTTTCTTATAGTTGTTTGGAACTAACAACTAACTTATTATACTTACTAGTGTTGTCACATCCCATTTTGAAGAATCAGGCATGATATCTGGGTCAACCCTTATGGCACCCAAATACATCCAAGATCGCTACCATAATGATTATAAAATAAATCCCACAATCTATACATACAATAACCACAATGATCAAGAAGTAATAATAATATAATAGAAGCATTAAATATTGATAGATGCATCTAGTGATAACATATCCCATAATATGTATCAAATTATCCAATTACAAACCATTTGTACCTTCTTAAAATACTGTAATATCCATATATAAATACCCAAATAAAAAAAGAGTAAATTTGTTATAATGTTTTTGATAGATATCTTCCTCTACCAACAAAAATAATCACAATATCCAGAGTATATCAGGGAAGGGAGAAAGTAAGGGGAGGGCTACGTCATGTGTAGATGCAGTCACTACAGGTGCAGCCCTCGCCGTACTCTCCACCAATATCCTTCATACCAACTACCACATAGCCAGAGAGGACTCCATAAACTCAGCAATAAAGAAATCACCTGTAAAAGGATCTGAAAAGAAGTGTCGACATGAGGGTAAGCTCACATCCCAGCTCAATGAGAAATCTAGTATCACATTCTATGCACATATAACATCCAATGATATGAAATGTAATTTATTTTATATTAGGTCTCAGGTTTGTGTTTCTACATCCTGGGCGAAGATAGAAGCTGAATAAACAACCCCAGGCTGCTAAACGACTTCTACAGGTAAACTTTCCCCTTGGCAACTCCCATCTTTACTGGTTTCGTCACCTCCCACCATAGACCCCATATGCACCAGCTATCATACACCTATACGTCACTGACTCTCCCTAAGGTTGCCCAACCTTTGGGAGTGCAAAGCTATGCCAGTATCTTTATCTCTACTGGAGGGGCATAGGAAACAAGAAATAGCACCACCTATCTTTATTATGTTTATTTATTTCACTTTGGTTGCCCACCAATAGATGCCCCCGGATCACCACTCCCATGGATCATCGTACCCCCACTAACATGTTGGCATAACCATCGTGCTATCCACCAGCAGAGAACCCCAGCTCCACTCCCATGGATCACTGTGTCTACCACTAACTTGTATACATTCCAATGTGATCCATGTACCCATACTCCCATGCGTCATACGAACCACCATACATGATTATAATCCAACATGACCCATGCACCCACACTCTTATGCGTCATACAAGCCATCATTCATGGTTGCATAAATTTATAAATAAAACTATACTCTAATGACAAACCCCAACTCCACTCCCATGGATCAACGTGCTCCTGCTAGAGCCTAACATCAATAACATACCCAAACAATCATACAAACATTCATAGTTGTTATAATGCAAATGCATGCTCATATATAGGAATCATGAAAAGCATACAATTAAATAACAACCTAAGCATATTACTAGTAAAGTAGACATGTTATTAAGAAATGCCCTATGTCTATGGACTAGACCCCTCACTGATTGCACAATAGGTGCAACAGTAATCCAAAGCCAAATAGAAGGCTTCAAAAATCAACCTTATTCAATACTTATTTAACATAGAAGGATTCATTAGTTTGGTTTCATAGCTTTTAATCAACATGGATAAGCCTTACATGTCCATACACGGGTCTTACGAAAAATCCAGAAACCAAAAAGGATGGTCTTCCTATTCATTACTAGGCTTATAGGCCAATACAGACTGAACCAGCAGATGGAACCGGTAGAGGGTTCCACCGGTACGAGAGACCGGTAAACGCTTAGAATATTTTCTAAGTAGGTGGCACCAGAAGGATGAGCGAATGCTCGACCATCCGGTTCGACATCCGATCTGTATACTGATGTAAACCCTAGGATTCTAGTAGATTTTTCAGAAGCATTGCCAGGTGATCATTCATCTGGTACTGACTCTACTTATCATTAAGCCTAAATGGAAGATCTGAATCAAGCAGATCCATCGAAAGCAGATGAAATGATTGGGGCTAATGCGGAGGATCGTGCCTCTGGTATGAGACTCCGATTAGTTCATTAATTAATAACCCAAGTCATTTGCCTTGATAGAACCATGGTTTAAGCTAAGCAAACGAACAGACATGTCCGTGGATTCGGTACGTGGCACCAGTTCAAACCCAGAAACCAGGTTGATGAACACATTTTATGTGTGAATTTAGGGCATAAAATATACATCTCTTATTCTATTTATAATGCTTCTCGGGTATTTAATATTGATTTTATGTTTGTTGGGTATAGGTGAAAGAATGGAAAAATTTGAGCTTAAAAATATTATTTTATGAATTTTGGGTGATCTTGTCCAGTTAACTCACCCAGTCAACTCAGCAGCCGGGCATAAGATGAATTTTATGAGGAGAGTCACGAATTTTGTGTATAAGATCAGCCTTGGACCAAGTCAAAGAATAGCCCAATCTCTTGTGAAAGATTCTATTCTATTGAGAAAATATTCCTTAGTTATTTGGAATCAAATTTACAAGATTGCCATGGCATGGAAGAATGAAAAGCTCCAATCGATTATGGAAGTTTTCAAAAAGAGATAATGATGCTAAAGATATGATGAGTTGGTGTAAGATTTTTTTCTACTCAAGAATCGTCCATATACAATGAACCTACAAGATTGGAATTCGGTTACCAAAATTATCTCCACAAAATCTCTTGTAATTCAATTATAAAGATTGATTGTGATCTTTACTCTCTTGTATATATATGTGATGCTCAGCAATAGAAAATCATCCAAGAATTTTATTATGAGTTTTTTCTTAGTTTTGAGAATTTATGAGAGAGTTTGAGATTCTTAGTTTTTTTTTTCCTTTTCAAGTTGTGTTCTTCTTGCTTAAGTTTATTTTTATTTATTTATTTATTTGTTTTTAGTTTTAATTTCAGATTTAGAACTCTGTAGTAGGGTAGATAAATATAGGTTGTACCCCATTACTAATTTAATTTAGGAGAGAAGGCTCCCTTTGTAATCGTTTGCACATCGCCTTGGAGTGACAACAAGACGACGAGCAACGACAGAGAAATCTTCTATCGATGTAAGTTTTTCTTACATTCTTTTACTTTTAATTTCGTCACTTTCTTGCAATAAATCTGTGTTACTTTATGGTTAGTGGTTTCGTAAATTTTCGTACCGTTATGAATGGTTATTATTGTTTTTATTGCTTGATTAATTTTTATTTAAAGTGATTAGGGTGTTAATTCAATCATATCCTTTTGGTACGCTTTGCCTTATTTGAGTTAGGATAATAGCGATTCCTCCCTGAGATCGACCCGTTACTGCACGATACCGTGCACTTGCGGTTACATACATATTTAGTGAACATCAAGTTTTTGGCGCCGTTGCCGGGGAGGCAAGCCGTTATTTTTCCTATTTTAAATAGTTCAAAGTGATTTAAAAAAAAATATAATTTTTTTTCATTGAATTCTAAGTGATTTAAAAAAAAAAAAAAGGAAAAGAGAAATGCAAAAAGTTTACATTGGTTTTTATGCCTTTCTTTGCACCTCCGATCCGTTAGGTTGGAACAGTACAATCGACGGTCCAATCCTGATCATGATATGGTGTTAAGGGATGCTGGCTATCGAATTATCAAGAGAAATAACGGCCAATAGCTTCGGCGGTAACGGTGTTGTTTCTCAAGGTAATTGCGGATATGATCGGTCTCTAAGCCATTGATCGTCAGGAGGTTTGCATTGACCCTGATTCAAAAAAATCCAGCTTTTCGTATCGAATTTAGAGGAAAAAGAAAAAAAAAATTTTGAAACAGTTTTGTGCATGAGTGTATGGACTCGTGATGCTAGCAATCGTCTAGTAAAAGTCCCATCATTTACAATGACTGAACCAAAGATGACACTTAAGGATAGATTTTACCCTGCTAGGGCAGCACAACCTTCATGTATTCAATTGCCGGCTGCCACAGGCAACAACTATGAATTGAAAACTCAATTCATTACCATGCTTCCTCATTTTCATGGGTTATCTTCAGAGGATGCATATTTGTTCCTCCGTGAGTATGAGGAGGTGTGTGCCCTCATTAAAATGCAACAGCTCAGTGATGATGCTGTCAAGTTGAGGTGCATCACTTTTTCACTCAAGGATGGAGCTAAAAAATGGCTTTATGGTCTTCCCACAAATTCCATTACATCATGGGAAAAATTTACTGTGTTATTCCTTAAAAAGTTTTTTCCTCTTCACAAGACAAATAAACTTCGAGGGGATATAATGCGGTTCAAACAAGAGTCAAATGAGTCTTTTTCAAGACTCATGGAAAGGTTCCAAGGTCTACTCCAAGAGTGCCCTCACCATGGTATTGAAATATGACAGCTTTGTCAAATTATTTACGAGGGGATAGACTTTCCTACCAAGCAAATGCTTGAGTCTATGTGTCCTCAAGGATTCACTTCCTATGAGGATGTTAACGATGCTTGAAACTTTTTGGCGGATCTCGCCGAAAAAACAAGAGAGTGGGAGTCTGTGCAGGAGACAGATCGTACCCAAAAAGGTAAAGGTTACTTTGTCGATGGCATAGTAGCTAAGGAGGCACACTTAGATAGCCTTATCAAAAGGATAGAAGCTTTAGTTCCTAAAGACCCTATCCAAAAGCAAGTCCTAATGTGCAACTGGTGTCAAACTCCTGGACACACAGTAGAGGAATGCCCTTTATAGGAAAATTCTCAGAATGCTAATGTAAGTGCACTTTACAATCCGTATAGTAACACTTACAATCCAGGATGGAGAAATCACCAAAATTTTTCTTGGAACCAAGGGAACTGTGTGGACCCATCCCAATTTCCAAATCAAGGTCCTCCCAGTCACACCAGGCCATATGCTCCCCCTAGACCCAATTTTGTTCCCCAAGGTAATTTTTAGCAACCCCCTGGGTTTTCTAACACGGGTGAGCCGGCCAGACTCAGTGAGTTAGAGAAGAATGTGGCAGCTCTAATGGCAGGGCATACCAGTATAGAGAGGATACTTACCCAATTGGTTACCCTAATGTGTGAAAAGAACAAGAGTATTCTGCCCAGCCAACCAGAGACCAACCCACGCCATCACCCACAACCAAATAGGTCAAACCCTCAAGTGAATGGCATAGAGAATCAATCAGGGTCCTCCAAACAATGCAATGCAGTCCATGCATTACGGAGTGGCCAAGAGTTCCTACAGGATGAAGCACCAAAGAACAAACCCAAAGTTGCTCCCGTTAATGTTCCCCAATCTGAGGCAACTACTGAGCCTCTTTCTTCAGGTTCATCTGATGTACCTGAAAGACCCAAAGAGACTGTCCCGGACAGAATTTTTACTCCACCAACCCCATTCCCTAATAGGTTGGTAAACCAAAAGAAGACTGCTTTAGTTGATAAAATTTTAGAGGTCTTCAAACAGGTAGAACTGAATATCCCACTTTTGGATGCAATTGACCAAATTCCTATTTATACAAAAGTTCTTAAAGACTTATGTACACAAAAGTGGATTACTCAAATTCCCAAAAAGGTATTCTTGATTGCACATTTAAGTTCCCTTCTGAACTATCTTGTGGCAGCCAAATACAAGGACCTTGGTTGTTCTACCATCTCTTGGATCATAGGCAATACTATTATTGATCATGCTCTGCTAGATTTAGGTGCAAGTGTGAATCTTCTACCTTATCATGTTTACCAACAATTAGGATTGGGAAAGTTGAAACCAACGTCCATCTCACTTCAACTAGCTGATCGCTCTGTAAAAACTCCTAAAGGAATGGTAGAGGATGTTTTGTTAAAGGTAGGAGAATTTTTTTTTCCTGTGGATTTTATTGTTTTAGAAATACATCCTGTCTCCAATAGGGATCAAATCCCTATCATTTTAGGGAGACCATTTCTGGCTACAAGCAATCCACTGATAAATTGTGGGAACGGTCTCATGAAACTGTCATTTGGTAACCAAACTGTTGATTTAAATGTATTTAGGCTGGGTAAGCAACCGAATGAGGAAGTACATATGCTCCAAGAATTCCCTGACCATGTAGAGACCACTTTTGACATTGACTTTGACTCGGAATTCTTGCAGTGTACGGAAGCGTTGGGAGGAGTAGCGGATACTTTCTCATCAGAGGCATGGAGTATCCACACACCTGTGGAACCTCTATCCACTTCCATTCTCAAGCCCTCAATGGTTGAACCACCTAGCTTAGAATTAAAGGAGTTACCATCCACTCTGAAGTATGCCTTCTTAGGACCTGAGCAGACTCTTCCTGTTATTATTGCTTCTGATTTAACTTCTAATCAGGAAGAAGAGTTAGTCAAACTCTTACAAAATCACAAGGAAGCCTTAGGTTGGACTGTGGTTGACATCAAAGGTATTAGTCCGTCTATTGTTCAGCATCATATACACCTTATGGAAGATATCTACCCCTCAAGGGAACCTCAGAGACGGGCAAATCCTGTGATGAAGGAAGGCATTAAGAAAGAGATTCTAAAGTGCTTAGCTCATGGGATCATATATCTCTAAGCACCCCATTTTTGCCACCCTCGGCATAAGTGAACCAATATGGCTGGTTTCTGACCTTTAACCCAAAGATTTGTGATTCTCCATTGATCCCCACAGCAGGGTCATGGGCTATTATCTGCATAGATGCATAGGTCATAGAATTATCTTCGAAACGAGACCAAAATTGCTCAATTCTGATATCAAATGAGGAAGATACGACCATTTTAGTCGGATGATACATATAAGGGAGGTTTCTGAAATTATTATAAATAATAATCCCAGGGGCCTTCATGCAAATTATCCTAAGTCGGATTGTTTGAATTTCAAATCATCATATCTTGATCATCCGACATCGGATTCAGATGATTCCAAGACCATTATTCTTCATTCATGATGTTCTACAAAGTGGACATAAAAAATCCCGGGTAGAAGTCACCAGTGGGTCCCATGCAAGCTTGCAAGCAAAATTATCGTTAGAACTTCAAAGCTTCATATCTTTTCCGTTCTACATCGGATTAAGATGATTCCGAGACCATTATTCTTCATTCATGATGTTCTACAAAGGGGACGTAAAAAATCCCAGGTAGAAGTCACCAGTGGGTCCCATGCAAGCTTGCATGCAAAATTATCATTAGAACTTCAAAGCTTCATATCTTTTCCATTTTACATCGGATTCAGACGATTCCAAGGCCATTATTCTTCATTTGTGATGTCCTACAAAGTGGACGTGGAAAATCTCGGGTAAAAATCTTCGGAGGGCCCCATGCAAAATTACATATGGAAATGGTCATTTAATATTCAAAAATTCATATTTTGATCATTCCATATCCGAATCAGGTGATTCCAGTCTCATTATGTTCCATTTTTAGAGCTCTACAAAGTGGACGTAAAATATTTCCGATAGAAGCCTCCGAAGGATCTCATGCAGAATGGTCAGTCAAAATTATCGATAATTGGTTCGCTTAAACTTCAAAAATTCATAAGTTGACCATTTTACTTCCAAATGAGATGATTCAAGTTCCTATATACCTCATTTTTAATGTTCTACAAAATGAACGCAAAAAATTTGGAATAGAGGCCATCGAAAAATTCCATGCGGGATAACAGCGGAAATGTCCCGTGAAATGACAAGGAGAGAAAACCCAGTTAATTCCAATCAATCCAGTCAACTCAGTTCAAGCCAGTTTTTGTCCAACCTAGCTCAACCCATATCAGTTGTCAACCTAAGTTAGTCTCAACCCATTTCGAATCAGTTCATCTATGTGCATAATATTATATATTATATATATTGTATAATATATATATATATATATATATATATATATATATGTTATTAAATATATGTGTATATATGTATATAATATATATTATTATATGTAAATGATAATCTAAAAGATTTTGAGAAGAAAAAGAAAAGAGGGGAGAGAGGAAACGTGAAAGTGAAGGGGGATTTCAGTTTTGGAGATAATCCAAAAGATTTTTGAGAAGAAAAAGGAAAGAGGGGAGAGAAAAAACATGAAAGAGAATGAGGATTTCGGTTTTGGAGATAATCTAAAAGATTTTGAGAAGAAAAAGGAAAGAGGGGAGAAAGGAAACGTGAAAGGGAGTTTTTTTAGGTTTTCTAGATGATTTCCAAAAGATTTTGTTGAAAAAAAAAGGGGAAGAAGAAAGAGGAAAAAACGTGAGCTTTTCTAAGGGAATCCAAAAGATTTTGTTGGAGAAAAAAAAGGACAGAGGGAGAGAGGAAAAACATGAGCCTTTCTAAGAGAATCCAAAAGATTTTGGTGGAGAAAAAAAGGAAAGAGGGAGAAAGAAAAAACGTGAGCCTTTCTAAGAGAATCCAAAAGATTTTGTTGGAGAAAAAAAAGGAAAGAAGAAAGAGAAAACGTGGGGGTTTTAGGAGGCTTATGGTTTTAGGGATTGAAAAAAAAAAAAGAAAAAAAAGGGGGAGAGAGAGGACGTGAAAAGGGAGAATATTTAGGGTTTCTAGATTTTTTTTCAAAAGGGAAAGAAGGGGAAGATAAAAGGGACGTGAGAGAGAGAAGAATGGAGGACTTTTTCCAAAGAGAAAAAAAAGGGGAAAGAGAAAAAAAAACGTGAAAGGCTTTTGGGGCTAAGTTTTGGGAGAAAAGTAAGGGAAGAAGAGAGAAAAAAAAGGGGGAAAGAAAAAAAACGTGAAAGGCTTTTGAGGCTCACGTTTTTTGGGAGGAAAAGAAGGGAAAAAGAGAGAAAAAAGGGGAAGAAAAAAAAAACCAGAAAAAAGAGAAAAGAAAAAAAGTGAAAAGGGAGTTTGATAGAGTTTGGGCTCTCGATTTTGGAGAAAAAAAAGGGAGAAAGAAGAAGAAGAAGAAGGGAGGAGCAAGTAGAACCTACGAGCTTCTAGGTAAGCAGCCTTTACTTCTATTTTTCTTCTATTGTTTTGCTTAACTACAAATCTCAATCTCATAAACCACTCTACATCACCATTAACCAATTTCCATCATCAATCTAGCCTACACTTGGTTTCAATCCCTATACAACCAGCACTCTAACCGATTTCATCTCATACTTCAATCATCAGCCTTGTGCTACCACCTACCCGTAACCCCACTCACTTTCATCTCCTACTGAACCAACCAACACCTCTCATCACTTACCTGAACCTAGCCATGTTACAATACCCGAACCTGTCCATCAAGTCCGAGACCAATTCCCTTCATCCAACCATTGGATCAACATTCCTCATCTTACCCTTGATCTTTCCATTAAATATGGGCCATTGATTGAATCTATGATCATGATATGCTTGAATAAAAATCTGAATTTTGATTCTTTATCGTGTTCATATGATGCCCATTCAAAATCTGATCCATTGAATGTGAAATTTGTTTTGATCATGTGATAAAAATTTATCCATTGATATTTGAATGAATGAATTTGACTAATTGATGTGAATTTAATCTGAATCGTTGATCTTTAAGATCCAATCATGTGAATGGATGGTTAATTAATCTGAACCATTGATCTGATGATGATTTAATGATGAATTAATGTGAGCTATTAAAGTCTGATTAACTGATGTTATATGATCTGAACTGTTGATTTAAGATCTTGAATTATTTTTAATCATCAATCAAATGTGATTTCGGTCACATTGTTGATAATCGATGCATTGAATCTAGACCGTAGATCTGAAAATACGTTTTGATTGATTGACTCACATGCCTTGGTTGTTTATCACATGCCATATTTTGATGCTATATTGTTCACATGTTATATTTGGATGCTTATATGCACACACTGCCACAATTGGAATAATCACACTACCATGATTGGAATGATCAAACTCACATGCTATATTAAATGCTTATTGTCATAATTAGGGTAGAAAACCCTAAAATAGAAAGAAAATAACAATTAGGGTAGAAAACCCTAAAAAATGGAAAAAAAATAACAATTAGGGTAGAAAACCCTAAAATAGAAAAAAAATAACAATTAGGGTAGAAAACCCTAAAAAATGAAAAGAAAATAACAATTAGGGTAGAAAACCTTTAAATAGAAAGAAAATAACAATTAGGGTAGAAAACCCTAAAATAGAAAGAAAATTACAATTAGGGTAGAAAACCCTAAAAAATGGAAAGAAAATAACAATTAGGGTAGAAAACCCTAAAATAGAAAGAAAATAACAATTAGGGTAGAAAACCCTAAAATGGAAAGAAAATAACAATTAGGGTAGAAAACCCTAAAAAATGGAAAGAAAGTAACAATTAGGGTAGAAAACCCTAAAATAGAAAAAAAATAACAATTAGGGTAGAAAACCCTAAAATGGAAAGAAAATAACAATTAGGGTAGAAAACCCTAAAAAATGGAAAGAAAATAGCGATTAGGGTAGAAAATCCTAAAATGGAAAGAAAATAACAATTAGGGTAGAAAACCCTAAAATGGAAAGAAAATAACAATTAGGGTTGGAAACCTTAAAAAATGGAAAGAATGCAGCAACTAGGGTAGAAAACCCTAAAATGGAAAGAAAATAGCAATTAGGGTAGAAAACCTAAATATGAAAAGAAAATAGCAATTAGGGTCTTGCCATGCTTAGAAGATAGCCACTAGATCATGCCATATAGGCTCTTACCTTATTTGCAATACATGCCATATTTGAAAGATTTTTAAACAATCTTACTGTATGTGAATTTCTTGCCATAAATGTTTTATGTGTCATATTTAGATAGAATATTCTATTTTTTGGCAATAATTTATTTTATGCAACACCCTAGTCAAACTGCTATATCTGCACACTTCTAGAAGACAATCTATGCGTGGGGACGTGCATTTAGGCACCCACATTCTTGGGAAGGACATAATGGGAATAATAAAACCTTAATAAAGAAAGAGAATTTTTTGCCAAACCTTCTAAAATTAGAATTCAAAATGAAAAGGGTAATTTTGGATGATTTTCCCCTCGGCAAACCCTAAACCTAGAATATGTTCTAAACCCTAAACCTAGAATAGGTTCTCAATCATTAACCTAGAACAGGTTATCCATGTCGAACTACGCGGATTCTGATTCCTAGGTCAAACCCTAGGATACGTAGGCCATTTGGGTGAAACCCTAATTCGGATCCACACCTTAGTCTACTCGGACTATCCATAGATCCACTAGGATATTTATCCACACCTTAGTCCACTCGGACTATCCATAGATCCACTAGGATATCCACCCATCATTCCCGAACTACGCGGATTCTGATTCCTAGGTCAAACCCTAAGATACATAGGCCATTTGGAAGAAACTCAAATTCGGATCCACACTTTAGTCCACATGGACTATCCATAGATACACTAGGATATCCCCCATATTTTAACCCAAATAGGGTTATCCAACCTCAGTCCACTCGGACTATCCATAGATCCACTAGGATATCCAACCATTTTATCCAGTCCCGAACTACGTGGATTCTGATTCCTAGGGCAAACCCTAGGATACGTAGGCTATTTGGGAGAAACCCAAATTCGGATCCACACCTTAGTCCACTCGGACTATCCATAGATTCACTAGGATATCACCCATATTTTAATCCAAATAGGGTTACCTAGATTTCGAACTATGCGGATTCTGGTTCCTAGGGCAAACCCTAGGATACGTAGGCCATTTGGGAGAATCCCAAATTCGGATCCACACTTTAGTCCACATGGACTATGCATAGATCCACTAGGATATCCGCCATATTTTAACCCAAATAGGGTTATCCAACCTCAGTCCACTCAGACTATCCATAGATCCACTAGGATATCCAACCATTTTATCCAGTCCCGAACTACGCAGATTCTGATTCCTAGGTCAAACCCTAGGATACGTAGGCCATTTGGGAGAATCCCAAATTCGGATCCAAACCTTAGTCCACTTGGACTATCCATAGATCCACTAGGATATTTATCTACATTTCAACCCAGATAGGGTTATCCACATTTCAACCCAGAATGGGTTATTCATACTTCAACCCAAATAGGGTTATTCTTAGATCCACTAGGACTATCTATCAGTCCACATGGACTATCCAGATCCTAACCCATAGGGTTTTCTCAGCCTTTCAAGCATAAATTTCAACTTGAACAATAAACTTAATCATGCACAAGCATAATCACATCCATAAACTTTAATCACACCTGAACTACGATGGTGAACCTGATTTTCGGAATAATTCCGTGATACGTAGGCAATCTGATGGATACAGATTCGGTTCAATGATATCAAACCACTTGGTTTGGTTTGACTTAACAAATAGAGTCTAGCATAGGAAAGGCATAGGAAACCGATTTCGATCGGGCGGTTTGGGTGCCTAACCCCTTCCCATAACCGTAACATGACGCTTACCCAATCTCTGATGGACCAGAATTCCAATCTAAGGGTCATGAGTCAATCGAAGTCTTACCTTGGGGTGAGATTTCACATTTCAAGGTCCTAGACCTAAATCTAGGTGGCGACTTCTAAAGATTTCCATCTTTGTCCTCACAGTGGCGACTTCACTGGGGATATAAATGTCAAACTCCTAAATGAAAACTTTCCTTGTGTGAATTGGATGCTAGATTTTAGGATACTATATATATGCTTGTATATTACTGCTTTGGGGGGAATGGGTTCAGTCACACATTCGTGCGAGTAGCCGAACCGGGTCCCATGCATATGGGGCAGCCCGCTAGGCGAAACACACAGCCTTGGCCTGTACTTTGTGAGACCACGACCGGTGAGCAGCCTCTAACGAGCGTTTCTTGGGTCCGCCTGGGAATGCGTTATGCTACTCCACGTCGCTTGGATCCTTGCAACATAGTATATAAAGGGATTGGGGGCCCATTATTCATCGAGCATTCGGTGATAGGTTACCCCATCCTCGTCAAGGTGGCCTTTTCTGTCCTAACCCAGATTGTAGCCCAATGTTTGTTATTTTTTGGTTCATCCCTGAACCGACCCGATAAAATCGGCTTAACCATGACATCCATGTTTGAGACGTCGAAGTTCTGCCCGTTTTTGTCCTCGATTGGTCAACATGTTAGAATCTACACGATGAGCATCTTGAACTCTCACCCATTGGGAGTATGAGGTATGTATACACCTGTTCTACATCATAGTAGACGGTCACTATACACCCTCCATTAAGTAAGCTCAATGTGTCGAATCTCTCATTGTTAGCACGTCGATTTCAAAAAACTAGTAGAAAATCCCAGTCAAGACTTAGATACCATGGTCAAGAAGAAATTTACGAGTTTGTTCATCTATGAACCGCTTTTGCTAATCATCCCTAATAAGGACGACGGATTAATATATCCATTTCAATTTCATCGAATTCGGTAATCCAATTGGCCAGACCTTGGTACCACTGATTATCCATTTTGGAATCATGAGGTCCCAAGACTGAACACATGGCTTAATCAAATTCAATTAAATTGACTTGGATAATGTTTACCCAATCGCCCTTATGAGGGAGCTAACTCTTGTTTGGTTGAGTCATCCTTGATTGTGCATGTGACTTCTTCTACTCTTGTAGATGTTTAGAATCTTGATATTTCCCCATTGGATTTCAATGCCTTTGGAAAAGAAAATCAAACTGCAACCATATCCACCATTTTAGGGTGAGAGGCCCCTACAATTAGGGAATTGTCTTGATCTCCCATCTCGAGATCCATCCATATTATCTTTCCAAATGAATCAATGGAAGTCATGAATCAAGATCTTGATTGAACATCAAATTTTATAAGAAAGAAGGAAAGATTCTGCCCCTAGGCAAATCCAATCATAGTTTAAGGAAAGATTCGGCCCCTAGACAAATCCAATCATGGTGCTCAATGCACCCCTGAATTAAGGAAAGATTCAGCCCCTAGGCAAATCCAATCACCATTCTCAATGTACCTCTGAATTAAGGAAAGATTCAGCCCCTAGGCAAATCCAATCATGGTTCTCAATGCACCCCTGAATTAAGAAAAGATTCAGCCCCTAGGCAAATCCAATCATAGTTCTCAATGTACCTTTGAATTAAGGAAAGATTCAGCCCCTAGGCATAGGCAAATCCAATCATAGTTCTCGATTCACCTCAGAATTAAGAAAAGATTCAGCCCCTAGGCAAATCCAATCACCGTTCTCGATTCATCTCTGAATTAAGGAGAGATCCAGCCCCTATCCAATCATTGTTCCTTATTCACCTTTGAATTAAGGAAAGATTCAGCCCCTAGGCAAATCCAATCATTGTTCCCTATTCACCTTTGAATTAAGGAAAGGTTCAGCCCCTAGGCAGGTTCAATCATCATTTCGGTTCATCCAGAATTAAGGAAAGATTCAGCCCCTAGGCAGATTCAATCACATTCAGTTCATCTCAGTATCAAAGAAATATTCAGCCCCAGATTCAATCACCATTTCTAGTTCATCTCAGAACTGAAGAAAGGTTCAGCCCCTAGGCAGGTTCAATCATCATTTTGGTTCATCCAGAATTAAGGAAAGATTCAGCCCCTAGGCAGATTCAATTACATCCAGTTCATCTCAGAATAAAAAAAAAAAAATATTCAGCCCCTAGGCAGGTCCAACCACCATTTCTGGTTCATCTCAGAACTGAAGGAAAGATTCAGCCCCTAGGCAGGTCCAATCATCATTTCGGTTCATCCAGAATTAAGGAAAGATTCAGCCTCTAGGCAGATTCAATCACATCCAGTTCATCTCAGAATAAAAGAAATATTCAGCCCCAAATTCAACCACCATTTATGGTTCATCTCAGAATTAAAGAAGGGTTTAACCTTTAGGTAGGTTCAATCATCACTCCCAGATCATGCTAAAATGAAGAAGGCATTCGGCCCCTAGGCTTTTTCACCCTTCACCTCCTGTTTAGGTTCTGATTCATGTCGGAACTAGGAAAAATTTCATTCATTTGAATTCAATTAGCCACTAGGCTTATCCAACAATCAACTTTGGTTAGGGTTCCAGTTCATGTCGAAACTAGGAAAAGTTCCATTCATCTGAATTTATTTAGCCCCTAGGCTTGTCCAACCATCAACTTTGATTCAGGTTCTGATTCATGTTGGAATTAAGAAGAGTCTCATTCATCTGAATTCATTTAGCCACTAGGCTTATCCAACCATCAACTGTGGTTCAAATTCTGATTCATGTTGGAACTAAGAAGAGTTCCATTCATTTGAATTTAATTAGGCCCTAGGCTTGTCCAACCGTCAACTCCAGTTCAGGTTCTGATTCATGTCGGAATTAAGAAAGGTCCCATTCATATGAACTCAATGTGAGCATGAGTTAGCCTCTAGGCCTGTTCAATCATTACCTTTGGTCCATGTTCCACTTCATAAAGGAATCAAAGAGAATTTCAGTCAATCCATCATCTCTAGCAATTAGAGTCCAATCCATGATTGTCATCCTTGGCCTCTATCAATTGGAGCCCAACTCAAGCAATCCTTGCCTCTAGCAACTAGAGCCCAGTCCACAAAATCAATCTTGATCTCTATCAATCAGAGACCAATTCAAAATCAATCTTGATCTCTATCAATCAGAGACCAATTCAAAATCAATCTTGATCTCTATCAATCAGAGACCAATTCAAAATCAATCTTGATCTCTATCAATCAGAGACCAATTCAAAATCAATCTTGATCTCTATCAATTAGAGACCAATTCAAAATCAATCTTGATCTCTATCAATCAGAGACCAATTCAAAATCAATCTTGATCTCTATCAATCAGAGACCAATTCAAAATCAATCTTGATCTCTATCAATCAGAGACCAATTCAAAATCAATCTTGATCTCTATCAATCAGAGACCAATTCAAAATCAATCTTGATCTCTATCAATCAGAGATCAATTCAAAATCAATCTTGATCTCTATCAATCAGAGACCAATTCAAAGTCAACTATGTCTCTATCAATTAGAGACCAATTCAAAGTCAATCTTGTCTCTATCAATCGGAGACTAATTCAAAATCAATCTCTGGCTCTATCAATTAGAGCCCGATCCATGTCTATCATAGCCCAGTGCTACAAGTTAGGATCACTCATCAAGAATGGCGAACGAGGAGGATTTCCCATTGCTTGTCAATAAAGATCAATTCCAGATTATGGAGTCATCAGGAAATCACGAACCTTCAGCTATGATAGTGCTATCCCATTGGCCAAGGAAATGCTAAAATCCAAAGAGTTGCCCTCATATTTCTTATTATTCAAAGAGAGGAATGGAATTTTCCCAAGCAGTAGGGCAGACCAAAGATGAGATCCAATGTGCCCCAAGCAAGGATAAGAACCAGAATGGTCCATTGATGAATCCCTTAACCCATAAACTGGGGCATGAACCAGATTGAACTTAGACCCAAATTGAGTGCGATCTGATGAGGATAGCCAATGACCCCCAAACTGGGGCATGAACCGGATTGACCTTGGGCTTGAATTGGGTATGGTTCAATGAGGAAAGTCATGAGCCCTAAGCTGGTTATAAACCAGATTGATTTTGGACCCAAATTGAATGCGGTCTAATGAGGAAATCCATTAAACCCCCCAAGCCAAGGTATAAATTAGTCCAATCTTGGATTCAAAATGGTGTAGTGCAATGTCGATACCCCTTTCTCCATAAGCTGGGGCATAAGCTAGAATGATTTTGAACTCAACTAGAAGTGGTCCATTGATGAATCCATTAAACCCCAAACTGGGGCATGAACCAGAGTAACCTTGAGCTTAAAAAGCAATAGTCCGGTTTTGAATGGATCCCAAACTGAAAAAAAAGATGGAAAAGGTAGGTATCTTGCACCTATTGATAGAGGGGCATGATGAGTCCTGCTATTAGAGATCTAAAGGAAGACATATTCCCGCAACGACTGAAGGTGGTCGTCGAAGGCGTTATGCCCAACTGGAGTCGCTTGGAGGAACTAGTTGTTTCAACTTTCTATTATCGGTATTTGATAGGTCATCCATGTCTAGGTCCAAGATCAATATGCTTGTTGACAAGTCTAGTCCAATCTGGCGTGCAAGTAAAAGAAAATCACCCCGTTTGGGATTTCAAACTCTGTGCCTTGTCTCTTCCATACATTTCCTCCCAGTTTCATACATCCTCCTATTCTACGTGCGCAGTCAATTCGACTACGAAGATGATTGAAATGATGAGCCATCTCCTGAACTTCTATGCCACCCGGCCTCTTGAGAAAGAAATGTCCAACCCGTCTGGGAAAGCTTTAAATGATCAATCGGGAGACACAAGAGTAGTCTTAAGAAACATGTATTGGAGAAGCTGCCATTTATTCTATCTGTGAAAAGATTCCAAGGAAAGCATTACATAATAACAGATCATATCAACAGGTCAGCCAATCAGTACAAATGAGTGGAGGACAGATGTGCCACCAAGAAGATGGAAATACCAAAGTTCTTACAAAGTATATCATCTGCAAGCAAGGGATACATGGTGAATGATCAATCTCAAAATCAAAGAATGAGGTCATTGGGATACCCAAAAAAAAAAAAGAAAAAATAAAAAAGTAAATTCAAGCCTATGTTTTATCTACTTCAATAATGGGAAGGCAGTCACATTAGATAGAAGGTGATGATTAACTTCCAGAGGATAGCATACGGATTCACCATTCAGATAAAATCAGATACTATATGAGCAGTCACAAATGCTCATAAAATTTACAGAAGATCAGAGTGCTAGTTGGGGCAAAGACGTTCTATCTGATTGGAAATATTTGGAAGAAGAAGATTCAATTCCATTATTGAAAGTCAGGATTCAATTTCGCGATCAAGCGAAGCAATGCATTATGTGGCCTTCACATCCAAAAAAAAAAAAAAAAAAAAAAAAAGAAAAAAAAAGAGAAGAAAAGAAAATAGCA
This sequence comes from Protea cynaroides, assembly GCA_028583415.1. NCBI lineage: Eukaryota > Viridiplantae > Streptophyta > Magnoliopsida > Proteales > Proteaceae > Protea > Protea cynaroides. Next base: position 50,063,085 of record CM053271.1, on the reverse strand, counting down.
AGATGTTGAATGGCATTGGAGCTCGATAGTAAGCCAATTGTCCCTCTTACTTCAAGAAGATGGTAGTTCCAACTAAAGCCTGATAACAAGTTTGATCATTCGTCGAGATTCACAGCATGTTGGACCGGACTTTTGATTTTGTCCAATTACATCCCGCCTTTACAGGAGACGATCTCATTACTTCTTCATCATCAGAGAAAGATTTCTCATCGGCATTAGACTCTCTCTCCCGTCTATCAATCTGACGGCCTTCCAAGGAGTCTCTATCACAAGTCTTTCTTTTGATTATCAATTTTTATGGCATTGTATCTCATGATCATGTCATCATCTTATGTACAATTCATAAATCTAGCTGGAACTCTCATCTGTCGTTCATTACATCCGACGGCTTCCCAAGGTTCCTATAAGCCCTTCATTTCTCAAGCCAATAAAATGGGATCTTCTCCGTAAGATAAATCCATTCTACATAATATAACCAAACACTCTCCCAATGGTAGACCCATGTGGACAGTTTCACATCAGTCCTCTTGGACCTTCAACATCAATACTTGTCAACAAACCTAAAGGTTTCAGGCCCAGATATGATCGTGACTGATTCAGAATCTCGATATAGCTTGTTGGGACACGTGTTCTATCTAAACATCTCCAAGAAAAGAAAACATAATTCGGCACCATTTTTAATTTTGGTGTGGGACTGCATTTCCCTAAGATCGCTTTTAGTGATGATTGAAATAGCTGCCTGCCTATCAATATGTGTATGTGTCAACTTAAACCGTGGGGCAAGGCTACCCATTTATCATGAAAGTCATGTGTTCAGATTTCCCCTAAGGGTTTCAGACCATTGGATAGGACCATAATTTTGGTAATATCCTCACCATATCAGGACTTTTTATTCAACCCAAGATGGGGTTTGCAAAAAGAAGAAAATGAACAAAAATAAAGGGAAGAAAAGAAACCTCAGCAGGGAAAGGCAATCCGAGAAACCTCAATAGGCAACCCATAATACCTCAGTGGGGATAGGCGACCTGATGCAACCCTAAAGCATTGCCCTCATTGGCCCTTTATAGAAAAATTCAGTGGTTCATGTAGACAAGTGTCATACCAGTCTACCCTCCATAAGGAAAGGAACCTCTCTTGCTCTCCAGTGAATCATACTTGGAGGAGTTGAACAAACCATCATCTGTTGGGCTCCATAGCATTGCCTTTCAACAGAATTCTATCTTCAAATCCTTTGGTCATGTTAGGGAGAGAGCAAATTCTCATGGCCTGGTTACGAATGTAGCCAAATTCATCAAATCATCAGCTCCCTCATTTTTCAAGATTCAACAAGGGTTTATCTAAGAAATCATTTTCTGCAATCAATCTGTCAATCTTCCCTTGACCTCAGAAGCATGGTCAAATTCTAAATGCAATCCAGATTCAACCTTGTTCTAACTCTGTTAGATTTCCCATTTCCTTCTACAGTAGCGGTCTGTCACAACATGCAGACATTGGGGCATAGATATAACCTATGTAGAGGAATTGAACTTGATCAGGAGCATTACATCTAGGATCCATTGTCTAGTGTGAAGTCACTGACTTTCCTAGTCCATAGAAGTAGGTCCGTCCAAGTTGGTTTTTGCCAATTTCTCAGTTCTCCCAATCCTGTTAATGAAGAAGATCCAACGTGGTCACTCACCTGTTAGGAGTTGGTCACCAAATTCTCTCAAGGAACACTTCAAATCCTTTGCTCCTCATGCCTACTTTGGGGCCATGATCCATTAATCTTTCAAAATTGGCACAACAATATTGCAAAGCCCTGAGCTTTTCATGAGCCTAGATCAAGGGCCAAATCCATGTCACATTTCATCGTCGCTTGGCTATTCTACCAATTTGGTCTACTATAATGCACAGTCAAAGAACTTAGTTGATCAGATGCCCCTCGACAGTTTAACACCAAGGTCAATCAATAAAATCACTTTGGTTAGAGACTGTCAAGCTCCCCTCATTCTTGTCCAAAATCCTCGCTAGAGTTTCTTTCAATCCAAAATCTAACAACACTAATGTTGGCTGAAGAAAATCATCACCTTCAAATTACATGGAACCCTTCAAAGGGAGTAACCAAGTCATCCCTACTGTGCTGAAATAGAGTCAAACTTTCAGTACCAGGTCATAAATGGCAAATATCAAATCTAGGAATCATGCCAGTGAAGTCCATGACACCATTTCCATTGATGTCATGTTTTGTGCCTTCACCAATAAAGCAGGAGCAAAAAAACCTTGGAAAACTGCCAAGGAATTCACCATCATTTTAAATATGTCCAGCACTCTATAGGTTCAAAGTCAAGAGACTTCCAAGATGGGTCAGATTTCAACCCTAAAGGTTCAAAGTCAACAAAGCCTTCCTGTATGGGTCACTTTCAAGCATCCTAAAGGTTCATAGCCATAAAGCTTCCAAGAAGGATATTCCTATTTCCAATCCCGAAGGTCCAAAGCTGGTAGGAACTGCCAAGATGAGTAATTCAGTATCACCCTATAAGTGACCTTCTGAGTTCTTGCTCATTTCAGAATCAATAGCAAATTCCTCACCCTATAAGTGACCTTCTGAGTTCTTGCTCATTTCAGAATCAATAGCAAATTCCTCACCCTAAAAGTGACCTTCTGAGTTCTTACTCATTTCAGAATCAAATGAAGAGACCTAGCTCATCCAAAGTTCAAATCAATCTCAATCTATAAGTGAATTAAATGTAGAGCCCTAGCTCATCCAAAGATAAATTAATCTCAGCCTATTAGTGAAAATGTAGAGCCCTAGCTCATCCAAAGTTCAAATCAATCTCAATCTATAAGTGAATTAAATGCAGAGCCCTAGCTCATCCAAAGTTCAAATAAATCTCAGCCTATTAGTGAAAATGTAGAGCCCTAGCTCATCCAAAGTTCAAATCAATCTCAATCTATAAGTGAATTAAATGTAGAGCCCTAGCTCATAGAAAGATCAAGTCGCCCTAGCTCATAGAAAGATCAAGTCAATCTCAGCCTATAAGTGAATGTAGAGCCCTAGCTCATTCAAAGATCAAGTCAATCTCAGCCTATAAGTGAATCTAGAGCCCTAGTTCATTCAAAGATCAATTCAATCTCAGCCTATAAGTGAATCAAATGCAGAGCCCTAGCTTATTCAAAAAACAATCTCAGAATCTCAATCAAAAGAACCTTAGTTCAATCAAAGAAAAGACATCAAGTCTTCCATCTAGACAAATCAAAGCCGAGCCCAAGCTCATGCAATCAGCCTTGTATTTACAGCCTAGCTTCGTACAAGAAGAGGTTTATCAACCTACAAATGGATCAAACCGGGTCCAAGCCCGCACATACCTTCATTGGGTTCCATCCCAGCAAGAAGAGGTTCCCAGCCTACAAATGAGCCTTGTATCACAGCCTAGCTTCATACAAGAAGAGGTTTATCAGCCTACAAATGGATCAAGCTGGGTTCAAGCCCGCACGTACCTTGCATCATGAGTTCCACCTCGGCAAGAAGAGGTTCCCAGCCTACAAATGAGCCTTGTATTCACAGCTTAGCTTCATACAAGAAGAGCACTCACCAATCTTCCAAGAAGAGCAAACCTTCTTGCCAGTCGAACTACGTTCTGGGCTTGATTTCTAGGACACCCTTAGAATACGTAGGCAGTTTAGGAAGAATTACCCTAAGTGCAGCCCAATAAACAATATCACTCATACCCCAAAAATGTGGTTCTTTTATCTTTAGCCTTCAACTGATAACAATCTCGGCTAAAGAGGGGCATCTGTAAGCACCCCATTTTTGTCACCCTCGGCATAAGTGAACCAATATGGCAGGTTTCTGACCTTTAACCCAAAGATTTGTGATTCTCCACTGATCCCCACAGTAGGGTCATGGGCTATTATCTGCATAGATGCATAGGTCATATAATTATCTTCGAAACGAGACCAAAATTGCTCAATTCTGATATCAAATGAGGAAGATACGACCATTTTAGTCGGATGATACATATAAGGGAGGTTTCTGAAATTATTATAAATAATAATCCCAGGGGCCTTCATGCAAATTATCCTAAGTCGGATTGTTTGAATTTCAAATCATCATATCTTGATCATCCGACATCGGATTCAGATGATTCCAAGACCATTATTCTTCATTCATGATGTTCTACAAAGTGGACGTAAAAAATTCCGGGTAGAAGTCACCAGTGGGTCCCATGCAAGCTTGCATGCAAAATTATCGTTAGAACTTCAAAGCTTCATATCTTTTCCGTTCTACATCGGATTCAGACGATTCCAAGGCCATTGTTCTTCATTTGTGATGTCCTACAAAGTGGACGTGGAAAATCTCAGGTAAAAATCTCCGGAGGGTCCCATGCAAGCTTGCATGCAAAATTATCGTTAGAACTTCAAAGCTTCATATCTTTTTCGTTCTACATCGGATTCAGACGATTCCAAGGCCATTGTTCTTCATTTGTGATGTCCTACAAAGTGGACGTGGAAAATCTCAGGTAAAAATCTTCGGAGGGTCCCATGCAAAATTACATATGGAAATGGTCATTTAATATTCAAAAATTCATATTTTGATCATTCCATATCCGAATCAGGTGATTCCAGTCTCATTATGTTCCATTTTTAGTGCTCTACAAAGTGGACGTAAAATATTTCCGGTAGAAGCCTCCGAAGGATCTCATGCAGAATGGTCAGTCAAAATTATCGATAATTAGTCTGCATAAACTTCAAAAATTCATAAGTTGACCATTTTACTTCCAAATGAGGTGATTCAAGTTCCTATATTCCTCATTTTTAATGTTCTACAAAATGAACGCAAAAAATTTAGAATAGAGGCCATCAGAAAATTTCATGCGGGATAACAGCGGAAATGTCCCATGAAATGACAAGGAGAGAAAACTCAGTTAATTCCAATCAATCCAGTCAACTCAGTTCAAGCCAGTTTTGGTCCAACCTAGCTCAACCCATATCAGTTGTCAACCTAAGTCAGTCTCAACCCATTTCGAATCAGTTCATCTATGTGCATAATATTTATATATTATATATATTGTATAATATATATATATATATATATATATTATTAAATATATGTGTATATATGTATATAATATATATTATTATATGTAAATGATAATCCAAAATATTTTGAGAAGAAAAAGGAAAGAAGGGAGAGAGAAAACGTGAAAGTGAAGGGGGATTTCGGTTTTGGAGATAATCCAAAAGATTTTTGAGAAGAAAAAGGAAAGAGGGGAGAGAAAAAACGTGAAAGAGAATGAGGATTTCGGTTTTGGAGATAATCCAAAAGATTTTGAGAAGAAAAAGGAAAGAGGGGAGAAAGGAAACGTGAAAGGGAGTTTTTTTAGGTTTTCTAGATGATTTCCAAAAGATTTTGTTGAAAAAAAAGGGGAAGAAGAAAGAAGAAAAAATGTGAGCTTTTCTAAGGGAATCCAAAAAATTTTGTTGGAGAAAAAAAAAAGGAAAGAGGGAGAGAGGAAAAACGTGAGCCTTTCTATGAGAATCCAAAAGATTTTGGTGGAGAAAAAAAAGGAAAGAGGGAGAGAGGAAAAACGTGAGCCTTTCTAAGAGAATCCAAAAGATTTTGTTGGAGAAAAAAAAGGAAAAAAGAAAAAGAAAACGTGGGGGTTTTAGGAGGCTCATAGTTTTAGGGATTGAAAAAAAAAAAGAAAAAAAAGGGGGAGAGAGAGGACGTGAAAAGGGAGAAGATTTAGGGTTTCTAGATTTTTTTTCAAAAGGGAAAGAAGGGGAAGATAAAAGGGACGTGAGAGAGAGAAGAATGGAGGACTTTTTCCAAAGAGAAAAAAAAGGGGGAAGAGAAAAAAAAATGTGAAAGGCTTTTGGGGCTAAGTTTTGGGAGAAAAGTAAGGGAAAAAGAGAGAAAAAAAAGGGGGAAAGAAAAAAAACGTGAAAGGCTTTTGAGGCTCACTTTTTTGGGAGGAAAAGAAGGGAAGAAGAGAGAAAAAAGAGGAAGAAAAAAAAAACTAGAAAAAAGAGAAAAGAAAAAAATGTGAAAAGGGAGTTTGATAGAGTTTGGGCTCTCGGTTTTGGAGGAAAAAAAGGGAGAAAGAAGAAGAAGAAGGGAGGAGCAAGTAGAACCTACGAGCATCTAGGTAAGCTGTCTTTACTTCTATTTTTTTTCTATTGTTTTGCTTAACTACAAATTTCCATCTCATAAACCACTCTACCTCACCATTAACCAATTTCCATCACCAATCTAGCCTACACTTGGTTTCAATCCCTATACAACCAGCACTCTAACCGATTTCATCTCATACTTTAATCATCAGCCTTGTGCTACCACCTACCCGTAACCCCACTCACTTCCATCTCCTACTGAACCAACCAACACCTCTCACCACTTACCTGAACCTAGCCATGTTACAATACCCGAACCTGTCCATCAAGTCCGAGACCAATTCCCCTCATCCAACCATTGGATCAACATTCCTCATCTTACCCTTGATTTTTCCATTAAATATGGGCCATTGATTGAATCTATGATCATGATATGCTTGAATAAAAATCTGAATTTTGATTCTTTATCATGTTCATATGATGCCCATTCAAAATCTGATCCATTGAATGTGAAATTTGTTTTGATCATGTGATAAAAATTTGTCCATTGATATTTGAATGAATGAATTTGACTAATTGATGTGAATTTAATCTGAATCGTTGATCTTTAAGATCCAATCATGTGAATGGATGGTTAATTAATCTGAACCATTGATCTGATGATGATTTAATGATGAATTAATTTAAGCCATTAAAGTCTGATTAACTGATGTTATATGATCTGAACTGTTGATTTAAGATCTTGAATTATTTTCAATCATCAATCAAATGTGATTTCGATCACATTGTTGATAATTGATGCATTGAATCTAGACCGTAGATCTGAAAATACGTTTTGATTGATTGACTCACATGCCTTGGTTGTTTATCACATGCCATATTTTGATGCTATATTGTTCACATGCTATATTTGGATGCTTATATGCACACACTGCCACAATTGAAATAATCACACTACCATGATTGAAATGATCATACTCACATGCTATATTAAATGCTTATTGTCATAATTAGGGTAGAAAACCCTAAAATAGAAAGAAAATAACAATTAGGGTAGAAAACCCTAAAAAATGAAAAGAAAATAACAATTAGGGTAGAAAACCCTAAAATAGAAAGAAAATAACAATTAGGGTAGAAAACCCTAAAAAATGAAAAGAAAATAACAATTAGGATAGAAAATCCTAAAATAGAAAGAAAATAACAATTAGGGTAGAAAATCCTAAAATAGAAAGAAAATAATAATTAGGGTAGAAAACCCTAAAAAATGGAAAGAAAATAACAATTAGGGTAGAAAACCCTAAAATAGAAAGAAAATAACAATTAGGGTAGAAAACCCTAAAATGGAAAGAAAATAACAATTAGGGTAGAAAACCCTAAAAAATAGAAAGAAAATAACAATTAGGGTAGAAAATCCTAAAATAGAAAGAAAATAACAATTAGGGTAGAAAACCCTAAAATGGAAAGAAAATAACAATTAGGGTAGAAAACCCTAAAAAATGAAAAGAAAATAGCGATTAGGGTAGAAAACCCTAAAATGGAATGAAAATAACAATTAGGGTAGAAAATCCTAAAATGGAAAGAAAATAACAATTAGGGTTGGAAACCTTAAAAAATGGAAAGAATGCAACAATTAGGGTAGAAAACCCTAAAATGGAAAGAAAATAGCAATTAGGGTAGAAAACCCTAAATATGGAAAGAAAATAGCAATTAGGGTCTTGCCATGCTTAGAAGATAGCCTACTAGATCATGCCATATAGGCTCTTGCCTTATTTGCAATACATGCCATATTTGAAAGATTTTTAAACAATCTTACTGTATGTGAATTTCTTGCCATAAATGTTTTATGTGTCATATTTAGATATAATATTCTATTTTTTGACAATAACTTATTTTATGCAATACCCTAGTCAAACTGCCATATCTGCACATTTCTAGAAGACAATCTAGGCGTGGGGACGTGCATTTAGGCACCCACATTCTTGGGAAGGGCATAATGGGAATAATAAAGCCTTAATAAAGAAAGAGAATTCTTTGCCAAACCTTCCAAAATTAGAATTCAGAATGAAAAGGGTAATTTAGGACGATTTGTCCCTCGGCAAACCCTAAACCTATAATAGGTTCTAAACCCTAAACCTAGAATAGGTTCTCAATCATTAACCTAGAACAGGTTATCCATGTCGAACTACGCGGATTTTGATTCCTAGGTCAAACCCTAAGATACGTAGGCCATCTGATGAACACATTTTATGTGTGAATTTAGGACATAAAATATACATCTCTTATTCTATTTATGATGCTTCTCGGGTATTTAATATTGATTTTATGTTTGTTGGGTATCGGTGAAAGAATGAAAAAATTTGAGCTTAAAAATATCATTTTATGAATTTTTGGTGATCCTATCTAGTTAACTCACCTAGGCAACTCAGCAGCCGGGCATATGATGAATTTTATGAGGAGAGCCACGAATTTTGTGTATAAGATCAGCCTTGGACCAAGTCAAAGAATAGCCCAATCTCATGTGAAAGATTCTATTCTCTTGAGAAAATATTCCTTAGTTATTTGGAATCAAATTTACAAGATTGCCATGGCATGGAAGAATGGAAAGCTCCAATCGATTATGGAAGTTTTCAAAAAGAGATAATGATGCTAAAGATATGATGAGTTGGTGCAAGATTTTTTCTACTCAAGAATCGTCCATATACAATGAACCTACAAGATTGGAATTCGGTTACCAAAATCATCTCCACAAAATCTCTTGTAATTCAATTGTAAAGATTGATTGTGATCTTTACTCTCTTGTATATATATGTGATGCTCAGCAATAGAAAATCATCCAAGAATTTTATTATGAGTTTTTTCTTAGTTTTGAGAATTTGTGAGAGAGTTTGAGATTCTTAGTTTTTTTTTTCTTTTCAAGTTGTGTTCTTCTTGCTTAAGTTTATTTTTATTTATTTATTTATTTGTTTTTAGTTTTAATTTCAGATTTAGAACTCTATAGTAGGGTAGATAAATATAGGTTGTACCCCATTACTAATTTAATTTAGGAGAGAAGGCTCCCTTTGTAATCGTTTGCACATCGCCTTGGAGTGATAACAAGACGACGAGCAACGATAGAGAAATATTCTATCGAGATAAGTTTTTCTTACATTCTTTTACTTTTAATTTCATCACTTTTTTGCAATAAATCTGTGTTACTTTATGGTTAGTGGTTTCGTAAATTTTCGTACCATTATGAATGGTTATTATTATTTTTATTGCTTGATTAATTTTTATTTAAAGTGATTAGGGTGTTAATTCAATCATATCCTTTTGGTACGCTTTGCCTTATTTGAGTTAGGATAATAGCGATTCCTCCCTAAGATCGACCCGTTACTGCACGATACCGTGCACTTGCAGTTACATACATATTTAATGAACATCACAGGTCACGAACCGATCTTGGTCTCCAAGCTTGGAAGACTTGTTCTCCACTTTAATGTTCCCATTTTTGTTGGTGGGGAACTCATTCCCACTATTAATATGCACAATGGGAGCCATTTATGGCTCCAATAGCTCCCTTAATGGAGTTAGTAAACCAACCCTAGGTTTTCTAGGTCATTAGGAAATCTCCATTAATGGAGTTTCATCCACCAAGGTTCTTACACTTATTCACTAAAGGAAAGTGGGAGGAAGGAAAACCTACCTCAATAACTCCTTAAGTAGTGAGAAAAACTAAACCTAGGTTTTCTGGGTCATTAATGGTGGTCACCATTAATGGTGCTCAACCACCATGCTTGCTAGCCATTAACACAAGGGAGAAGGAGGAAGTTCATAACTCTTACCTCAAGGATAAGGCTAGGGCTTAAGTTCCTTAGCTTCAAGCTCCAACTCTCCTCTTCTTCTTCTTTTCTACTCTCTCTTAGGCTTTTGGTTTCAAGAAAGGAGAAAATAGGGCTTGGTCCCCCTTTTATAGGAAATCAGGGAGAGAAAGCGTGATAGCTCAAGCTCAACCACTTTTTGTCAACCGGATGAATGATACACCAGTACGATCCATCAATTAGGCTAAAATACAGCTTACTGGCCAACTCTTTGGCCTGGATGTTTTGGTATATGTGTTCCTTCCACCAAAGGTCTACTAGGACACCCTATACTACCAAGTGTATATAGTGGAGACTCACCTAAGGTTCGGATACCATCATCGGGTCTGCATCAGGTGCTCCATCAGTCGATGTGTTGAAATCTGGCACAAGAGGAATTCGGATTAGTAAAGGGATTCTGGGTGTAGGTCTCACATCCTAGACCTTAATCTAGCTGGCGACTCCAACAAACAAGATTTTATTTGATATTACCCGAGGAGGAGGGCGACCCATCTCATCCCATTGTCTTCACAGTTATTAAGGAACTTTTAAGCAATTCTTGATGCCCCCTTTCCTCCAATAAAGATGACTCTTCAATTTATTAATACCAGCATTTAAAAAAGATCTATTGCAAAAGAGACATTTTACCATGTCAAACTATTTATATTGTTAAACTTTAACCTTTTTGTGCAATATACTTCAATTTTATTTCACTACAACATCGTCAAACAATTCATATTGTTATACTTACTTTTAAGTTACTAATTTTTTTCTATATTTTTTTCTTATGATATGGTAGTGTACAAAATATGTACATATTCTTCCATTCACTCTTATACATATTATCTTCTTTCATGTTGTGGCTGCATGTTGGATTTTCATATCGGGGTGAAGGTCTTAGCTAATTTAATTGGTTATGAAAATACTCTTCAAAGATAAGACATTTCCCTTTTTTTTAGGAGGGTTGTTAAAATGTATAGTTTTCTAGATGAATAGCAAAAGTTTTTTCTCCAGATGAATACTGATGTGAATGCAAAATGTGAGGAATGTGGCATTGTTTGTCTCACATTCACAACAAAAAAATGGCAAACATGCTAGGAGGAAGCTCTGAATAGTTGTTATTTTATATGTGGGTGGAACATCTAAGAATGTGTAAATGTAGACAAGGTCAATGTAAGGTTTGAACTTCATAAATGGAGTCTTCCAAAGGAAAGTTGTTTGGTGTTCCCCATGTTCTACGGGATTATGACTACAACCCCTTGAATTTATTTTTATTATTTCATTTGTACTGACAAAAATTGTAAAATTTCATTTTTAATGACAAATATGTTTAATTGGCCTACAGGTTCACGACCATGGATGTGGCATGTTCCAATTGATAGAGGAGGGAGGACCTTCATCTTCTAACTCTAATCCAAGTCATTCCTCTAAGGGTCCGGAGAACAACACAACTACCTCTCCACCTCCTTGCAAAGAATTTGTCAAAGGATTCTTGAGAGGAGCAATTTGAGGTTCCGAACAATCGACAAAGATGTTGAATGAGATATTGGAAGCTGTCCCGAACCTTGGCTTTAGCAAATACACAAAAAAAGAGTAAGAAAAACAAGGCAGATGAACTTAATGATGATAGAGATGGAGTGGTTTGGTTCAACGTAACAAAGTAACCGTATTGGTGCAATTTCTTAGTGAAATATGATTAGTAATGCTGCAACTGATTGTATATAGGTTTTAATTGTAATAAACCATATTATGCTGCATATGTACATATTCGCATTCCTCGCATTTTCTAGTTCACATGTCTTGTGTGGAATATGAAATCTCCCATGGAGTAACTACTCTCTACTCTTTGTTTTGGAAGCTTGAAGTTTGATTTGCCAAGTTCAATGTTCCTTGTTATGGTTGGAAATTATCCCGCCGATCTGTGACTTCAATAACCTACAATTACAAAGATTAGATAAAGGAGTTGGGCAACTAAGCCCTGGGTACACTCCGATGCCTAAGTCAGATTCCTAATGTAAACAGTCAAGAGATAGCTAGAAGCTATCTCCAATTTATAGAGAGAGGGGAACATAGGAAGATCTTGAATGTGAGAGAAATGGAATGAATAGTAAGGGATCAGTGAATGAATATTTACCTTGGGGGTCATCCTCTATTTATAGGAATAGGCAAAAAGCATGGAGGTATCGGGACTCTTGAAGGTTGTACGCTAGTAGGACTACCAAGTATCACACTGTGGGATGCCCTAGTCATAGAATCCAAGTAGGAGTAGGAGACCTAGACGAAAGATGTCAAGTCGATTGAGATAAGGATTACATGTGTCATGATCCATTTGGTCGTATGGCTCTACCAACCGGCAATGTGTTCTAGTAGGAGAAGGACTCCAGAGACGTGACTGAGTCGTCTTAGGGTTCTAACATCCGACCAAGTGACATAACCTGATAGGAAATTTGCCTCTGAGTGTCTAAGGCCGAGTGTGACTCTAACATGCCTAGTCGAGCCAGGTCATTTAAGATGCCACGTGTAAGATTTTTATTAGGGGTGTTTGTACCCCCTAAAAGCTACCCCTTGTGCTATCGAATGCCGAGGATTCAATAATGCAAAAAATGTCTGGTCGGTCACACCAAACTGATCAGTTACCCCTTGCCCTTGCTAATGCGTGTATTAGGAGGTGCATAAGAGCATCTAGTTGGTAGTGTTACTACTTGGCGAAGTGGCCGTTCAGCTTCAGAAAACACCAGCTGGAGACTCACTCATGCATGACGCTATAAAGGTGGGAATTTAAAGCGCACCATCGAGCCGTTGGAGAAATGGATGGATGTCTCAAGAAAGTATGCCCATCACGTTACGATTGCAACACCATTACAGCTTTGAGAGCGATCTCGAGCTAAAACTGGAAACGTGCTTCAGAAGTGCATCATTTCGATAAAGTGGCCATCATGATAGCTTCAAGTCATGATGAAACCCTAAACTGCAGAGCGGCGCATGTCTACTCACATTAAAAGCACTGACAGATTGCCTGTGAGAATACGTCGCATAGCTCTACGTCGCTTCCTCTACCCAGACTTGTGAAGGCCCTATAAATACCCCCCTTTTAGTTTCATTCTAAATGTTAAAAATCACTACAAGTTGTTATCTGTCTGTATAGTCAGAGGCTGAAGCCTCTACCAATCTTCAAGCTTCTTCGTTACTTCTAAGGGTCTTCCGTCTATTACTAGTAAGTTTCCTTCCTTTTTCCTCTGCCTTCTTTTTTCTTGTTTTATGTTCTGGGTTACTTCTTCGATTGACAGTGTCAATCCTTCAGTGAGAGAGGGAGGTATTAGTAAAAAAAAGTGGATAATGGCTCAATATCGGAGTAAGACCGAGTCTTCTGGTGAGTCTGTAGAGTTCAGTGCCACTAGCGATGTTCCTTCTTTGGTTAGGAAAGAGAGAGCCCCAAAACCTAGCTTCTCTGATTCCATCTTTGAGAGTCACTCTGAGGAACGACAAGAGATATGTAAGATGTCACACCCCAATTCTGGACTAACCAGAATGATGTGATGAACCATCAATAAACCAATCAGGATCTCACTTAGGCTATCCCACATATGATAAACCAAAACACATTCCACAATAATCAGAGGTAATAAAGTAAATAGCGGAAGGCTTATAGATAATGAACTGAGATCTATTCATGATAAATAATTAATATTCTATTTATTTCCATGTAACAAAACATAACTTAATACATATTACGATATTCAAATACGAAAACTAAACACTAAACGTATCCATCGTTGAAACGCTCACTTAAAGAATCACGTTCCTCCTCCACAGCTTGCTCATCATGGCGTGTTGACATAATCTTCAATCATAATACCTGCAACATCAGAAACTAAAAGATTTGTGTGCACGAGGGTCAGCTCTCCAACTTGAGCTCAGTGAGTAAACAAAACAATGCAACAATACATATGCATGCGATTCAATTCATATCTTTGGTCTGGTTTTACGTTTACACTGTGCTATAGAAAGGATAGGAGGACACCGCACCTCTATGCATGAGAGTGTGGATACGCCCGATGACTCTCACCGTCGTCCACAGCACCCATAATGAACATTGTACAACGAAGGTCATGTTTATCGATGCACAACTCCATACCAACAAATTAACCCCTGATGGCTAGGGCTACAAATGGGGCTCGCTACTAACCAATCCTAATGTCAACCAATGTATCCAAGGACTCACCCCAGCATCCCTCAGAGCACCCGTAGAGATAGAGCTAAGGCCCCTCGATAGAGTATAGGACTCAAGGATTGAGACCCTCCTTGATGCCCTACGTCGCAATAGTTCTGCTAAGGTAATGGCGATACGACGATGCTAATGCACAAGACTTGAGTCAGAGATAGAGCTAAAGTGCCCGGATCAAACACCGCATAACACCTCCCCTGATGCCCTACTCGCATCAAGCACACTAACCACACACAAACATTTACATGCCTATTCTTAGCATCAATCATCATGTTATAAGTAAACAAAATTAAATATGCATGAACAATAATAGCAGGAATATTGGATGACATGTTGAATGCACATTACAAGCATATTCGCATAGAATCAAGCATGGCATTGGACTCAAGAAAATAAAAGTAGTTTATTATTAACCAATTAGTTTAGGTCTTGTTCCCTCACCTTAGCTTGCTAGTAGATCCTCTTTCAAACTTTAAGAATCACCTTTATATTGTTAATATATTGCTAGAAGACCTAACAAAGTCGATAGAATTTAATTAGATTTTATTCCAATTTTTCTAACTTACTGTTAACTGTAGGGTCGATGGGCCTATCGACCCTAGGTGCGACCACCTCTTTTCTGGATTTCTTGAACACTGGGGTTCGATGCTAGGGTCGGATCTGCCATCGACCCTAGGTGCGACCCCCCATGGTTTGAGTCAAAAATATCAGATTTCGTTCTCTCTTTCATGGTTGGGTCCTATGGCTTACTTCCACAATCCATTCTATACATGTTCTATGGTTTAGAACTATACTTTATTCACCTACATGGTTTTAATGATCTCCTCCATGGTTTCCATTGAAACGAAACCATGGATGGATGATTTGGGTTCCTCCTAGATAATCCCCTCTTCATTATCTACTCTAAGGTCTTAAGAAATTCATGGAGATAGTATCCATACCTGAGAAGTATGCTTCTTCCTCTGAATCCCTTCTCATTGGTCTTCTTCCCCACTTTCCTTCTCTTATCCTTCTCTTCCTTCTCTTCTCTTTCTCTCAATCCAATTAGGGTTGTAAAAGGAGTGAAAGAGGCTTAGGGACGTCCTATTTATAGAGTGAAACCTCTCAAAATAAGTCCCATTGAGTTTAGGAAAGGTTCCAATTGAAATTAGGAAGGTTTCCTAATTTTCGGTTCGTGCTGTTTTTTCCCGATTACTGAGGGTCGATAAGAGGGTCGATGAGATGGTCGACCCCCCTGCTACCCGTGGTTGAGGGTCTATAGTGAGGGTCAATGAGGGGGTCGGACCTGTCTGTTAAGACATGCAATCCTACCCTCATTTTGACTGTTTTTGGGTAAATTTTCATATTGGGTCTTGGGTTTCTTCACACACTTGGTCCACTTGGCTCGACCATGATATGTAGACGGTTCACGACACGAAATGTAAGGTTAGACCGGGTTCATGGTGTACGGGTCTTACATAAGACCCACACTTTACTAACCTGGTCTAACTGTGTCGTGCTCGGTCTTTCCATCATTGATGAATCGAGTGGACCAATCGTGTGAAGAAAACCATGAGATCAGGTAAGAGTATCGATTTAAAAACACTTAAAATGAAGTGTATGGTCGACTATCTGAGTAGGTATGGTCGACCATACAATGAGGGAATAAGACTAGCCAATATAGGACATATGGTCAATACTTCTGAAAAGTGTGGTCGACGGATTTTGCGACCGTACGTTCGACCGCACGCACCCAAATAGACTTCGAAGTTTGGAAACTTTCCAAATTAAAAGGGGATCTCTTTCCAATTATTGGAGAGCTTTATATGGAGAGTTTCTCTCTACATAAAGGACATCCCTCAACCCTTTTTCACTCTTGAAACATTATCAAACCCTAAAATTTAAGGAAGAAAGGAAGAAGAAGAGAAGGAGAAGGAGATTTAGAGAAGAAGGCTGAGAGAAGGAGTTTTACAGACCCTCTACAACAAGTAAGGTATGAACCTTGCCTCTGTAGCCATAGAATACTTAGAGTAAGTTTCTAATGCAAGTAGTGATGCAAAACCAATGGGGGAATTCAGCTATGGGATTTTCATCTAACCAAATCTTAAGGGAATCATAAAGAATGGGTTAGGGTATTTAGTCTAATAAAACTAAGAGATTTGGCCAAGGAATGATCATTAGGGAGAATTTCATTGATGAGCCAAGAGGAGGAACTCATAAAAGGATTAAAAAGTCAAATTAACTTTTATGGTCGTAGCTATGGTCGACCAAAGGGTGATGTTAGAGTTGACCATAGCCATTCGGAAAGAATCCAAGAAATGTGTGGTCGCAGGTGTGGTCGCATATAGTGCAATCATAGGGGGTCAATCGTACATGGTATGGTCGACACAGGCAAGTGACCATAAGACCAATCAGTCACCTATCAGTAATCTGTTTTGATTTTTAACTACTATAACTTGTTACACATGAACCCTAACTTAAATTCATATAATTCCTAGGTTGCTAAATTGATTCAAAGTGATTTGCAAGGCTTGGAAGGAGATCTAATATTATATCGAATATTGTTAATAGGTGAGGGAACAAGACCTAAACTAATTGGATAATAACAAACTATTTTATTTTATTTATCCAATTTAATGAGTGACTCTGTGCTTGTATGCTTGTAATGTGCATCTCACATGTCATCTAATATTATTACTATTCCTGTTCATGCATATTTACTTTATTATTTCTACCATGTTGATAGATGATGATAGGAATAGGCATGTGCTTATGAGTATGGTTAGTGTACTGTGTGGGGAGGGGTGTTTAATCTCTAAACCATGCTTCATATTGACATCGTCGTATTTCCATTATCTTAGTGGAACTATTACGTCATAAGACATCAGGGGAGGTGTTCTCAAACCGTGTGGTCTTTGACTCTGTCGGGGCTATTAGCTCTATCTCTATGGACTTATTGAGGGATGCTGGGGGTGAGGCCTTGGATACATTTGGATGGCATTAGGATTGGTTAGTTGCGAGTCCAATCTGTAAGCCCTCGCCAATAGGGGCTTATGTGTTGGTATAGGTAAGGCATCAAAGGAAGTATTGGTGGTGTGTGATCCAAACGCTTTAGCTGTATCTCTATTCCATGGTGGGGTGGATGTGGATGACAATGGTGTTTGATCCATTGGGTGGGCTTACACACCCGTGTATAGATGTAGGGTGGCCGCCGCCAATCTTTTCTATAGCACAGTTACAAACTTAAAACCAGACCAAAGATAGGAATTGAATGCATGCATATGTTTACACATTGTTTTGTTTACTCACTAACGTGATATGTGTTCACCCTTTCGACGTCGAATGTTTCTAGTTGATGATGTAGGTCCTACTGTAGAATACTATGTGAATGTGTCGTTGTATGGACACATGGCGGCCATGGACTTAGAAGCTGTGGAGGTTGCGCATGACCCATCATGTGAATGCAACTAATGCGTCTTTGATTACTTTAGTTATATTTGAGTACTGGAACATGTAATGGATTATTTTACTTTATATCTTGAGTCATTTGGAGATAATTGGATTTATCTACTTATTTATCACTGTAGACCTCAGTTCATTAGTTATAAAGACTTTTATTTTTTTTATTTATTATCTCTGATTACTATTGTGGAATGTGTTTGGTTTAATAAGGTGGGTACGGCCTATACGAGATCCTGGTGGAGCCATTGGTTTATTGACGGTTCATCACACCACTGGTTAGTCCAGAATTAGAGTGTGAAAGCTTGGTATCAGAGCTCTTGGGCTCTTCCTATTTGACTTAACTAGTTCCACTTGAGTTATGAACTGAGTTAGGAAAACTAAAAACTATAATAAGAACATATCATAAGCATCTTGTTGATTGAGACATAAATTAAGAAAGAGAATAATGTACATACTGTAAAGGTGAAACAAACTTATATGTATATGACAAGTCAAAAAATGAGAATAAAATGTATATCCAAATCAGAGTACAGTCTACAATCTGGACAGTTACTCTATGTACAAACAAATGAAAAATAAAAGAGCGATCATGGAGCTGGGGGCACTGGAGGAGGAGGTGCCTCTCTGTTTCGATCATGATCCTTGGTTTACACTCTCATAAGCTAGGCTACCTGTGTCTGGGTCGCCCGGAACTCTCGGTGAGACTCGCCACTCTTTCATCAGTCTCGCATTGAGCATCGTGAATCTTACGTAATAGCGCTATCATGTTATTTGGTGGTTGGCGTGAAGGGCCAGCTGAGTGAGAAGTCCAAGAAGGGCCAGCTCTTGTAGAATGTTACGGTGATGAAGGAGGGATGGCATCCACATCCATGTACATCCGATCATCATCCTCCTCATCATCACTCTCACCTGCCACCACTGCTATCGCCACCGCATTTGTCCCTGCCACCCGAGTAAGAGGACGTCTTATGGCATTCCTCTCATCATCACTGACCTGTATCTCTCTCATCCACATCCTACAAATGGCATCCCAATCGAGGTCAGCTGAAAAGGTATCCTCATAGATCCTCTCATCCTCGAAGCTCGTTTGTAAGTGAGAGAGTAGGGTGGTGATCAACCATCTATAGGGTAGGTTACTCCTCGAACCAGGCATCATGGCTCTGTGCGTAGTCTATATAATGATGTATGGAAGGCAAACGAGCTGTCTGGTGCAGATGCAGTATAGTGGGAACTGGGTCAGCTGTGAGACCATCTCATAATGTCCACTTTGAGGAATAAGATTATCTTGGATAATCTTGCAGTATACCCATGGCTCAGGACATAGAATGACCGCCTTCATCTCCAAGTGGTCGTCGCGAAGAATCTGACTGCATACCTCTACCCGCATCATAGTGGTTAAGAACTTGGGTTCTTTAGGAGCGCAGTATACCAATGGACCAGTGCTCGAGATACCTAGAAGATCTGCCAGCTATTGGGTGTGGAAAGAGATAGGAGTACCTTTCACCCAACTGGTAATCCGAAGCTCTCTCCCACTGCCAATGTCCTCTGGGTCACCTTCCAGCTGAAGGTTGCAATAGAAATACTTAACCAACTCTGGTCTAGTGCAACCCTCATACTGGGTGATCGAAGGCCAGCCCATATCACCAAACGCCCTCTCTACATCAAAAAGGACAAGGCTCGGTAAGTTGACAAACCAACCTACCTCAATTTTCTTTCGATGATACCAAGGAATACTGAGCCTCAGCTTCAGCAGAACGGAAGCAAGATGCATCGTAAGGTCTGGGCATCTTGTTACAGGTCATGATAACTGCAAGAAAAAGAAAATAAGAAAAACAAGTTAGAAAGTTAGAAATTTGGGCAGCATAACGGCATAAAAGGGAGAAAAGCCTCACTTTTCACCCAAACACCTGGGCAGGAGGACTTACATGGGGCACAAACCATCCTGTAAGGTTTATTTAATCCAAAATTTCAACTTATTAGATTGAATTTGAAGAAATTTCAAATTTGAGGAAAAAAACCCCAATTTCTAGGTCAAAATTGGGATTTTCAAACTTTTAACCAAACCAACCGATGAAACTCCAATTTTCTTAAGGGCTTTCATCCGTTGGGTGGCCAATAGCAAGGACCACCAATAAAAATCAAATTTTTACTGTCAAATAAATTTTAACTGGAAGAAAACTCTACAAGTGGTGAAAACCTAGGTATAACAGCCTAAAAGTAAGAAAGGAATAGAGAACAAACCTTGAAGAATAGAGCGAAAGTTGTCAATCAAGGATGGAATCACCAAATTCATGCAGTTAACACTGTAGCAACCCAATGGTGGTGAGTTGAGTTGAGACCGTAGGAAAACAAGAGAGAATGAGAGGGAAAAGTCTCGAATCATATTTAAAAACCTGATTTTTGAATCGTGCGGTAACACAATTTGACCAAAATAGTCGACCAGACGATCGACCGTACATTTGACCATAGGGTCTCGGGAAGTTGCCAGGGTTCGTATAGTCAAACATAGGGTCACATATAATGCGACCGTATGATATCAACCACACGATTTACTGTTGCCTATTTTAGTTCTGTTAGGCCTAATGCCTCATAAATTTTTTCTCCTTCTATTGTGGGACTAATAAAATATTACCATTCTACCTTGTCTCACATGTATAGCCTTTTCAACACTATTCCACCCAAGAGTTTAAATGGCTAGGCGTAAATCAAGCAGAAGGGGACGAAATGCAAACCCACATGCGCCACCACCTATGGAGGTCAATGCCAATAAAAACCAATAAGGACAAGATGCTGGGAATCAAAATGTCACACCTCAGGATGTTCACACCCAGGCCAATCCAACTAACTTACTAAAACCACCAATAGATTTGACCACTGTTGTGATGAATTTGGCACAATGGGTACAACAGTTGCATCAGATGCAGATAAACATGCAAGTTGCCTGGGGATTACACCACCAACTGCAAATACCACACCAACACCTCCTGGTAGCTATGTCATGCCTCCCACAGCTGTTGTTAATAATATAGTCCCCATTGCACCTATGGAGAACAACACCATACCCACAGTGTAGCAAACTCCAGTAATGCAAACCTCAATCCAAAATCTCAGAGTATAACAAGGGACGAACAACTCAGGGAATTACCAAAATCAGCCACCTGTGTACGGCTACTATGCGCAAAATTAGCTTGACATCAGATCCATTGTGGCTAGCTCACTGGATTGACAAGATGGAAAGGAATTTCATGATGATGACTATTACGAAAGAGGAGAAGGTATTGTGTGCAACATTTATGCTGAAAGGAGATGTACACCACTGGGTGGAAATCTACTCGAGGTTATCAGTTGACCAAGCACACCCATTTAACCTGGGCAATCTTCAAAGAAGCTTTCTTCAAGAAGTATTTCCCTAGGAGTTTCAGAGATATAATGGAGAAGGAGTTCTTAAGTCTGTATCAAGGACAGATGACTATCGATGCTTGCCAGTAGCGTTATGAAGAGCTATTCTTCTTTGCTCCCTCTAGCATGCAGGAAGAAGGTACCAAAACTCAAAGGTTCGTCATGGGACTTAGGGGAAGCATCCCAGAGTATGTATTGGGGCTGGAAAAGAAGATATATAATGAAGCTATGCAGATTGCTTGAGTAATAGAATTGAGCTAAAGGAAAAGCTATTTTGCTCAAAACAGGAGGATTAAGAGGCCGAACGGGAATACATTCAATGGAGTGAATTCAAATACTTTCAAACCCCTCTGCACCCAAGGCTTCAATGTTGCAGCCAAGACTACCCAGCCGGCTCCACCCCAACAAAAGTAAGGAAATGTTGAAGTAAAATGCTACAACTTTGACCAAGTAGGGCATTATTCAAGGGACTACCCTAAACTACAGAAACAGCTACAACAAGGAAAGGTTTATTCAATGACTGCTGAAGATGTTGTTGCATCACCTGATGTGGTAACAAATATGACCTGACCTTTTATCTCAAAATACCTTGTGTGAGCATATAGACTAATTTAGGGGGGAAAATCACAGGTTTCGTATCTATAGATGGCATGCCCGCCAGAGTACTCTTTGACTCTGGAGCCACCCACTCTTTTATATCTGTATCGTTTGGGAAGAAACTAAGTCTACCCCTCAGACCTTTAGACTGCAAATTGTTAGTACAATCACCTATGGGAATGGAAGTAGAGCTAGATAGAGGTTATGGACCATGTCCAGTTCTTATTGGTAAGAAGACTATGGATGCAACCTCAATTCAACTCGAGATGGCAGGCTTTGAAGTCATCTTATGAATGGATTGGTTAGCCCGGTACTCACAAATCTATTGTGTGCAAAAAAAAAAATTGACATTTAAGGGTTAGGATGGTGAAGAACTCAGCTTCTTAGGGACCAAACTTCCGTGTAAACGAAAGTTCATTCTCTTTGCACTAAAGGCTAAGAAATATCTTGAAAAGGGTGGAGTTGGATACCTTGTATCTGTGGTGGACCTTACCAAAGAGACACCATGAATGGAAGATATAGAAGTTGTACAGGAATTTTTAGATGCGTTTCCTGAAGATTTACCTTGTTTGCCACCTGATAGAGCGACAGAGTTCGTTATCGAACTATTACCAGGGTCGGTACCTGTATCCAAAGCACTATACTTAAGGGCTCCAATTGAACTGAGGGAATTGAAGGTTCAACTGCAAGAGCTATTGGACAAGGGATTTATCCGATCGAGCATGTCACCTTGGGGAGCATCAGTGTTATTCGTCAAGAAGAAGGACGGTAGTGTCAGATCATGTATAGACTACCGGAAATTAAACAAGCTCACGATCAAGAATCGATATCCCTTACCCCGGATCGATGATTTATTTGACCAACTGCAAGGAGCAAAGGTGTTTTGCATGATTCATCTTTGGTTAGGGTATCATCAGTTGAAGATCAAGGACGGTGACATTCCAAAGACAACATTTAAAACTCGCTATGGGCATTATGAGTTTCTAGTGATGTCTTTTGGACTAACAAATACACCCACATCTTTTATGGAACTCATGAATCGAGTGTTTTACGATATGTTGGACACCTTGATCATCATTTTCATAGATGATATATTGATATATTCCAAGGATGAGGCCACTCATACGACAGATCTTAGAGCAGCCTTACAACGATTGAGAAAAGAAAAGTTTTATGCCAAATTCATGAAATGTGAGTTCTGGTTGAAAGAAGTGCAATTCTTAGGTCATGTTGTATCCTCAGAAGGAATTAAAGTTGATCCCAGCAAGATTGAAGCTATTGTGAAATGGGAAGCCCCTAAGAACGTTACCAAAATTAAAAGTTTCTTGGGTTTAGCTGGGTATTATTGACTATTCATGGAAGATTACTCTAGAATCATCGTACCTATCACCCGTCTGACTAAGAAAGGGAAAAAGTTTGTTTGGACTGATAAGCGTGAAGAGTGTTTCCATACATTGAAGGCAAGACTGATATCGACTCCCATCTTAACTATTCCAGAACAAGGACATCCATTCACCTTGTACATCGATGCTTCTGGATTAGGTTTGGGATGTGTTCTCATGCAAGGAGAGCAAGTAATTACGTATGCTTCCAGGCAACTAAAGGCACACAAGAAGAATTACCCTACTCATGACTTAGAGTTAGCAGAAGTGGTACATGTCGTCAAGATATGGAGACATTATTTGTATGGAGAAAATTTTCAAATTAAGTTAGATCATGAGAGTCTCACTTATCTCTTTAATCAGAAAGAATTGAACATAAGGCAGAGAAGATGGTTGGAGTTGCTAAAGGATTATGATTGTGATATCCAGTATCATCCAGGGAAGGTTAATGTAGTTGCTAATGCACTAAGCCAAAAAACAATAACAAAGCCTGAGGAGGAAACTAGTATAAATGCTGCTGTGTGTGTTGCAACAAGAGTATTTGATATTGGAAATGAGCAATTCATTGTCAATAAACCAGGGGGTTCGACAAACTTAGGGTTGATTCATAAGTTTTCAAATATGTTTGCTACATTGAAGATTGCTCTCGATTTGTTGGACAAAGTGAAGACGGTAATCAAATCAGACCCCTATCTAAGGATTGTGCAAGAAGACCTGAAAAAAGGTAGGACTACTCCTGATTTTAGTCTAGACTCTGAAAAAGTACTAAGATACAAGGGGAGAGTGTGTGTTCCTGAAAGTTAAGACTTAGATATCAGACACAGATTAATGAGGGAAGCCCATTCTACTGCTTATTCGGTACATCCTGGGGCTACAAAGATGTATCATGATCTGAAAAAACTATATTGGTGGAGAGGAATGAAAGCAGACGTTGCTAGACATGTATCCCAATGCCTAAATTGTCAGCGGATAAAGGCAAAAAGACAAAAACCTGCAAGCTTGTTACAACCACTAACTGAACCAGCTTGGAAATGAGACTACATTACTATGGACTTCGTCACAAGGTTACCATTGACTCCCAGAGTAGTTGACGCATTCTGGGTGATTGTAGATCGTTTGACTAAGACAGCTCGTTTCATAGCTATATGACCTCAGTATACCCTAGAAAGACTAGCTAAGCTATATGTAGATAATATTGTCAGATTGCATGGAGTACCTAAGAGCATCGTGTCTGACAAAAATCCACACTTTACCTCAAAGTTCTGGGAAGGATTACAGAAGGCTAAAGGTACAATACTAAAATTTAGTACCACATTTCACCCTTAAACCGATGGATAGTCAGAGCGTACTATCCAGATTCTAGAAGACATGCTTCGTGCTTATGTGATTGATTTCAAAGGATCATGGAATGAGAAGTTACCATTGATAGAGTTCGCTTATAACAACAGCCATCAAGCTACGATACAGATGTCACCCTATGCTTCAGGTAGGAAGTGTCGAACTCCTTTATTTTGGAAAGAGTTTAGAAAGCGGAGAATAGTGAGTTTGTCGAATAGATTTGTTGGGTAGTCAACATAATCATGTAAAGGGTCCGAATAGCTCAGAACGTTCAGAAGCAGTATGCAGACAATCGACGTCGAGACCTTGAATTCATCATAGGTGATAAGGTATTTCTGAAAGTATTCCCTATACGTAGTTTAAAATGGTTCGGACGGAAAGAAAAGTTGTGTCCTAGATATATTGGACCTTATGAGATTCTGATAAGGCATGGAAAGGTAGTGTATTAGCTAGCACTACCACCATCGATGTCTAGTGTACATGATGAATTACATGTCTCACAACTGAAGAAGTACGTCAGAGATCCAACATACATGTTAATGACAGATCCACCAGATTTGAATGAAGATTGGACGTTCAAAGTGGTACCTTTTAAAATCACCAGCCAAAATCATTATATTTACTATGTTAAGGTTACCTGGAGAAGTCAAGATGTGAAAGAAATCACATGGAAAGAAGAAAAAGCTATGCAAAAGCAATATCCACACCTATTCGACTCGAAACGTATGAGCAAATTTGAAGGATGAAATTCATGTAAGGGGGGAGTTATAAGACCCGCACTCTACTAACCCGGTCTAACCGTGTCATGCTAGGTCTTCCCATCATTGCTGAATCGAGTGGACCAATCATGTGAAGAAAACCACGAGACCAGGTAAGAGATCGACTTAAAAACACTTAAAATGAAGAGTATGGTCAACTACCTAAGTAGGTATGGTCGACCATATGATGAGAAAATAAGAATAGTCAATATGGGACATGTGGTCAATACTTCAAAAATGTGTGATCGATGGATTTTGCGACCGTACGTCCTATCGCATGCACCCAAATAGACTTCAAAGTTTGGAAACTTTACAAATTAAAAGGGGATCTCTTTCCAATTGTTGGAGAGCTTTATATGGAGATTTTTTCTCTATATAAAGGACGTCCCTCAACTTTTTTCACTCTTTTGGAACATTATCAAACCCTAAAATTTAAGGAAGAAAGGAAGAGGAAGAAAAGGAGAAGGAGATTTGGAGAAGAAGGCTGAGAGAAGGAGTTCTACAGACCCTCTGCAACAAGTAACGTATGAACCTTGTCTCTATAGCCATAGAATACCTAGAGTAAGAGTTTCTAATGCAAGTCTTGATGCAAAACCATTAAGGGAATTCAGCTATGGGATTTTCATCTAACCAAATCTCAAAGGAAATCATGGAGAATGGGTTAGGGTATTTAGTTTAATAAAACTAAGAGATTTGGCCAAGGAATGATCATTAGGGAAAATTTCGTTGATGAGCAAAGAGGAGGAACTCATAGAAGGATTAAAAAATCAGATCAACTCATATGGTTGTAGCTATGGTCGACCATAGGGTGATGATCAAGTCGACCACATCCATTCGGGAAGAATCCAGTAAACGTGTAGTCGCAGGTGTGGTCGCATATAGTACTACCATAGGGGGTAGATCGTACGTGGTATGGTCGACATAGGCAAGTGACCATAAGACCAATCAGTCACCTATCAGTGACCTGTTTCGATTTTTGACTGTTGTAACTTGTTACACATGAACCTTAACTTAAATTCATATAATTCCTAGGTTGCTAAATTGATTCAAAGTGATTTGAAAGGCTTGAAAGGAGATTGAATATCATTAATAGGTGAGGGGACAATCTACACCCCATCAAAGATCGTTAACATCATCTACACCCACAAGAATGCAAAAACTTCATCTACACCCCAAAACTTTGGCTATGGTAATAAAAGAATTCCACTCCATCAGTTGATTCCTGTTAGATGCTGATGTCAGGTGGATTGGAATTTTTTGGACGAGAATACTCTTTTGGTAGGTTGAAAAGACCAATATACCCTTTATTTGATTTTTTACCCTACCCCCAAAATCTCTAACCTCTTCTTCTTCATCGGTGACTGTGAAGGTCTCGTTGACTCAACATAGAGGGGTTCGGGTGGAGAGATTCAACAGGGTGGACGACTTCAATATGGGGAGGAAAGGGAAATAAGTGATTTTGGAGAATCCAAAAGAAGAGGAGAGATTGGTAGAGAGAGATTTCCTGCAACTAAATAGAGTTAGGGCTTCAGCAGTAGGGATTAAGCAGCCATTCCTACAGAACTTACCAAGGAATAACTTTGACTTGGAAGAATCTAAAGAGAAGGTGGAGTGGAGCTTCGAAGGGTTAGCATTAATTGGGGAGAGAATGGTGTTGAAGAAAGCATATAAACCTAAAATTATGAGGATAGTAGCAAGGGTTGGTTTCAGAAAGACTTCCGCGCCATTACTGAACTTAGGGTTATGCCATTACAGGTACGAGGAGAAGAAGCAGAGTAGGGTTTGGGTTTTCTGGGTTTACTTCGAGGATCAGACATGCTTCGGCCATGCCTTTACAGGGCCGAAGATGCTCGGATTCCTACTAGAGAGGTTATTGGAGGAGAATGGCAAATTTTTAATTACAATTCAACGAATTAATGATTGTAATCGTCTCTTAAAAAATATATTTTGTTGTCAAAATTTTAATTACAATTCAACGAATTAATGATTGAAGATGCTTGAATTCAGACTTCAGTATTATGCACAGTTGCATAGTCGAAGACGATGAACTACGGACGAGGGAGGAGAGAGGAGATGGGAGGACGACACTCTTCTTCATTGATTCCTAATTTCAGTTTTGCCCTTCTGAAGTCAAAAACCCAAAACGAAAAAATTCAACCATCGTCTCTTTCCTTTTCGTTGGCAGAGGTGTCTCTATGGATAGGAGACATAGCTCCAGCCCTTAAGGCCACCACCAACAGTGAATTAGAGATCCTATGACCAGAACAGAATAGGGGTTTTGGTTGTACTTGAAATAGAGGCTTATTTTCTTGATTGAGAGAGCAAATGTAAGTTTCAATACAAGGCCAAACTAGTCATTCTACTTAATTTTTAAATTTTTTTAATTTATAATATGAAGGGTAAAATTGTATATTAATAATTTAAATGATTTTCGTCAGTTAAGTGGACCTAGGTGATATTTTTGCAATCTTGTGGGTGTAGATGATGTTAGCAATCCTTGATGGGGTGTAGATGAAATTTTTTCTTTATTTTATTTATCCAATGCAATGAGTGTCTCTATGCTTGTATGCTTGTAATGGGCATCTCACATGTCATCTAATATTACTGTTATTACTGTTCATGCATATTTACTTTATTGTTTCTACCATGTTGATGGATGATGATAGGAATAGGTATTTGTTTATGAGTGTGGTTAGTGTGCTGTGTGGGGAGGGATGTTTGATCCCTAAATCATGCTTCACATTGACATTGTCATATCGCCATTACCTTAGCAAAATTATTATATCATAGGGCATCAGGGGAGATGGTCTCGAACCGTATGGTCTCTGACTCTACCAGGGGGCTTTAGCTCTATCTCTGTGGACATATTGAGGGATGTTGGGGGTGAGGCCTTGGATACATTTAGATGGCATTAGGATTGATTAGTTGCGAACTCAGTTTACAAGCCCTCACCAATAGGGGCTTACGTGTTGGTATGGGTAAGGCATCAGGAGAAGTGTTGGCAGTGTGTGATCCGAACACTTCAGCTGTATCTCTATTCCATGGTAGGGTGGATGTGGACGACAATGGTGTTTGATCCATTAGGTGGGCTTACACACCAGTGTATAGAGGTGCGGTGGCCACCAATCCTTTTTATAGCATAGTTGCAAACTTAAAACCAGACCAAAGATATGAATTGAATGCATGCATTTGTTTGCACATTGTTTTGTTTGCTCACTGAGCAGTGATGTATGCATTGTTTTGTTTGCTCACTGAGCAGTGATGTATGCTCACCCTTTCGACGTCGAATATTTTTAGTTGATGATGCAGGTCCTACTGTAGAAGACTACGTGAACGTCCCATTGTATGGTCACATGGTGGCCATGGACATAGAAGCTGTAGAGGATGTGCATGACCCATCATGCAAATGCAACCAATGCGTCTTTGATTAGTTTAGTTAAATTTAAGTACTAGAACATGTAATGGATTATTTAATTTATGTCTTGAGTAAGTTCGAGATAACTGGATTTAACTACTTGTTTATCACTGTAGACCTCAGTTCGTTAGTTATAAAGACTTATGCTTATTTTATTTATTATCTCTGATTACTACTGTGGAATGTGTTTGGTTTAATATGGTAGGTATGGCCTATACGAGATCGTGGTTGAGCCGTTGGTTTATTGACTGTTCATCACACCATTGGTTAGTCCAAAATTAGGGTGTGACAAGATAGACGAGTCTCCCTTGGAGGAAGTTTTGTCTACCTCTGACTCTTCCTCTACTGCCAAGAATAGAAGTCGGCCTGTGACCACTTCTACCAAAAGGGATGGTAAAAAGAAAAGTGGGAAGCCGACTATACCAGTGCTAGATTCTATCCCAGCTTTAAAAATTGAGAGTGTGGTGTACTCGGAGGCTGCTTTACTCCAAATGCATGTCGAGTACCAAATTTCTATGACCGTAGATCTGCAGGTACCGACTGCGAAAGAGAGGGCTTGTTCCATGAATGAGTTTGAGATATGTGTATACAACATGCCTTCAAGTCGGGGCTAAGGTTCCCAATCGATCTTGTAACTCTAGACATCCTAAAGGCCTATCGTATTGCTCCATCCCAATTGGCTCCTAATGGGTAGAGGTGCCTATTTGCCTTCATCATTTTCATACTTCGACTAGGCAGGGAGTCGACTATCAATTTGTTTCGTGCCCTCTTCTAGTTCAATAAATTTCTGGAGAGGAAGTCCAACGCCTTGACGAAGTGGTATTATTTTAGTCAGTGGGATGCTAAGTCATACCTGATGATCTCAAGAAAGCCCTCTTCCATCCATGTTTGGCAGAAGATTTGTTGGCTCGAGGGAAGGCAACCCCAAACTTCTCTTTTCAAACATTTAAAACTTGGTGGTTGCGTCCGACATCATTAAGAAGTAGGCATTGACATAGGAGGAGGCGGAGACCCTTCATCTAGTAAAGACGGGTCAGACTGTCCCCTACTTTGACCTAACGAAACCAAAAATTTTGGCCGAGTATGGCGTACTGGTATGGTTTCCAATCACTAGCTGACTACTTCTTATATATCTGGCATTGCTTTAACTTGTGCTTGTCTTTGGCTTTTACAATAAACTTCTCACGTGAAGAATTAATCTAAAACCTGGAAGCTGCTCGGTTGGCCAAGGGTGGATAGGCCCCAAGCGAAGACGGCTGTGCCTAAGCTAAGTAGACTGACGACGGGGCAGGTGGCCCTAGAGGGGTAACCACCCTTTCTCAGGAGGGTCATGATTCGAGTAAGGGCAAGGGCCCTCCGATAGAAGGTAACAAGGTGAACGACAAGAAGGCCAAGATGGGAAGGGACCTCCCTGCCGACATCTACCAAAAGAAGGGGCTCTACTCACTAGTACCTTGGGTACACCTCGCGACGAGGCCACTGGACATACAACCCCTGCTATACAGAAGGCAATACCCCCACTGCCTGAGCCCAAAGAGACTGCCAATTTGATGAAGGGTCCAGGGAAGGAAGATCATACAGGTCGTACTAAGGAGCCGACTGACAAAGGCACCAGCCAGGAAGGCGAGAAAGGGCTGACAAAGCCAAGGCCCACATTCCTCTCTTCACTGTAAAGTTTGGAGTTGGGGAAGATGAATCAGTCTTTGAGAGCTTCCAGGTGGCTTGAGCCCTGGTAGAGAAGTCTCGGCTGCCCCGGGATATAGAGAATGTGGGTGCGTGGATGGACCGAGAGGCCATTCAGCGGTGCTCCTGTTATGAGAAGATGGTACATTTTTCTATCGTTCATCTTAATGGTTGTGTGAAATCTACTCGATATTTTTTACGTTAATTTATCTATGAGTACAGGAAGACTCTGGTGACATCTGCAGCCAGTTGGAGTCGAAAAACTTTAAGCTTTTGGTGGCTGAAACCAGCCAGAGGGAATCCAAAGAAGCCTACGATGCCTAGGCTGCTGCAATGGAGAAGATGGTGGCCAAATGCACAGGCCTTCGCAATGAGCTGTCGGCGGCTTAGGATAAGGCTAAGGGGGCCGAGGGTAAATTGACCAGAGAGCAAAAGAAGCTTTGCAAAGTAGAAGAAGAGCTATGCCAGGCTGGGAAAAATTTGCATACGATGGCGGGTAACCTCAAATCTGCTGAAGAGAGAGTCCAGTGGGCTACCTTTGAGGCGACCAAAGCTAAGGAGAGTCTCAATGAATACAACAATGGGAGGAGCTCCATAAGGAGGAGGTTATAGCCGAGTACCATAGTTCTAAGCAGTATACCCAAGCTCTGAAGGACGCCGCTAGTGGTTACTTCAAGAAGGGAGCATTGTATCTACAGTCTTGTCTTGAAGAGCAGGTTGTGGTGGCCGACTACTCCGTTTACATGTCCTTTGCGGATGAGATAGAGAACTTGGGTGGTTCATCTACCGAAGAGTAGAAGGGTGGTGCTGAAGAGGGTCATTCGCCCTACTTGTCGATGTTTGAGGCCCCTGCTTAGACTCCACTAGCTGAAGTCATAGGTGGGGATTACCCTACTGAATAAGCCGTTGCCTTAGCTATGGACCTCCCACTTGCTAGTGCCTCTGCTTCTGACTTTTTGAGTACAGACCCCCAGCTTCAAAGGATCCTCCCCCTGCTGCTACTTAAAACCTTCTTCTCCTTTGTACTTACCCCTAGAGGGCTCTTTGATTCGGTTTGGCCTTTTGAGGCCTTATTAATTTTTTTAAAATATTTATATAAAGACTTTTTCTTCTCTTTATTATGTGTGTTCTTTCTTTTTTGTTTTTTGTGTATGAGTGTCTCCCATGATACCCCTGAAGCATAGTCGGCCTTGTTAGTGACTAGGCCAAGTAAGCTTATAAAGGCTTTGAGAAAATATCTAAGTGTTGGAAGTTGTATGTTGTGTATGTGGTTTTGCTTGTACATGCAAGTATGGTCTGCATGCTACGCTGGTCTACTCGTGGACCTGAGTAAGCATATGCAAGTATGGTCTGCATGCATGCTACGTAAGTCTGCTTATGGACCTGAGTAGGAAGATGCGGGTATGGTTTGCGTGCTACGTAGGTCTGCTTATGGACCTAAGTAGGCAGATGCGGGTATGTTCTATGTGCTACACATGTCTACTTGTGGACCTGAGTAGGCAGATGCAGGTATGGTCTTCGTGCTACGTAGGTCTACTTGTGGACCTGAGTAGGCAGATGCGGGTATGGTCTACGTGCTATGCACATTTGCTTGTAGACCTAAGTAGGTAGATGTGGGTATGGTCTGTGTGCAACTCAAGTTTACTTGTGGACTTGAGTAAGTAGATGTGGGTATGGCCTACGTGCTACGTAGGTTTGCTCGTGGACCTAAGTAGGAAGATTCAA
The DNA here is from genome assembly GCA_028583415.1 of Protea cynaroides. Lineage (NCBI taxonomy): Eukaryota > Viridiplantae > Streptophyta > Magnoliopsida > Proteales > Proteaceae > Protea > Protea cynaroides. Next base: position 50,031,193 of record CM053271.1, on the reverse strand, counting down.
TTGTTGTGAGGCTGAATGGAACGATAGTGGAAAATTATTGAGTTCTGTAGTGTAGACTCTGAATAGACTTCTGTAATTAAAAAATCATAAAAAGCAGGTGCCCCTAATGGGCTCGGCTTACAAATTGGTACAAGGGACTCGAAAATAAAACTTTACATATGGGCCTAAACTAGTTGGCCAACCTGACTGAAAAGAAACCTCCAAGATTAAGAGATGATAACTAAGCAAAAAGAGGCTAACTGAACAAGCACCGAAGGAAGGTTACCGGTAGTATTTGTGCAAGTTGGTTACATGCCAAGTGCGAGGGATCTCTTCTCTTACCAGGGTAGCCAAAGTGTATGATCTAAGATGGCCAATCCGGATTACCATGTAAGGTCCCTCCCAATTCTTGCTCATCTTACCCTGATTGGTTGGCTTTGAGACAGCTGTCTTCTTGAGTACCAAATAGCCGACCATTAATACCTTGGGTCGCATTGTCTTGTCATAATGCCGAGCTGTAGCCTGCTGGTACTCGGCCACCCTGAATGTTGCCGAGTCTCTAACATCTTCTAAGTTGTCTAAGTTGGTGCATAAGTCATCAAAGTTAGTTTCTTCATTGAAGTTGAAGATGAGGTAAGTGGGGTAGAACACTTCAAAATGACTGCTTCCGTACCGAAGTCAAGCATGAATATAGTCTCACCGATGGGAGTCCTACTGGTGGTCTTTTACAACCAGATAATGCTTGCCAACTCGTCTACCCACTCTTTTTCCTGGTCGGCTACCCTCTTTTTAACCCCAACAATATGGTTTTATTTGTTGCCTCTATTTATCTACTTGACTGAGGGTGGCTGACTGATTCAAACCAGTGTTCAATCCTGAACTCCATGTAAAAATCTAAAAAAGATGCGCTGGTAAACTATGTGCCACTATCAGTAACGAGCACTCTTGGTACGCCGAACCTGTATATGACTAACTACCTGACGAACTACTCCAACTTGGACGAGTCAATTTTTGCTATGACTTCAACTTCGGTCTATTTTGTGAAGTAGTCGATAGCCACAACGATGTACTTCCACTGATAAGTAGCTCTGGGAAAGGGCCCCATGATGTTTATCCCCATATGGCAAAGGGTACTGGGCTAGTGATAGGCTGCAGAGGAGTAGCAGGAGAATGAGGAACTAGTGCATGGAATTGACACTTCTCACATTTATGTATCAGATCGATGCAGTAGTCGTGCATCCTTGGCTAATGATAGCCTTGTCCGAGGATCTTTTGGAATAACGATCAGCCGCCTTGATGCCGATCACAAATACCCTCATGAACTTCCTTCATTACTTGCTCAGCCTCGTTAGATCTGAAACATAAAAGCAAAGGCATAGTGCAGGATCTCCTATACAATGCATCCTGATGAATGGTGTACTGCTTTGACTTTGCTTGGATGTGTTGTGCTTCTTTTTGGTCCTTAGGGAGTGTGCCCATTTGAAGGTAGTCGTAGATGGAATCATAACAGCTAGGAGCTATGTAGATCAGCGCTACTTCTCCTGCACTGGTGCTCAAATGCTCGTGTATTTTAATGTACTACAGTGTCCATTTCAGAGATGTTCGTCAGAGATAACCTATCTTCAACGTTCTCTACTCGGCCTGCATACTGCAATTCCATACTCTAAAAAGCTATTATGGCCGAGTTTACCTTCTCCAGGTACTTTTGCATTCCTAGCTGTCTGGCTTCATAGTCGCCTAGCACCTGGTGGACTACTAGCTGGGAATCGTTGCAGACTATCAACTTTTCACCATAGGACTTCTTGCAAGTTAGAGGCCGGCTAGTAGTGTCTCGTACTTGACCTCATTATTTATGTGGAGAATGATTGCAGATTGTACCTTGAATTGCTCTAGACTAGTGAGTATGACACCTGCACCTGACTTATAGTCCATTGAGGACCCATCAACTTGCAAAACCCATAGCTGCTCGGTCGATGTAGGTTTGTCTTCTTCTTTAGGCACTACTACTTCTCCTTCTAGCAGGGTGCTCTCTACTATGAAATTTGCTAGAGCTTGTGCTTTGATGGCTGTCCGGGATATAAACTTGAGTTTGAATTCACTAAGCTCCACTGCCTAGTTTATCATCTGTCCAGAAGTGTTTGGCTTCAAAAATACCTTCTTTAAAGGTGTATTTGTAAGCACAGAAATAGTGTATACCTGGAAGTATGATTGAAGTTTTTGAGAGGCTGTAACAAGGGCAAGGGCCAATTTCTCCACTGACTTGTACCAAGTCTTTGCATCCAATATGACTTTGCTCACATAGTATATTGGATGCTGCACCTTGTCTTCTTCCTTTAGTAAGACTGCACTCACTACAAAGTTTGACACCCCCAGGTATAGCTAGAGCTATCTCCAAGGTTCAGCTTTACTAGTAAGGGAGGTGAGGCCAAGTAGATCTTGAGGTCTTCAAAGGCTTTCTGGCATTCGTCTATCCACTCAAACTTTCCTGCTCCTTTAAGGGTCTTGAAGAAAGGCAGGCACCTTTTGGTCGACTTGGACATGAATCGTCCAAGTACTGTTATCCGACCATTTAGCTCTTGAACCTACTTTGGCTTGGTCAATGCTATTATGTTGAGGATGGCTGTTATCTTTGAGGGGTTGGCCTCTATGCCCCTCTGTTGCACCATGAAGCCTAGGAACTTCCCTGATGCCATTCCAAAGATGCACTTTGTTGGATTAAACTTCATACTATTAGTCCAAAGGACTTAAAAAGCTTCTGCCAAGTCGGCCAGGTGCTGGTTTCTCAGAGGGGTGGGGGAAGATCTCACTCCCTCTGAGGTGGTACCAGTCCTCGTTCGGCTTCTCTAACAAAATTCTGATAGTAGCCTCAATGGATGAGGTCTTCTATCTCTCCCTTGAGGTACTTACACTCGTCTGTGTCGTAACTATAATCAGGATAGAAGCGATAATACCTGGAACGATCCTTGTTTCTACCTTCACCGAGTGGCTTGGGTAGTGGTTTGAGGTTCCTATCATTCTTGATTATCTCAAGAATCTCCATCATAAAAGTGGTGAGCGGAGTATAGTAGTCAAAGGTTTTGTAGGGATGTCAATCTACCTGCTCTCGGTAGGATCATTGCTTCTTAGAATCACCATTATTCTGAGTCTGATCCGCAGGATCAGATCTCTTCTTGTTGGCTATTTTCTTGTCGCCCTTTACAGCGTTGGCTGCATTTGTCTTCTGAGCTCTCAGTGTCTCATCTGGATCTGCGTATTTCTTGCACCTGGGGAGCAGGTCATCTAGGTCACAAGGTGGCTTCTTGGCTAGCGACCAGCAAAGCTTCTCGTCAGTGACTCTAGCTTATAAACTAGACATGTGCACCTCTGGCTATACATCCTTTATTTGCAAGACTGCATTGAAGCGCTTTATGAAATCCCGCAGTGACGCATCCTTCTGTTGTTTAACTGTGATAGGTGATAGGCCGTCTTCTTGTATACTCGACTGGCCTAAAAGTGTGTCAGGAACTTGTTTGAGAGCTGAACAAAGGAGGTTATTGTAAGACCTATACCCACTAACCCGAGCAAATCGTTTCATGCCAGATCTTCCCATCATAACCGGCTTAAGCGAACCAACAAGATGAAGGAACCACAAAGTCAGGTAAGAAACTAGTCCTTCATAGGTTGTCCAGTCGGACAAATAGATTTATCCGATCCATATCCAATCTATGGATTGGGTGACTAAACAGTCAATCCGTTAAGTCCAGAAATTAACTTTGAGTTTAGGAAAGTTTCCAAATTTGAGTAAGACTCCTTCCTAATTGGAATCCCACTCTCTATGGAAGGTTAACCATTATATAAGTGACATTTCTCCACTTATGCCCACTCTTTTGATCAATCTTAAACCCTAAAACTGAGAGGAAGAGAGGAGAAGAAGCTTTGTGTAAGACCCGCACGCCACGAACCCGGCCTAACCTTACATTTCATGTCGGGACCCGTCTACATATCATGGTCGAGCCAAGTGGACCAAGTGTGTGAAGAAACCCAAGACCCAATATGAAAATTTACCCAAAAACAGTCAAAATGAGGGTAGGGTCGCAGGTTATAACAGGCAGGTCCGACCCTCCCATCGACCCTCACCATCGACCCTCAACCATGGGTCGCAGGGTCTATGAGTTGTCCGACCCTCCCATCGACCCTCACCATCGACCCTCGGCATTCGGGAAAAACAGCATGAACCGAAAATTGAGAAACCTTCCTAATTTCAATTGGAACTTTTCCTAAACTCAATGGGACTTATTTTGGGAGGTTTTGTCCGATAAATAGGACGTCCCTAAGCCTCTTTAACTCCTTTTACAACCCTAATTGGATTGAGAGAAAGAGAAGAGAAGGAAGAGAAGAAGAGAAGAAAAACTTGAAGAAAAGGCTAAGGAAGAAGAGGAAATTCAGAGGAAACTCTGAATCTCAGCAAACCTAAGGTATGGATACATTCCCCATGATTTATTTAAGACTTTAGAATGGTTTATGAAGAGGGTATGACTTAGAAGAAACCCAAATCATCCATCCATGGTTTCGTTTCAATGGAAAACTATAGAGGAGATCATTAAAACCATGTAGGTGAATAAAGTATAGTTCTAAACTATAGAACATGTATAGAATGGATTGTGGAAGTAAGCCATAGGACCCAACCATGAAAGAGATAATGAAATATGATATTTTCGACTCAAACCATGGAGGGTCGCACCTAGGGTCGATGGCAGATCCGACCCTAGCATCGACCCTCAGTGTTCGGGAAGTTCAGATTAGGGGGAGGGTCGCACCCAGGGTCGATCATGACTCCGACCCTACCTCCGACCCTCGGTTAACAGAATGGTTTTTAAATTCTGAATAAATTCTAATTAAATTTTATCGGCTTTGTTAGGTCTTCTAGCAATATAATAACATTATAAAGGTGACTCTAAAGCTTGGAAGAGGATCTATTAACAAGCTAAGGTGAGGGAACAAGACCTAAACTAACTGGTTAAGAATAAACTGTTTTATTTCTTGAGTCCAATGCCATATTGATTCTATGCGTGTATGCTTGTATGTGCATTTAACATGTCATCCAATATTTCTATTATTTGTTCATGCATATTTACTTTATTGTTTATAACATGATGATGATGATGATGATAGGAATAGGCATGTGAATGTTTGTGTTTGGCTAGTGTATATGGTGTGGGTAGGGATGGTATCAACCGGTACAGCCATGACCGTTCTTCATGGGGTGTATATTGTGCCATGGTCTATTCAAGTCATGTCCACTAAGCAAGTGTTAGTGTGCTTGATGCGAGGGGAGCATCAGGGGGAGGACGTGGCATTGTGGTTCAGCCTGGTCACCAGACTCTAGCTCTATCTCTACTCAAGTCTTGTCCACTAACATCGTCGTATCGCCATTACCTTAGCGGAACTAATATGTCGTAGGGTATCGGGGGGACGTGGCATTGTGGTTCAGCCTGGTCACCAGACCCTAGCTCTATCTCTATGGATGTATTGAGGGGATCTTGGGGTGAAGCCTTAGATACATTGTTTGGCATTAGGGTTGGTTAGTTGCGAGCCCAGTTTGCAAGCCCTCGCCAACAGGGGCTTACGTGTTGGTATGGGCAACCGGTACAGCCATGCCATTTTCATGGGGTGTATATTGTCCATGGTGGGTGCATGTGGGGCGACGGTGCCGTTTTCATTGGGCGTTTCCACACACTCGTGTATAGAGGTGCGGCGGCCACCTATCCTTTCTATAGCACATTGCAAACTTTAAACCAGACCAAAGATATGAATTGATTGCATGCATATGTATTGTTGCATTGTTTTGTTTTCTCACTGAGCTCAAGTTGGAGAGCTGACCCTCGCGCGCGCAATTCTTTTTAGTTTCTGATGTTGCAGGTACTATGATTGAAGACTATGTCTACATGCCAACATACAAACGGGTGGAGGATATGAATGAGCAAGCTGTGGAGAACGAACATGGTTCGTTAAGCGAGCGTTTCAACGGTGGATATGTTTAGTATTTAGTTTTCGTATTTGGATATTGTAATATGTATTAAGTTATGTTTTGGTTACTTGAAAATAAATGGAATATTAATTATTTATCATGATTAGACCTCAGTTCATTATCTGTAAGACTTCCGCTATTTACTTTATTACCTCTGATTAATGTGGAATGTGTTTTGGTTTATCATATGTGGGATAGCCTATTTTGAGATCCTGGTTGAACCTTTGGTTTATTGACGGTTCATCACACCATTTTGGTTGGTGCAGAATTGGGGTGTGACAACTTGGTATCAGAGCTCTCGTAGGCCTTACCCATTAAACCTGAATACTTCCACTGGAGTCCATGAACTGAGTTAGGATAAATTAAAAGCTTTAATACAAACAAACCATAAGCACCTGTGTTGGTTGAGACAGAAATTAAACAAGACGATAATGTATATATAAAAGGTGGAACCATATATATACACTCACACGGAAAGAGAAGACCAAAAATTATCCCAATAAACAAACAAAATTAGGGTATTATCTATAAGTTGGGTAGTTATCCAAGTATACAAGGATATAGTACAGTAGCAAGAAGGGAGCTTCTGTAAAGCAGAAAATTATAATACCGAGTTGGTACTCACAAGATGTGAAACTCGATGTAAGACAGAGGAAGCAGGAAAATGGCTAGTAATGCCAAAACCCCTGTAGAGATAAAGGAAAAGATCTCGGGCTAAATCCAAATAGAGATATGAGGATAATGGCCATGTAACTGGATATGTTTATATAGGATGCGGTGCATTATTGATTTACTCTTATGATTATAGAGGATGCACATACCAGATTTAAAATTCACGTGTCTTGACAGGATACCTTCTTGATTCAACCTGTCAACTGGAGTTACAGATATTATTTCTTTAGTATTAGTCCTGATTGTACCAATCTACACCATTCTCATGATCGACAACATGAACAGAGATACGAACTGAATGAACAGTTAAATGTTTAATCATGTTGAGCGTACATCTTTTCGATTTACACCTGATTTATTGATGTACGAAATTTTTTCTCCAGATTATACCTGATTACTGATGTGCGAAATCTTTCTCCAGATTTACTCCTGTAGTGCCTTGACCAATGACATTATATATTCGATAAAACCTATAACCATGAGGTTAATAATTGTAAAACCTCTATTGCATGTATTTGGACCACCGTGCAACTTAACGATCTTTTGATGCCGGTTGGGTTACCACAGATTTACTCCTAACTCTTTAAACCTAGGTTCACTAGATAAAGCAAGTGTTTGTCATATGCTAAATTGATAGAAGAAAGTGAATAACTTTTAGATGAATATTTTGATTCATACACTCCCTGACCTTTGATGATAAAAATGTTTAGTGATAATGGAATTATTGGAAGAAAGATGATTGAATTCAAATTAGATTCTATAACCAAGAGACCTCAAATGAAGTAATGGAGAATCTATTTTGAGATTCTTAAATGGATGGATATGAGCCAAGTCTATAAAAGAGTGCATGAGCAAAAAGTGAGAATTATCAAAGGTAGCCAGTAAAGAAATAGATAGCACTCAAGTAAAGTTAAAGATGGCTATATCGGTATAGATCTTGGACAAAGCAGAAGATTCCTAAAAGCAAGTCTAAGAGTGGATACAAGGATAAAGTAAAAAATCATGGCATTAATAGTACTCAGTTTAATACAATGATAATTGAGTTATGCCCAATATTGAGTGATATGATTAAGGAAAGACCAAAATAGTTTGACTGAATTAATGAAATTATAAGCATATACCCTAATGCTTATAAATAGATTTGGGATATGAGATCTTGACGATAGTCTTAAGAGATGAAGAAACTAGACAAGCTCTTAAGACCGTTACACCAGATTTTCTAGTTCAAGTCTTTTTGGACTAGATGTTCAATTGGATGAGTGTTATGAACGAAGTTCAAATAGTATGGATGGATGAAATTTAGACGCAACCTAAATAAACTTGAGCTGGCAGACTTTGACGTCATCTTGGGAATAGACTGGTTGTCTCAACACTCTACAAGTGATTATGTGCATAGAAGAGGTTATCATTCAAGAATAAAAATGGCATATCATTGGGAGTATGTTGCCTAGGAAGTGAAAGCTGATCCGCTCTATGCTAAAGGCGAAGAGATGCTTTGAAGAGAAATGAGTTGGATATATGGTATTTGTGGTATACGTTACCAAAGAAGCACCACAGATGACAGATATTGATGTGATGCATAAATTCCCTGATGTGTTTCCAGGAGACTTACCGGGTTATCACCTGATCGTGCGACCGAGTTCGTCATCGACTTGTTACCAAGGACAATACTCGTGTCAAAGACACCTGTAGAGTAGCTTCTATGGAGTAAAAAGGATTGAGACGCAACTACAACAGTTATTAGACAAGGGTTCTAATTGGCTAAGTATTGCATCATGGGAAGTGCCAATGCAGTTCATGAAGAAGAAGGATGGTAGTGTTGTTTGCGTATAGACTACCGGGAACTAAACAAGCTCACAGTCAAGAATCGATATCTACTACCTTAGATCGATGACTTGTTTAAACAGTTGCAAGGAGCAAAGGTATTTGCTTTAGTCAAGATATCATCAGCTGAAGAATTTTGGACAGAAATATCTCGAAGATATCTTTTAGAATCGGGATTGGACATTATGAGTTATCAATTATGACGTTTGGATTAACCAATGCCCTTACGTCTTTTATGGAACTGATGAACTGGGTGTTTCATGACCTGTTGGACACATCGGTCATAGTTTTCATAGATGACATTTTGGTTTATTCCAAGAATGAAGCAACTCATACAACGAATTTTAGAACAGCTTCACAACATCTGAGAAGTGAAAAGCTTATTGCCAATTCCAAGGAATATGAGACCCGAATAAACAAAGTGATCTTATTAGGTCACGTAGCGTCATAAAAAGGAATAAAGTGGACCCTATTAAGATAGAAGCAATTGTATGGTGAGAAACACCTAAAAAGTATTGTGAAGATAAGAAGTTTCTTGGTTTTAGCTGATTATTACAGACGATGCTTGGAGGACCACCCTAAGATCGCAAAACCTCTTACCAAGCTAGCCAGGAAGGGAGAGGATTTTAATTTGACTGACAAGGGTGAAGAATATTTCCAGATTCTAAAGTAAGATTGATATCAGTTCCCATCTTGATTGTTCCGGCACCAGGGAAACCTTTTACCCTATCCATCGGAGCTTTCGGATTGGATCTAGGATGCGGGTTGATGTAAGGTAAATAAGTGATTTCATATGCTTTAAGAAAACTGAAAGAGCATGAGAAGAGTTACCCAACTCATGATTGGAGTAAACAATTGTGATTCATGCAATCAAGACTTGGAGACATTATTTAAACGGAGAAGAATTTTAGATTAGATCGGATTACAAGCGTTTTATTTATCTCTTCATTAGATAGAGTTGAACATGAGGATAAAATAGCTGAAATTGCCCAAGGATTAAGACTGTGATATTCAATGTCACCCGAGCAAGGCTAATGTAGTAGCTAAGCCTTAAGTAAAAAAAAAAAAAAAAGGGAATTATGAAGTCCGAAGAAGGACCTAGTATAAATGCTGCCTCATGTTCTGCAGCAACAGATTCAGATTTGGAAAAAGAGTAACATATAATAGAAGCAAGGGATGACCCAATTAAGCGAGAACTTATGGATGAACTTATGGAGCAATAATTCCTCGCTTGCATTCAGTACATTAAAGATCATCTCTAAATTGATGGATTAAGTAAAAGTAGCAATTTTGTTAGATCTGTATATAAGAACAATGCAAGAAGACTTAGAGAAAGGAAAACCCAACCCTGAGTTAATTTGGACGCGGAGATGGTACTCAGATACAAAGGTAGATTCTGAATACCTGAAGATAAAGACTCGGATATTATGAAGAGGATAATGATAAGAGTCCATTGTACTCAATATTCAGTACATACTAGAGTACCAATATGTATCATGACATGAAGAGATTATTTTGGCAGAAAGGGAATGGAAGTGGTTGTGCATAGATGCATGTTTCAGTAATTGAATTATCAGCAAGTAAAGGCTGAAAGACAAAGACCAACATGGCTACAACAATAACTATCAAAGTCAGTCTGAAATGAAACTGCATTACAATGAACTATGTCACTGATTTGCCACTGACTCCTAGATCGGTTGACGCAGTATGGGTGATTGTTGATCGCCTTATGAAGATAGCTCATTCTACTGCTATACGACCTCGGTATGCTTTGGAGCGGCTAACTAAGCTATATATGGATAGTATTGTCAGATTGAATGGTATGCATGAGAGCTTAGTGTCGGCCAGAAGCTCATGCTTTATTTTGAAGCTTTGGAAGGATCTATAGGAAACAATGGGAACAAAGTTGAAGTTTAGTACTGCATTTTACCTTAAATCGACGGACAGTCGGGGCGGACTATACAAATCCAAAGAGATATGCCTCGAGTTTATGAAATTGATTTCAAGGAACTTGAGTTGGTTGCTATTAAGCTACCATGTAAATGTCACCTATCAAGCATGGTAGGGTAGAAATGTCAAATTCCTTTATTTTGGAATAAAGTTGGTGAATGAAGAATTTTGGAAACCTAAGTCTAATGAAGAAAACTATCGAGTGGTAGACAAGATCAAGGGAAAAAGGGCTACGATAGCTCAGGATTGTCAGAATAGACACCAAGACCTTGAGTTCGCCATATGTGACAAAGTGTTCTTGAAGATATCATTTATGCGTAGTTTGAAACGATTAGACAAGAAGGGAAAGTCATAATTTATATATGTGTTGGATCTTATAAACTTTAGGGAGACGTAGAAAAGTTGCATATCAATTAGCATTACCGCTATCCATGTCTAGTGTGCATGATGTATTTCGTGTGTCACTGTTGAAGAAATACATTGGAGATCCATATCAAAGGTATTGACCACGGAATCATTGGATTAGATAGAATGTTTAACTATTGAAGTGGTACCAGCCTAGTTCACTAGTGGGAAGGTACAATGTTTTCAAAGCTGGGATAATTATTATGTGAAGGTAACCTGGCAAAGACAATACGAGGAGAAGAGTGCATAGGAGGAAGAAGATGCAATGCGGAAATAGAATTCCCACCTATTGACTCTGAAGTAAATTCAAAATTTTGAGGACAAAATTTATTTTAAGGATGGGGGAGTTGTAAGATTCGTTCAAATTTTGAGGACAAAATTCATTTAAGGATGGGGGAGTTGTAAGATCCGTACTTTCAAATTTTGAGGACGAAATTTCTTTTAAGGGTGGTGGAGTTGTAAGACCCGCACGCCACAAACCCGGCCTAACCTTACATTTCATGTCGGGACCCGTCTACATATCATGGTCGAGCCAAGTGGACCAAGTGTGTGAAGAAACCCAAGACCCAATATGAAAATTTACCCAAAAACAGTCAAAATGAGGGTAGGGTCGCAGGTTATAACAGGCAGGTCCGACCCTCCCATCGACCCTCACCATCGACCCTCAACCATGGGTCGCAGGGTCTATGAGTTGTCCGACCCTCCCATCGACCCTCACCATCGACCCTCGGCATTCGGGAAAAACAGCATGAACCGAAAATTGAGAAACCTTCCTAATTTCAATTGGAACTTTTCCTAAACTCAATGGGACTTATTTTGGGAGGTTTTGCCCTATAAATAGGACGTCCCTAAGCCTCTTTAACTCCTTTTACAACCCTAATTGGATTGAGAGAAAGAGAAGAGAAGGAAGAGAAGAAGAGAAGAAAAACTTAAAGAAAAGGCTAAGGAAGAAGAGGAAATTCGGGAGGAAACTCGAATCTCAAAGAAACCTAAGGTATGGATACATTCCCCATGATTTATTTAAGACTTTAGAATGGTTTATGAAGAGGGTATGACTTAGAAGAAACCCAAATCATCCATCCATGGTTTCGTTTCAATGGAAAACTATAGAGGAGATCATTAAAACCATGTAGGTGAATAAAGTATAGTTCTAAACTATAGAACATGTATAGAATGGATTGTGGAAGTAAGCCATAGGACCCAACCATGAAAGAGATAATGAAATATGATATTTTCGACTCAAACCATGGAGGGTCGCACCTAGGGTCGATGGCAGATCCGACCCTAGCATCGACCCTCAGTGTTCGGGAAGTTCAGATTAGGGGGAGGATCGCACCCAGGGTCGATCATGACTCCGACCCTACCTCCGACCCTCGGTTAACAGAATGGTTTTTAAATTCTGAATAAATTCTAATTAAATTTTATCGGCTTTGTTAGGTCTTCTAGCAATATAATAACATTATAAAGGTGACTCTAAAGCTTGGAAGAGGATCTATTAACAAGCTAAGGTGAGGGAACAAGACCTAAACTAACTGGTTAAGAATAAACTGTTTTATTTCTTGAGTCCAATGCCATATTGATTCTATGCGTGTATGCTTGTATGTGCATTTAACATGTCATCCAATATTTCTATTATTTGTTCATGCATATTTACTTTATTGTTTATAACATGATGATGATGATGATGATAGGAATAGGCATGTGAATGTTTGTGTTTGGCTAGTGTATATGGTGTGGGTAGGGATGGTATCAACCGGTACAGCCATGACCGTTCTTTATGGGGTGTATATTGTGCCATGGTCTATTCAAGTCATGTCCACTAAGCAAGTGTTAGTGTGCTTGATGCGAGGGGAGCATCAGGGGGAGGACGTGACATTGTGGTTCAGCCTGGTCACCAGACTCTAGCTCTATCTCTACTCAAGTCTTGTCCACTAACATCGTCGTATCGCCATTACCTTAGCGGAACTAATATGTCGTAGGGCATCAGGGGGGACGTGGCATTGTGGTTCAGCCTGGTCACCAGACCCTAGCTCTATCTCTATGGATGTATTGAGGGATGCTGGGGTAAGGCCTTGGATACATTGTTTGGCATTAGGGTTGGTTAGTTGCGAGCCCAGTTTGCAAGCCCTCGCCAACAGGGGCTTACGTGTTGGTATGGGCAACCGGTACAGCCATGCCGTTTTCATGGGGTGTATATTGTCCATGGTGGGTGCATGTGGGGCGACGGTGCCGTTTTCATTGGGCGTTTCCACACACTCGTGTATAGAGGTGCGGCGGCCACCTATCCTTTCTATAGCACATTGCAAACTTTAAACCAGACCAAAGATATGAATTGATTGCATGCATATGTATTGTTGCATTGTTTTGTTTTCTCACTGAGCTCAAGTTGGAGAGCTGACCCTCGTGCGCGCAATTCTTTTTAGTTTCTGATGTTGCAGGTACTATGATTGAAGACTATGTCTACATGCCAACATACAAACGGGTGGAGGATATGAATGAGCAAGCTGTGGAGAACGAACATGGTTCGTTAAGCGAGCGTTTCAACGGTGGATACGTTTAGTATTTAGTTTTCGTATTTGGATATTGTAATATGTATTAAGTTATGTTTTGGTTACTTGAAAATAAATGGAATATTAATTATTTATCATGATTAGACCTCAGTTCATTATCTGTAAGACTTCCGCTATTTACTTTATTACCTCTGATTAATGTGGAATGTGTTTTGGTTTATCATATGTGGGATAGCCTATTTTGAGATCCTGGTTGAACCGTTGGTTTATTGACGGTTCATCACACCATTCTAGTTGGTGCAGAATTGGGGTGTGACACTTTGGAAAAGGAGAAGAAGCTCTGCAGAGAAGAGTTGCCATCGGTTTCCAACCCACTACGTAAAGGAACCAACAATAAGTCCTTTATTCTGTAAAAGGTTTGGACTTGATTAGATTGGGATATCAATCACCGTATTGGTAGATCAAATCTAATACAGTGATTGCAATTACAAGATCTTCCATATATGTCACACCCCAATTCTGGTCTAACTAGAATGGTGTGATGAATCGCCAATAAACCAATGTTTCACCTAGGATCTCGTATAGGTCGTACCCACCATATCAAACCACACACACATTCGACATTAATAAACAGAGGTAATAAACAAATAAGTAGAAGTCTTACAGAAAATAAATTGAGAATCTAACAGTGATAAATAAGTACTTAATCCAATTATCTCCAAACCACAAGACATAAAAATAAATAATCAATTACATATCTGATTTTCAAATTATAAGTAAACTTAAGAAAAAATACATTGGTTACACTCGCATGATGAATCATGCGCATCTTCTTCAGTTTCTACGTCCATCGCAGCAACGTGTCCATACGTTGGCGCATTCATATATGCTTCAACAGTAGGACCTGTAACATCAACTAAAAATATTAGACGTCGAAAGGGTGAGCACACATCATGGTTCAGTGAGTAAACAAAACAACGCAACAAACATATGCATGCATTCAATTCATATCTTTGGTCTGGTTTATAAGTTTGCAATATGCTATAGAAAGGTTTGGTGGCTGCCGCACCTCTATACACGAGTGTGTGAATTTGTCAAATGGGTTAAACACCATTGCCATCCCACATGCACCCACCATGGAATAGAGATAGAGCTAAAGTATTCGGATCAAACACCGTAAACACTTCCCCTGATGCCTTACCCATACTAACACGTAAGCCCCTATTGGCGAGGGCTTGTAAACTGGGCTCACAACTAACCAATCCTAATGCCAAACAGTGTATCCAAGGCCTCACCCCAAAATCCCTTAACACGTCCATAGAGATAGAGCTAAGGCCCCCCGGCAGAGTCAGAGACCATACGGTCTGAGACCACCTCCCCTGATGCCCTACGACGTAATAGTTCTGCTAAGGTAATGGTGATATGATGATGTTAGTGGGCAAGACTTGAGTAGAGATAGAGCTAGAGTCTGATGACGAGGTCGAAGACTACCATGCAACGTCCTCCCCCTGATGCTCCACTCGCATCCAACCCACCAACCACATACATACATTCATATGCCTATTCCTAGCATCATCATCATCATTATGTTATAAATAACAGAATTAAATATGCATGATCAGTAATAGCAGTAATATTGGATGACATGTGAGATGCACATTACAAACATACAAGCATAGAATCAACCATGACATTGGACTCAAATAAAATAAATAGTTTGTTATTAACCAATTAGTTTAGGTCTTGTTCCCTCACCTTTTAGCAATACACGATCTCCTTCCAAGCCTTGAAATTCTCTTTGAATTGATATAACAACATAAAAGTTATATGAATTTAAGTTAGGGTTCATATGTGACATGTTATAGTAGTCGAAAATCAAAACAGAGCACTTATAGGTGTCTGATTGGTCCTATGGTCTCATACTGTATCGACCTTACTGCCTACGGTCGATACCCTATGGTCGCATATGGTGCGACCATAGCTGCATCCATATGATTTTTGAAGTCTTCCCAAATGCCTATGGTCGATCCTGTGGTCATTCTGGTCATGCTATGGTCAATCGTAGCTGCGACCTTGAGATTTCTGGTCATAGTCTACATGCAATTAAAGTTCTTCCTGGGTCAATTATTCTTGGGTCATCCTATGGCCATCATTAGTAGTTTCTTATCAACCCTAATCATCAAATTCATTCCTCATGGTTCTCTTTGGGACTTTCTCAAGGAAATCACATAGATTATAATAGGTTCATATTGCCTATCTTTCATAGAAGTTTTATTCCTTAGAGTTTATATCTCCAGAGATTTGTTTCATACCTTTGCTTGTGATAGAGAGCCAATCTCTTCTCAGCAAATTCCTCTCCTTAGATTTTTCTTCTTCACCTTGTCTTCCTTCTCTTCCTTCTCTTTCTCTAGGGATTACTAATGTTCTAAAAGAGTGAAAAAAAGGTTGAGGGACATCCTTTATATAGAGGAAAACTCTCCATATAGAGTCATCTTTCAATTAGGAAAGCAATCGCTTAGCTTAAGAAAGTTTTCAAAACTCGAAGTCTGATCTGGGGTCTCGCGGTCGATCATACGGTCGCATAAATCATTGATCGTAGGGTCGAAATCATCCACCGTAGGGTTCTGGATTTGAGATTTTTGTTCCCTTCCTTATGGTCGACCATACCTACCCAGGTATGTGACCTTAGGTATGTTTTCAGTGTTTTTAACTTGATTCTCATACCTGATTTGTGATCTATCTTCACACGCTCAGTCCACTTGGTCCAGGAATGATGGAAAGATCTGACACGACATGATTGGACCAAGTTAGTTGTGTGCGGGTCTTATAACTCCCCCCTTCTTATATAAATTTCATCCTCAAAATTTGCACATACCTTCCGAGTCGAATAGGTAAGGATATTGCTTCCGCATAGCATTCTCTTCTTCCCATGTAAATTTTCCACATTTTGGCTTCTCCAAGTAACCTTAATGTAGTAAATGTCGCGGTTGCGAAGACGTTGTACCTTCCGGCTAGTGATCTCAAAAGGTACTACTTCGAACATCAAATCTTTAGTCAAATCTGATGGATCCGTTGTTAACACGTGTGTTGTATCTCTGATGTACTTCTTCAGTAATGAGATATGAAATACATCATGCACACTTGACATTAATAGTGGTAGTGTTAACTGATATGCTACTTTTCCACATCTATCTAGAACTTCATAAGGTCCAATATATATGGGACATAACTTTCCCTTCTGTCCAAACCTTTTCATAGGAGATATTTTCAGAAATACCTTATCACCTATGGTGAATTCGAGGTCTCTGCGTCGATTATCTGCATATTGCTTCTGATGGTTCTGAGCTATTCGGACTCTTTCCTTGATAATGTCGACTACTCGATCAGTCTCTTCAACAAACTCTGGTCCAACAATACTCTGTTCTCCACCTTCATTCCAAAACAAAGGAGTTCGACATTTCCTACCATACAGTGCTTCATAGGGTGACATCTGTATAGTCGGTTGATAGCTGTTGTTATAAGCGAACTCAATCAATGGTAATTTCTCATCCCATGATCCTTTGAAATCAATGACACAAGCTCGAAGCATGTCTTCTAAAATATGAATAGTACGCTCTGACTGTCCATCTGTCTGAGGATGGAATGCAGTACTGAATTTCAGCGTTGTACCCATAGCCTTCTGTAATCCTTCCCAAAACTTTGAGGTAAAGCGTGGGTCTCTGTCAGATACAATGCTTCCAGGTACACCATGTAATCGGACAATATTATCAACATAAAGCTTAGCTAACTTCTCTAGGGTATACTAAGGTCGTATAGCTATGAAACGAGCTGTCTTGGTCAAACGATCCACAGTTACCCAGACCGCGTCAACTACTCGGGAAGTCAATGGTAACCCGGTGACGAAGTCCATAGTGATGCAGTCCCTTTTCCATGCTGGTTCTGGTAGTGGCTACAACAATCCTGCAGGTCTTTACCTTTCAGCCTTTACTTGCTAACAATTCAAGCATTGAGACACAAATTTAGCTACATCTGCTTACATTCCTCTCCACCAATATAGTTTCTTCAGATCATGATACATCTTCGTGCTTCCAGGATGTACCGAATAAGTGGTGGTGTGAGCTTCCTTCATTAGTCTATGTCTAACATCCAAGTCTTCATTTTCAGGAACACATACCCTTCCATTGTATCTTAGTACCTTTTCAACGTCCAAGGTGAACTCAGGAATAGTCCTACCTTTTTTGAGGTCTTCTTGCACCGCTCTCAGATAAGGGTCTGATTTAATAGCTGCTTTCACTTCATCTAATAGATCAGGTACAATCTTCAATGTAGCAAAAATATTTGAGAATAAATGAATAAACCCTTGGTCAGTTGATTCATTTGGAATATCAATCACGAACTACTCTTTACCGTAATTAAATACTCTCCCTATGACATATGCCACAACATTTATACTAGCTTCTTCTTGGGATTCTGTCATTTCTTTCTTGCTTAGTGCATCAGCAACTATATTAGCTTTTCCTGGATGATACTGGATATCACAATCATAATCCTTCAATAATTTCAGCCATCTTCTTTGTCTCATGTTCAACTCCTTCTGATTAAAAAGATGAGTGAGACTCTTATGATCTAATTTAATCTGAAATTTCTCTCCATACAAATAATGTCTCCATATCTTAACAGCATGTACTACTGCTGCTAATTTAAGTCAAGAGTGGGATAGTTCTTCTCATGTGTCTTCAATTGTCTTGAGGCATAAGCAAATTGTTCTCCTTGCATAAGCACACATCCCAAACCTAACCCAGACACATCGGTGTACAAGGTAAATGATTGTCCTGGGATCAGAATAGTCAAGATGGAAGCTGATATCAATCTAGCCTTCAATGTTCGGAAACACTCTTCACATTTGTCTGTCCAAACAAACTTTTCTCCTTTCTTAGTCAGACTGGTGAGAGGTATGGTGATTCTAGAGTAATCTTCCATAAATCGTCAATAGTAACCAGCCAAACCTAAGAAACTTCTAATTTCTGTAACATTTCTTAGGTGTTTTCCATTTTACAATGGCTTCAATCTTGCGAGGATCCACTTTAATCCCTTCAGCTGATACAACATGGCCTAAGAAAGCGACTTCATTTAGCCAGAACTCACACTTGGTAAATTTAGCGTAAAGCTTTTCCTTTCTTAGTTGCTATAAAGCGGCTCTTAGATTTGTGATATGAGTTTCTTTGTCCTTGGAGTAGACTAGTATGTCATCAATAAATACAATGACTGACATATCCAATATATATGGAATACCTGATTCATGAGTTCCATAAAAGTTACGGGTGCATTAGTCAATCCAAAAGACATGACTAAAAATTCATAATGTCCATATTTGGCTCTGAATGCTGTCTTCAAAATATCACCTTCCTTAATCTTCAAATGATGGTATCTTGACCGAAGATCAATTTTGGAGAACACTTTGGTACCTTGCAAATGATCGAATAAGTCATCGATCCGAGGCAACGGGTACTGATTCTTGATTGTAAGCTTATTCAATTCCTGATAATTTATATACAGTCGAACGCTACCGTCCTTCTTTTTCAAGAACAATACTGGCGCTCCCCATGGTGATATGATGGGTCTAATATAACCCTTGTCCAGTAATTCCTGTAATTGTACCTTCAGTTCCTTTAGTTCAGTAGGAGCCATTCGATAGGGTGCTTTCGATACTGGTGCGGCTCCGGGTATAAGATCTATAACGAACTCTGTAGCTCGATCGAGTGGTAGTCCTAGTAGTTCCTCAGAAAATACATCAAAAAATTCAAGCACAACTTCAATATCCTCCATTCGTGGTGCTTCCTTGGTGAGGTCGACCACGGATACTAGATACCCAATTCCTCTTTTCTCGAGGCATTTTCTAGCCTTCAATGCAGAGAAAATGAGTTTTCATTTACGGGAAAGTTTGGTTCCTGCAAAACTAAACTCTGCTCCTTTCTTGTCTTTAAATGTCAGTTTCTTTTTCGCACATAATAGGTTTGCAGAGTGCCGAGCTAACCAATCTATTCCCAAGATAACGTCAATGTCTACCATCTTGAGTTGAATTAAGGTTGCATCCTAAATCTTCTCGTTGATAAGAACTGGACATGGTCCATAACCTTTGTCTAATTCCACTTATAATCCCATAGGTGATCATACAAGCAGTTTGTAGTCTAAAGGTCTGAGGGGTAGATTTAACTTCTTTCCAAACGACACAGATATAAAAGAATGAGTAGCTCTAGAGTTAAAGAATACTCTGGCAGGTAAGCCATTAATAGGTACGATACCTGTGATTTGATTTAACTTAGTCTACATGCTTACACAAGGTAGTACAAAATGAATAGTTCAGGTCATACCTGTGATCACATCAGGCGATGCGGCAGCATGCTCAGATATAACTGCATAAACCTTTTCTTGCTGTAGCTGCTTCCTTCGCTTAGGACACTCTCTTGAATAATGTCCTACTTGATCGCAATTGAAGCATTTGACTCTAGCATTACTTTGCTTTTGTTGAGGTTGGGCTGTCAGAGTAGTCTTGGCTGTAGCATTGAAGCCTTGAGTACGGAAGGGTTTAAATGTCTTTGAGTTCCCTCCGTTGTATTAGTTTTTATTGGGCCTCTTTATACCTCTGTTTTGAGAAAAATAACTTTCCCTCTGGCTCGATTCCAGTACTCGAGCAATCTATACAGCTTCATTATAAATCTTGTTTTCCAGTCCCAATACATACTCATGGATGCTTCCCCTAAGTCCCATGACGAACCTTCGGGTTTTGGTATTTTTCTCCTGCATGCTAGAGGGAGCAAAGAAAAACAGTTCTTCATAACGCTATTGATTTGCGTCTACAGTCATCTGTCCCTGATACAGACTCAGAAACTCCTTTTCCATTTGATCACTGAAACTCCTAGAAAAATACTTCTCGAAGAAAGCTTATTTATAGATAGCCTAGGTCAGTTGGGCGTGCTTTGTCAACAGATAACTCCGAGTAGATTTCCACCAATGGTGTGCATCACCTTTCAACATAAAAGTGGCACATAACACCTTTTCTTATTCATTTATAGCCATCATCATAAAGTTTCTTTCCATTTCATTGATCTAGTGAGCTGGCCATAACGGATCTGATGGCTTGCCTGTAAATTCCTTCGGCTTCAACTTCAGGAAACGCTCGATCAGTCTGGAGTGATCAAGCTAATACTGTGCATATACTCCATACATAGGCGGTTGGTACTGATAATTACCTTGGTTATACCCGCCTTGCGGTGCTTCAGGGTTTGGCAGTTGGCCTTGTACTGCTAGTGTTTGCGGTGCTTTGGGTACAGTGTTGCTACCACCAGGTGCCGTACTAGCTTGTCCTACAGGTAAAGATGTTGTGTTTATAGCTAGGAAAGCAATTCCCATAGTAGCTGTGAGGACAAAGATTGAAATTTTGGAAGTCGCCACATAGATTAAGGTCTAGGACCTTAGAAATGTGAAATCTCACCCCAAGATAAGACTTCGATTGACTCATAACCCTTAGATTGGATTTCTGATGCATCAGAGATTGCGTAAGCGTCAGGTTACGGTTATGGGAAAGGGGTTAGGCACCCAAACCGCCCGATCAAAATCGGTCTCCTATACCTTTCCTATGCTAGACTCTATCTGTTAAACTGAACCAAACCAAGTGGTTTGATATCATTGAACTGAATCTGAAACATCAGATTGCCTACGTATTATGAAATTATTCCAAAAATCAGGTTCACGATCATAGTTCAGGTGTGATTAAAGTTTATGATTGTAATTTATGCTTGTGTATGATTAAGTTCATTGTTCAAGTTAAAATTTATGCTTGAAAGGATGAGAAACCCTATGGGTTAGGATCTGGATAGTCCATGTGAACTGATAGATAGTCCTAGTGGATCTAAGGATAACCCTATTTGGATCAAAATATGGATAACCCTTTATGGGTTGGAATATGGATAACCCTATCTGGGTTGAAATGTGGGTAAATATCCTAGTGGATCTAGATAGTCCAAGTGGACTAAGGTTTGTGTCACACCCCAATTCTGCACCAACCAGAATGGAGTGATGAACCGTCAATAATCCAATGGTTCAACCAGGATCTCGAATAGGCTATCCTACATATGATAAACCAAAACACATTCCACATTAATCAGAGGTAATAAAGTAAATAGCAGAAGTCTTACAGATAATGAACTGAGGTCTAATCATGATAAATAATTAATATTCCATTTATTTCTAAGTAACCAAAACATAATTTAATACATATTACAATATCCAAATACGAAAACTAAACACTAAACGTATCCACTGTTGAAACGCTCGCTTAACGAACCATGTTCGTCCTCCACAGCTTGCTCATCATAGCCGCCACATGTTCATATGTTGGCGTGTCGACATAATCTTCAATCATAGTACCTGCAACATCAGAAACTAAAAAGAATTACGCATGCGAGGGTCAGCTCTCCAACTTGAGCTCAGTGAGAAAACAAAACAATGCAACAAACAAATACATGCATTCAATTCATATCTTTGGTCTGGTATATAAGTTTGCAATGTGCTATAGAAAGGATTGGTGGCCAAAGGTTACATTTATTGACGCCTCACCTCTATACACGAGTGTGTGAAGCCGCCCAAAGGTAACGTTTATTGTCGTCCCACATGCACCCATCATGGACAATGTACACGCAAAGGTTACGTTTATTGCTGTACTGGTTGCCCATACCAACACGTAAGCCCCTGTTGGCAAGGGCTTGCAAACTGGGCTCGTAACTAACCAATCCTAATGTCAAACAGTGTATCCAAGGCCTCACCCCAGCATCCCTCAATACGTCCATAGAGATAGAGCTAAGGCCCCCCGGCAGAGTCAGAGACTACACGGTCTGAGACCACTCCTCTGATGCCCTACGACGTAATAATTCTGCTAAGGTAATGGCAATACGACGATGCTAGTGGACATGACTTGAGTTAGAGATAGAGCTAGAGTGCTGAGGCCTGACCTATGACACCCCCCTGATACTAGCTCACATCAAGCACACTAACCACACACATACATTCACATGTCTATTCCTAGCATCATCATCATCATCATCATGTTATAAGTAATTAAACAGAATTAAATATGCATGAACATTAATAGCAGAAATATTGGATGACATGTTGAATGCAGATTACAAGCATACACGCATAGAATCAATCATGGCATTGGACTAAAAAATAAAACAGTTTATTATTAACCAATTAGTTTAGGTCTTGTTCCCTCACCTTTGCTTGAGTGTAGATCCTCTTTCAAGCTTTAAGAATCACTTTTATATCAATAGGAAAACCTAACAAGTTGATAGATTTTAGTTAGAAGTCATTCTAATAATTTTTGGCTTGCTGTTAACTGGGGGTAGCAGGATGGGTAGCAGTTTTCTGCGACCCCCAGGGGTAGGGTAGATGCCTAGGGTCGGATGTTCCATCGACCCTGGGTGCGACCCCCCTTTCCTGGACTTCCCGAATGCTGGGGGTCGATGCTAGGGTCGGATGTTCCATCGACCCTAGGTGCGACCCCCCATGTTTGAGTCGAGAATTTCATCCTACAGTCCATTCTTTCATGTTTGGGTCCTATGGCTTACTTCCACAATCCATTCTATGCTTGTTCTATGGCTTAAAACTCTAGGTTTCTTCCTTACTTTGCCTACCATGATATTCCTCCATGGATTTCATTGAAATCCTCCCATGGATGGATGATTTGGGTTTCTCCTAAGTCATACCCTCTTCATAAACCATTCTAAGGTCTTAATAAATCATGGAGAATATCCTTAGGTTTGTTGAGATTCAGAGTTTCCTCTGAATTTCCTCCTCCTTGGTCTTCTTCTTCAGTTCTCCTTCTCTTCTCCTTCTCTTCCTTCTCTTCTCTTTCTCTCAATCCAATTAGGGTTGTAAAAGGAGTGAAAGAGGCTTAGGGACGTCCTATTTATAGAGTAAAACCTCCCAAAATAAGTCCCATTGAGTTTAGGAAAGGTTCCAATTGAAATTAGGAAAGTTTCCTAATTTTCGGTTCTGTCGACAACAGGGGGTCGATTGGGGGGGGGGTCGATGGGGGGTTCGGACAATTCGAGACCCTGCGACCCCAGGTCATGGGTCGATGCTAGGGGGTCAATGAAGGGGTTGATCCTGCCTGGTTAGGCATGCGACCCTACCCTCATTTTGACTATTTTTGAGTAAAATTTCATATTGGGTCTTGGGTTTTTTCACACACTTGGTCCACTTGGCTCGACCATGATATGTAGACTGGTCACGACACGAAATATAAGGTTAGACCGAGTTCGTGGCGTGCGGGTCTTACAACTCCACCACCCTTAAAAGAAATTTCATGTACGAAATTTGAACGTACAGATCTTACAGTTTGGATCCGAATTTAGGTTTCTCCCAAATAGCTTACGTATCCTAGGATTTGACTTAGGAATCAGAATCCACGTAGTATGGGCAGGATTGAATTGGATGGGTATCCTAGTGGATCTATGATAGTCCGAGTGGACTAAGGTGTGGATCTGAATTTAGGTTTCTCCCAAATAGCCTACGTATCCTAGGGTTTGCCTTAGGAATCAGAATCCGCGTAGTTTGGGCTGGATAACCCTATTTGGGTCAAAATGTGAGAACCTATTCTAGGTTTAGGATTGAGAACCTATTCTAGGTTTAGGGTTTACCGAGAGGTAGAAATCATCCTGAATTACCCTTTTCATCCTAAGTTCTAATTTTGGAAAGTTTGACAAAGCATTCTCTTCCTTTATTAAGATTTTTATTATTTTCCATTATGCCATTCCCAAGAATGTGGGTGCCTAAATGCACGTCCCCATGCCTAAATTGTCTTCTAGAAGTGTGGATATATGGCAATTCGACTAGGGTGTTGCACAAAGTAAGTTATTGCCAGAAATAGAATATTAATTCAAGCAAGGCAAGTAATAGCATATATCATCTCAAATATAGCAGGAAAGCACATGACTAAGCATAGAAACAAGCTTGTACGCATCAATATGATGACATGGCATCTCACGTATCATTCTCAAAAAATTATGTCTCAGTGTGTCAAATCATATCCTAGATCAACGATCTAGATTCAAAGAATCTCTTACATCAATAATCTATCAGATCAGATCCTCAATCTAACGGTTAAATCTTTTCAATAATGTATCATTAAGATCAATGACTCAGATTTCATTAGAGTAGCCAAGATCAACGGCTCAGATTTTACATCACAATGTAATCATAATCAGACTAAAGTCTAGTGGTTAGATCTCTTTCAGACATTATCATTATGATCAATACCTCAGAATAGCCAAGATTAACGGCTTAGATTCTTCTAAAGAACTCATGATAATCATGCGACAGTTCAAATCTCTTAAAATCGTAATCCAACCGTTCATATTCATTTAAATCACTTACGATCAAGATCTAACCGTTCAAATTTCTTTAAGATACTCACGATTAAGATCTAATGGTTATGATTCAAGCATCAACATATCTAAAATCAATGATCCAGATTTGATCATTAAAACATCCAAGATCAATGGTCAAAATTTAATCACATCAAAATTCCAAGATCATTGGTCCAATTTCATAACAATGCCAATCATCCAATGAGATCAATTTCATAAATAATTCCAAGCATGTGATTCGATCAATTTCATAACTAATTCCAAGCATCCGGATCAATTTTATCACATAAAATTCAGACATTCTCAAATCAATCACCATAAAATTCCATTCATGATTAACATAAACTTATCAACCAATGGCCCATATTCATCATCATATGATCAAAAATAAAATTATCATCCAAGGATCAAATTTATCACCACAAAATCCAAGATCAATAGCCATAATCAATGCCATAAAAATTTCCAATCATATAGTTGGACCAATCTCATAAAATTCCAATCATATGGATCAATCACATTAAAAATCGCAGCCATAGTCAGATCAATCCCATTAAGGTTCATGATCAAGGTTCAATTTTCATCAGATAACATTCATTCATGATCAATGGCTAAAATTTTGTCATATTAAAAATTCAATATCAAAGGCCATGATTAATCTCATAAAAATTCAGATCATGTGGTCGGATCAGCCACATTAATATTCCACATCACATAGCCAAAATTAATCTCGTTGAATTCCATGATCCATGGTACATTCAATCAATATCAGATTTTTTTAATTACTTAAAATTCAGCAACATCAAAATAAATTAACATTCAATGGCTGAGACCAATGTTAATAGATTAAGATTTATTCAGAGAAAACAGAGGCTTTGGATCAATAATGGGGAAAGGATTTAGGTGGGAATGGGTTTCGACCAGGTGTACGTAAGATTGCATGATTGGTTTGATCACAATGGTGAAGGCAGGTCATGAGCATGCATAGGTAGGTGGTTTTCAGTGGAAGGACCAGGTTCATGTGGAATGGTTTCTCTCATCGCGGTTTGTAGTGCTTGGTGGCAATTAATGGAAGGACCAGGTGGACAAGGGGTTTACAAGATTTAGTTTAGCAGGAGATGCCTGGTTCTCGATCATGGGTTCTGGTTTTAAATAATGGTGGCTGGGTCTTGGACAGGTGGAGACTGGCTTATGGTGAAGGCAACAAGTGGATGTTGTAGGGAAGGTCTATAATAAGGAAGAGAGTTGATTGTTGGCCATGGGTTTGTGAAGTGGAGACTAGGTTTCAGCAAGAGGTTGTGATTGTAGGTGGTGGTGGTGATCCATGATATGTGCGGCAGGGTGGTAGAAATATAAAATAATATGAGGAGTGGGCTTACCTGGCTCCCTTATTCTTCCTCCTTTTTCTCTGTCGTCTTCCCTTCATCCATTCTCTCAACTCTCCTTCCACGTTTCTGCCAGTTTCTTCTTCTTCCTAGATTTTTCTTAATCCCTATCTCTCTTCTCAGTTTTTCCCTGGTTTTTTTTAGGCTGTCTCTCTCTCTTCCCGTCTGTTCTCCCTCTCTCTCTTCAGTCTGATTTCTCTCTGTTTCTCTTGGCATTCCTCCTTTTCTTTCTGATCTCAGCCCCTTCTTCTCAACCCCCTTTCACTTTTATTTCGGCCATCCTCCTCTCTCTTCCTCCTGTTCTTTTTTTTTTCTTTTCGGATTCTCTTCTTTTTAGATTTCTTTCCCTTCCCCTTTCTCAATCTCTTTCCTATTCTATTTCCTTCCCTCGGATCTCTTTTCCTTTCCTTTTTTCCCTTTTTTTTTTTCAATCTCAATCTCCAACCGAAAGCCTCTCTCCCATCTCTTCTTATCTCTCTCTCCCTTATTCTCAATCTTCTTGGATTCTCTTTTTTTTAGATTTCTTTCCCTTTCCCTTTTCAATCTCTTTCCTATTCTATTTTCTTCCAAAATTTATTTTCCGAGTTCCTTTTTATATCTTTTTTTTTCTTTTCATTAGAATCCTCTCTTTCTTTCCTAATCTTGGTTGGTCTCTCTTGACACATATATTGTACATTTATAAAATAATATATCATAAAATATACATAATAATATGTAATAACATTCATATTAGTATATATAGTATATAATATATTCTAGATAATTATATATATATATATCTATATATATATATATATATATATATATATATATATATATATATATATATATATATATATATATATATATATATATATATATATATATATATGTGCACATGGACGAGCCGGTTCAGTCTAGAATGGTCTGACTTAAGTTGACTGGGCTGGACTGACTTAAACTGAGCTGGGTTGGACTGAGAATGACTTGAATTAACTGAGTTTTCTCTCTCTATCATTTCATGGGTCATTTTCGCTGTCATTCCGCATGGAATTTTTTGATAGTTTTTATTCCAAATTTTCTACATTCATTTTGTAGAATACTAAAAATGAGGAATATTGGAACTTGAATCATCACATTTGAAAATAAAATGGTCAACTTATGAATTTCTGAAGTTTAAGTAGGCCAATTATCGATAATTTGGGTGACCATTCTGCATGGGATCCTTCGGAGACTTCTACCTGAGATTTTTTACATCTACTTTGTAGAGTACTAAAAATGGAACATAATGAAACTGAAATTACCTGATTTGGATATGGGGTGACCAAAATATGAATTTTTGAAGATTAAATGACCATTTCCATGTGTAATTTTGCATGAGATCCTTTGGAAACTTCTACCCAAGATTTTTTTACATCCACTTTGTAGAACGTCACAAATGAAGAATAATGACCTTGGAATCATCTGAATCCGATGTAGAACGATAAAGATATGAAGCTTTGAAGTTCTAACGATAATTTTGCATAAAAGCTTGCATGGGGTCCACTGATGACTTCTACCCAGGATTTTTCACGTCCATTTTGAAGATGACTGAAAATAATGAATATTGGCCTTTGAATCATCTAATTCTGATATCAGATGACCAAGATATGATGTCTTGAAGTTTGAATGATAATGCATGCATCATACAATAATTATGTAAATGCCCTTGCATTTTCAAACTGTGATATCTTCCTTGTTTGACGTCAGAATTGGATGATTCCGGTCTCATTTCGAAGATAATTTCACGACTTATTCATCCAAGTAGGTAATAGCCTATGACCCTACTGTGGGGTTCATTAGAGAATCACCAACCTTTGGGTTAAAGGTCGAAAACCTGCCATATTGGTTCACTTATGCTGAGGGTGGCAAAAATGGGGTGCTTACAGATGCCCCTCTTTAGCCGAGATTGTTACCAATTGAAGGCTGAAGATAAAAGAACCATATTTTTGGGATATGAGTGAGATTGCTTATTGGGCTGCACTTTGGGTAATTTTCCCTAAACTGCCTACATATTCTAAGGGTGTCCTAGAATTCAAGCCCAGAACGTAGTTCGACTTGCAAGAAGATTTGCTCT
Source organism: Protea cynaroides (assembly GCA_028583415.1). Taxonomy (NCBI): domain Eukaryota; kingdom Viridiplantae; phylum Streptophyta; class Magnoliopsida; order Proteales; family Proteaceae; genus Protea; species Protea cynaroides. The sequence continues at coordinate 50,002,937 of CM053271.1, read as the reverse complement.
TCTTGGAAAATTGATGATTGTTCTTCTTGTATGAAGCTAGGATGTGAATACAAGGCTCATTTGTAGGTTGGGAACCTCTTCTTGCTGAGGTGGGACTCATGATGCAAGGTACGTTCGGGCTTGAACCCAGCTTGATCCATTTGTAGGTTGATAAACCTCTTCTTGTGTGAAGCTAGGCTGTGAATATAAGGCTCATTTGTAGGCTGGGAACCTCTTCTTGCTGAGGTGGAACTCATGATGCAAGGTATGTGCGGGCTTGAACCTGGCTTGATCCATTTGTAGGCTGATGAACCTCTTCTTGTACGAAGCTAGGCTGTGAATACAAGGCTGATTTGTAGGCTTGGAACCTCTTCTTGTATGGAGCTAGACTGTGAATACAAGGCTGGCTGCACGAGCTTGGGCTCGGCTTTGATTTATCTGGATGGAGGACTTGCTGTCTTTTCATTGATTGAACTGAGGCTCTTTTGATTGAGATTCTGAGATTGATTTTCTGAATAAGCTAGGGCTCTGCATTTGATTCACTTATAGGCTGAGATTGACTTGATCTTTGAATGAACTAGGGCTCTACATTTGATTCACTAATAGGCTGAGATTGATTTGAACTTTGGATGAGCTAGGACTCTGCATTTGATTCACTTATAGACTGAGATTGATTTAAACTTTGGATGAGCTAGGGCTTTGCATTTGACAATGAAATGAGTAAGAACTCAGAAGGTCACTTTTAGGGTAAGGAATTTGCTATGGATTCTGAAATGAGCAAGAACTTAGAAGGTCACTTATAGGGTGATACTGAATGACTCATCTTTAAAGTTCCTACCTGCTTTGGACCTTTAGGATTGAAAATTGGAATATCCTTCTTGGAAGCTCTATGGCTATGAACCTTCGGAAATGGAAACTAGAATATCCTCTTAAGTAGCTTTGTCGCTATGAACCTTTAGGATACTCGAAAGTGACCCACACAGGAAGTCTTTGTTGACTTTGAACCTTTAGGGTTGAAATCTGACCCATCTTGGAAGTTTCTTGACTTTGAACCGATAGAGTGCTGGACGTATTTGAAATGATGGTGAATTCCTTGGCAGTTTTTCAAGGTTTTTTTTTTTTTTGCCCCTGCTTTATTGGTGAAGGCATAAAACATGATCAATGGAAATGGAGTCATGGACTTTGCTAGCATGATACTTAGATTTGAAATTTGTCATTCATGACCTGGTACTGAAAGTTTGACTCAATTTCAACATGGTAGTGATGACATGGTCGCTTCCTTGGAAGGGTTCCATGTAATTTGAAAGTAATGATTTTCTTCAGCCAACATTGTTGTTGTTGGATTTTCGATTGAAAGAAACTCTAGAGAGGATTTTGGACAAGAATGAGGGGAGCTTGACTGTCACACCCCATTTCTGTACTATTCAGAATGGTGTGATGAACCGCTAATAAACCAACGGTTCAATCAGGATCTCAAATAGGCTATGTCTGTTTGCTTAAACCATACACATCCACGACAATAATCAGAGTAAATACACAATAGCGGAAGTTTTTATACTAATGAACTGAGAGTCTAACAATTATAAAATAATAAATTATCCAATTATTCTCCATTGACTAAGACATAAAATAAAATATTTAATCAATTACATCGTCTGTATAAATTGATAAAATTCTAATTGAAAACACAAGAGTTGCACTAGCATGATGAATCATGTGACTCCACCATAACTTCAGCGTCCATCGCCGTCGCATGTCCATACATAGGAGCATTCATATAGTCTTCAACCATGGTACCTGCATCATCAACTAAAAGTATTCGACATCGAAAGGGTGAGCACACATCATGGCTTAGTGAGCAAACAAAACAAGGCAACAAACAAGGCAGGCATTCAATTCATATCTTTGGTCTAGTTCATAAGTTTGCAATGTGCTATAGAAAGGTTCGGTGGCCGCCTCGCCTCTATACACAGGGTGTGTAAGCCCACCCAATGGATCTGTAAGCACCCCATTTTTGCCACCCTCGGCATAAGTGAACCAATATGGCAAGTTTCTGACCTTTAACCCAAAGATTTGTAATTCTCCACTGATCCCCACAGTAGGGTCATGGGCTATTATCTGCATAGACGCATAGGTCATGGAATTATCTTCGAAACGAGACCAGAATTGCTCAATTCCGGTATCAAATGAGGAAGATACGACCATTTTAGTCGGATGATACATATAAGGGAGGTTTATGAAATTATCATAAATAATCCCAGGGGCTTTCATGCAAATTATCGTAAGTTGGATTGTTTGAATTTCAAATCATCATATCTTGATCATCCGACATCGGATTCAGATGGTTCCAAGACCATTATTCTTCATTCATGATGTTCTACAAAGTGGACGTAAAAAATACCGGGTAGAAGTCACCAGTGGGTCCCATGCAAACTTGCATGCAAAATGATCGTCAAAACTTCAAAGCTTCATATCTTTCCCGTTCTACATCGGATTCAGGTGATTTCAGTCTCATTATGTCCCATTTTTAGTGCTCTACAAAGTGGACGTAAAATATTTTCGATAAAAGCCTCTGAAGGATCTCATGCAGAATGGTCAGCCAAATTATCGATAATTGGTCCGCTCAAACTTCAAAAATTCATAAGTTGACCATTTTACTTCCAAATGAGGTGATTCAAGTTCCTATATTTCTCATTTTTAATGTTCTACAAAATGAACGTAAAAAATTTGGAATAGAGGCCATCAAAAAATTCCATGCGGGATAACAGCGTGAATGACCCGTGAAATGACAAGGAGAAAAAACCCAGTTAATTCCAATCAGTCCAGTCAACTCAGTTCAAACCAGTTTCGGTCCAACCTAGCTCAACCCATATCAGTTGTCAACCTAAGTCAGTCTCAACCCATTTCGAATCAGTTCATCTATGCGCACAATATTTATATTATATATTTTATATATATATATATATATATATATATATATATATATATATATATATATATATATATATATATATATATATGTATGTATATGTATGTATGTTATTAAATATATGTGTATATATGTATATAATATATATTATTATATGTAAATGATAATCCAAAAGATTTTGAGAAGAAAAAAGAAAGAGGGGAGAGAGAAACGTGAAAGTGAAGGGGGATTTTTGTTTTGGAGATAATCCAAAAGATTTTTTGAGAAAAAAAGGAAAGAGGGGGGGAGAAAAAACGTGGAAGAGAAGGGGATTTAGGGTTTTGAGATAATCCAAAAAGATTTTGAGAAGAAAAAGGAAAGAGGGGAGAGAGAAAACGTGAAAGAGAAGGGGATTTAGGGTTTTGAGATAATCCAAAAGATTTTTAGAAAAAAAAGGAAAGAGGGGAGAGAAAAAACGTGGAAGAGAAGGGGATTTAGGGTTTTGAGATAATCCAAAAAGATTTTGAGAAGAAAAAGGAAAGAGGGGAGAGAGAAAACGTGAAAGAGAAGGGGATTTAGGGTTTTGAGATAATCTAAAAGATCTTGAGAAGAAAAAAGGAAAGAGAGAGGAATAAAAGAAAAAAAAAAGAAAAGAAAAAAGGGGGAAAAAGATTCCCCTTCACATTTTCTAAAAAGAAAACGTGAAAGAGAGAGAGGAGAAAGAAAGAAAGAAAAAAGGAAGGAAAGAAAAAGGAAAAAAAAAGATTTTTTAGAAAAAAGGATCTTTAAGAAAATGAGTGAAAAATTATAAATAGGCAAGAGGAGGATCCTTTTTTGCAGACCAGAGAGAGAGGGGAACGTGGGTGAGAGAGAGAAACGCGAGTGGGAGAGAGAAAACGTGAGAGAGGAAGAAAGAAAGAGAGAGAAAAGAGAAAAGAAAGAAAAGAGAAGAAGAAAAGAGAGAAAGAGAAGAGAGAAAGAAGCAGAAGAGGGGAGAAGGAGGATTCACATTCAAAGGGGATTGATACAACCTCCAATCACCCTTCATCAACGGTTTCGCTCGATTTGAGCCCAAGGTTAGTACTCTAAACAAATTTAGAGGTCGTTATAATGCCCAAATGCCAATTTTTCTTGAAAAAGACTAATTTTCATGAAATCTCAATCATGAATGCTCTATTACATGCTTGTTAATGTTAGGATGCCTATGTCTAACATTTTTCATGAATGATAATTTGTCTAAGCTATTCAATGATGAATTTTTGAATGATATACAATGATGTTTGATGTTTTTGCAAATTTCATAAAGTGGTTTTCTGATCTGAAAATTCCAGATTTAGGGTTCAAACTTAGGACGTACATCATATGTATTTTTTCTAAGATTTTGAAGCCCAATATTTTATGGGAGTCTCTCTGATATGATAGAAGACTACCCTAAAAATTTCGTTCCATTTGGAATTGGGAAAATATATCAAAAAAATTTGTCTTTGACATTGCTATTTTTCTCGGATGCAGTGCAATCCTCCATCGAAAAGTCTCTAGACAAAGGCCTTATGGCCATAATCAGAGAATCCACTTAACATGATTTTTTTAGACATGAAAGTATCCTAACAAATGGCACTGGTTTCATATTTTTTCCATTTTTTCATGAATTGATATCAATTTTTAAGTGCATAGTGCTCTGATTTTAAATCTGTCATGATGTACTGATTTGCATGATTGAAAGAGTCATTTTTCACAAAGAAAAAATACTGTTTTAACTTGTTTTTTTTAATTAAATTTTAGATCAGACAGTTATATACATAGACATATGTCTGTATTTATTTTTCATTAAGAATAGAATTTTATTTGGAATTTATGGTGCAACTGGTCAAAAATCTGGAACAGATTTGACCAGTGCACATGTTCGGTCTTAGGGCATGTCTTTGACCTATTTTTGCTTTCTGTTGGGATTCAAATCCTTCATATGAAATATAATATATCAAGTCATATTTCTATGAAAAAAAGTTGAGCATGATTTGAGTTTTGAAAGACCTACTTATGGTCATTCTTGTATAATGTGACAAATCTGAATACAGTTCATAGTTTTGTCCATTATCTGGAACCTTGTGTCACAATTTTCACAATTTTGAGTCATTAATCTTCCCAAATTCCTTCATAAGAATTACAATTTTCAAAGAACATTGAACATGTGTTTGTTATGATAATTTTGAATTTTTCAAAAAAAAAAAAAAGTTTCATTGATGTCTCATTCATTATAACATCAATGATTGTTTAAATGAATTCTGCCATATTTGGATAAATGACTATATTTGGGGCATTCATATGCTTTGTTTGGATTGTGCATACCATGTTTGCCACATTCCATGTATTGCTATTTTTGGTAGAATAGATAAATTTTTACCATATTTTAGCAAAATCTTAATTTTTTTTAAGTCTTACTATGCTTAGAAAATAGCATATAAGATCTTTTTCTTTTTTTGAAAAATTCATGTCATATATGCATTCTATGATTGGTACTTTCCATATTGATATGTAGATGCATATTAGATCTTGCCATATTAGATCTTGTCATGCTTAGATCTTGCCATATTAGATCTTGCATATTAGATCTTGTCATATTAGATCTTGCCATGCTTAGATCTTGCCATATTAGATCTTACCATATTAGGCTCTTGCCTTATTTGCAATACATGTCATATTTGAAAGATTTTTAAACAATCTTACTACATGTTAATTTCTTGCCATAAATATTTTATATGCCATATTTAGATAGAATATTCTATTTTGGGCAATAATTTAATTTATGCAACACCCTAGTCGAATTGCCATATCTATACACCTAGCAAACATATTAGGTGTGGGGACGTGCATTTAGGCACCCACATTCTTGGGAAGGGCATAATGGGAATAATAAAATCTTAATAAAGAAAGAGAATTCTTTGCCAAACCATCCAAAATTAGAATTCAGAATGAAAAGGGTAATTTAGGACGATTTGCCCCTCGGCAAACCCTAAACCTAGAATAGGTTCTAAACCCTAAACCTAGAATAGGTTCTAAACCCTAAACCTAGAATAGGTTCTCAATCATTAACCTAGAACGGGTTATCCAGCCCGAACTACGTGGATTTTGATTCCTAGGGCAAACCCTAGGATACGTAGGCCATTTGGGAGAATCCCAAATTCGGATCCACAATTTAGTCCACTCGGACTATCCATAGATCCACTAGGATATTTATCCACACCTTAGTCCACTCGGACTATCCATAGATCCACTAGGATATCTATCCATATTCCAACCCAAAAGGGGTTATCCAAACCTTAGTCCACTTGGACTATCCATAGATCCACTAGGATATCCACCCGTCATGCTCGAACTACGCGGATTCTGATTCCTAGGGCAAACCCTAGGATACGTAGGCCATTTGGGAGAAATCCAAATTCGGATCCACAATTTAGTCCACTCGAACTATCCATAGATCCACTAGGATATTTACCCAAACTTTAGTCCACTTGGACTATCCATAGATCCACTAGGATATTTATCCACATCTTAGTCCACTTGGACTATCCATAGATCCACTAGGATATCCCTCATATTTTAACCCAAATAGGGTTATCCACACATTAGTCCACTTGGACTATCCATAGATCCACTAGGATATTTATTCACACCTTAGTCCATTCGGACTATCCATAGATCTACTAGGATATCTATCCATATTCCAACCCAAAAAGGGTTATCCACACCTTAGTCCACTTGGACTATCCATAGATCCACTAGGATACCCCCCATATTTTAACCCAAAAAGGGTTATCCAAACCTTAGTCCACTTGGACTATTCATAGATCCACTAGGATATTTACCTTAGTCCACTCGGACTATCCATAGATCCACTAGGATATCCATTCCCATTTCAACCCAGATAGGGTTATCCACATTCCAACCCAAATAGGGTTATCCTTAGATCCACTAGGACTATCTATCAGTCTAGATGGACTATCCAGATCCTAAGCCATAGGATTTCTCAACCATTCAAGCATAAATTTCAACTTGAACAATGAACTTAATATGCACAAGCATAAATCACATCCATAAACTTTAATCACACCTGAACTACGATGGTGAACCTGATTTTTGGAATAATTCAGTGATACGTAGGCAATCTGATGGATACAGATTCGGTTCAATGATATCAAACCCCTTGGTTTGGTTTGTCTTAGCAAATAGAGTCTAGCATAGGAAAGGTATAGGAGACCGATTTCGATCGGGCGGTTTGGGTGCCTAACCCCTTCCCATAACCGTAACCTGACACTTACCCAATCTCTGATGGACCAAAATTCCAATCTAAGGGTCATGAGTCAATCGAAGTCTTACCTTGGGGTGAGATTTCACATTTCTAAGGTCCTAGACCTAAATCTAGGTGGCGACTTCTAAAGATTTCCATCTTTGTCCTCACAGTGGCGACTTCACTGGGGATATAAATGTCAAACTCCTAAATGAAAACTTTCCTTGTGTGAATTGGATGCTAGATTTTAGGATACTATATTTATGCTGGTATATTATTGCTTTGGGGGGAATGGGTTCAGTCACACATTCGTGCGAGTAGCCGAACCGGGTCCCATGCATATGGGGCAGCCCGCTAGGAGAAACACACAGCCTTGGCCTGTACTTTGTGAGACCACGATCGGTGAGCAGCCTCTAACGAGCGTTTCTTGGGTCCGCCTGGGAATGCGTTATGCTACTCCACGTCGCTTGGATCCTTGCAACATAGTATATAAAGGGATTAGGGGCCCATTATTCATTGAGCATTTGGTGATAGGTTACCCCATCCTCGTCAAGGTGGCCTTTTCTGTCCTAACCGATTGTAGCCCAATATTTGTTATTTTTTGGTTCGTCCCTGAACCGACCCGGTAAAATCGGTTTAACCATGACATCCATGTTCGAGACGTCGAAGTTCTGCCCATTTTTGTCCTCGATTGGTCAACATGTTAGAATCTACACGATGAGCATCTTGAACTCTCACCCATTGGGAGTATGAGGTATGTATACACCTGTTCTACATCATAGTAGACGGTCACTATACACCCTCCATTAAGTAAGCTCGATGTGTCAAATCTCTCATTGTTAACACGTCGATTTCAAAAAACGAGTAGAAAATCCCTGTCAAGACTTAGATACCATGGTCAAGAAGAAATTTACTAGTTTGTTCATTTATGAACCGCTTTTGCTAATCATCCCTAATAAGGACGGATTAATATATCCATTTCAATTTCATCGAATTCGGTAATCCAATTGGCCAGACCTTGGTACCACTGATTATCCATTTTGGAATCATGAGGTCCCAAGACTGAACACATGGCTTAATCAAATTCAATTAAATTGACTCGGATAATGTTTACCCAATCGCCCTTATAAGGGATCTAACTTTTGTTTGGTTAAGTCATCTTTGATTGTGCATGTGACTTCTTCCATTCCTCTAAATGTCTAAAATATCGATATTCCTCCATTAGGAATTAATCTAACCATATCCACCCTTTTAGGGTGAGAGGCCCCTACAATTAGGGAATTGTCTTGATCTCCCATCTCGAGATCCATCCATATTATCTTTCCAAATGAATCAATGGAAGTCATGAATACAGATCTTGATTGAACATCAAATTTTATAAGAAAGAATGAAAGATTCAGCCCCTAGGCAAATCCAATCATAGTTCCTGATTCATCTCTAAATTAAGGAATGATTCAGCCCCTAGGCAAATCCAATCATACTTCTCAATTCATCTCATAATTAAGGAAAGATTTAGCCCCTAGGCAAATCCAATCATAGTTCTCGATTCATCTCTGAATTAAGGAAAGATTCAACCCGTAGGCCAATCCAATCAATGTTCCCTATTCACCTTTGAATTAAGGAAAGATTCAGCCCCTAGGCAAATCCAATCAATATTCTCTATTCACCTTTGAATTAAGGAAAGATTCAGCCCCTAGGCAAATCTAATCATAATTCTCGATTCATCTCTGAATTAAGGAAAGATTCAGCCCCTAGGAAAATCCAATCAATATTCCCTATTCACCTTTGAATTAAGGAAAGATCCAGCCCCTAGGCAAATCCAATCATAGTTCCTGATTCATCTTTGAATTAAGGAAAGATTCAGCCCCTAGGCAAATCCAATCATACTTCTCAATTCATCTCAGAATTAAGGAAGGATTTAATCCATAGGCAAATCAAATCATCATTCTCCATTCACCTCTGAAATAATGAAAGATCCAGCCCCTAGGCAAATCCAATCATAATTCTCGATTCATCTCTGAATTAAGGAATGATTCAGCCCCTAGGCAGATTCAATTACATCCAGTTCATCTTAGAATCAAAAAAAATATTCAGCCCCTAGGCAGATCCAACCACCATTTCTGGTTCATCTCGTAGACCGAAGGAAAGATTCAACCCCTATGCAGTCCAATCATCATTTCGGTTCATCCGAATTAAGGAAAGATTCAGCCTCTAGGCAGATTCAATCACATCTAGTTCATCTTAGAATCAAAGAAATATTCAACCCTAGATTCAACCACCATTTCTGGTTCATCTTAGAATTAAAGAAGGGTTTAACCTTTAGGCAGGTTCAATCATCACTCCCAGATCCTGCTAAAATGAAGAAGGCATTCAGCCCCTAGGTTTTTTCACCCTTCACCTCCTGTTTAGGTTCTGATTCATGTTGAAACTAGGAAAAATTCCATTCATTTGAATTCAATTAGCCACTAGGCTTATCCAACCATCAACTTTGGTTAGGGTTCCAGTTCATGTCGAAACTAGGAAAAGTTCCATTCATCTGAATTTATTTAGCCCCTAGGCTTGTCCAACCATCAACTTTGGTTCAGGTTCAGATTCATGTTGGAATTAAGAAGAGTCTCATTCATCTGAATTTATTTAGCCACTAGGCTTATCCAACCATCAACTGTGGTTCAAGTTCTGATTCATGTTGGAACTAAGAAGAGTTCCATTCATTTGAATTTAATCAGCCCCTAGGCTTGTCCAACTGTCAACTCCAGTTCAGGTTCTGATTCATGTCGGAACTAAGAAAGGTTTCATTCATATGAACTCAATGTGAGCATGAGTTAGCCTCTAGGCCTGTTCAATCATTACCTTTGGTCCATGTTCCACTTCATAAAGGAATCAAAGAGAATTTTAGTCAATCCATCATCTCTAGCAATTAGAGTCCAATCCATGATTGTCTTCCTTGGCCTCTATCAATCGGAGCCCAACTCAAGCAATCCTTGCCTCTAGCAACTAGAGTCCAGTCTACGATTGTCAATCTTGATCTCTATCAATCAGAGACCAATTCAAGATCAATCTTGATCTCTATCAATCAAAGACCAATTCAAAATCAATCTTGATCTCTATCAATCAGAGACCAATTCAAAATCAATCTTGATCTCTATCAATCAGAGACCAATTCAAAATCAATCTTGATCTCTATCAATCAGAGACCAATTCAAAATCAATCTTGATCTCTATCAATCAGAGATCAATTCAAAATCAATCTTGATCTCTATCAATCAGAGACCAATTCAAAGTCAACTCTGTCTCTATCAATCAGAGACTAATTCAAAGTCAATCTTGTCTCTATCAATCGGAGACTGATTCAAAATCAATCTATGACTCTATCAATTAGAGCCCGATCCATTTCTATCATAGCCCAGTGCTACAAGTTAGGATCACTCATCAAGAATGGCGAACGAGGAGGATTTCCCATTGCTTGTCAATAAAGATCAATTCTAGATTCTGGAGTCATCAGGAAATCATGAACCTTCAGCTATAATAGTGTTATCCCATCATGGGCATTTCTGCCCCATTGGCCAAGGAAATGTTTGAATCCGAAGAGTTGCCCTCACATTTCTCATTATTCAAAGAGAGGGAATGAAATTTTCCCAAGCAGTAGGGTAGACCAAAGATGAGATCCAATGTGCCCCAAGCAAGGATAAGAACCAGAATGGTCCAATGATGAAACCCTTAACCCATAAACTGGGGCATGAACCAGATTGAATTTAGACCTAAATTGAGTGCGATCTGATGAGGAAAGCCAATGCCCCCCAAACTGGGGCATGAACCGAATTGACCTTGGGCCTGAATTGGGTATGGTTCAATGAGGAAAGTCATGAGCCCTAAGCTGGTCATAAACCAGATTGATTTTGGACCCAAATTGAATGCGGTCTAATGAGGAAAGCCATTATGTCCTAAACTGGGGCATGGACCAAATTGACCTTAGACCCAAATTGAGAGTGGTCTAACAAAGAAATCCATTAAACCCCCCAAGCCAAGGTGTAAATTAGTCCAATCTTGGATTCAAAATGGTGTAGTGCAATGACGATACCTCTTGCTCCCCAAGCTGGGGCATAAGCCAAAATGATTTTGAATTCAGCTATAAGTGGTCTACTGATGAATCCACTGGACCCCAAACTGGGGCATGAACCAAAGTAACCTTGAGCTTAAAAAGCAATAGTCTGGTTATGAATGGATCCTAAACTGAAAGAAAAGAGGGTAAGAATTGTATGGAACCCTGAAAGGTAGGCATCCTGCTCCTATTGATAGAGGGGCATGATGAGTCTTGCTATTAGAAATCTAAAGGAAGATTTATTCCCACAATGACTGAAGGTGGTCGTCGAAGGCGTTATGCCCAACTGGAGCCGCTTGGACGAACTAGTTGTTTCAACTTCCTATTATCGATATTTGATAGGTCATCCATGTCTGGGTCCAAGATCAATATGCTTGTTGACAAGTCTAGTCCAATCTGCCGTGCAAGTAAAAGAAAATCACCCCGTTTGGGATTTCAAACTCTGTGCCTTGTCTCTTCCATACATTTCCTCCCAGTTTCATACATCCTCCTATTCTACGTGCGCAGTCAATTCTAATGATTGAAATGATGAGCCATCTCCTGAATTTCTATGCCACCCGGCCTCTTGAGAAAGAAAGGTCCAACCCGTCTGGGAAAGCTTTAAATGATCAATCGAGAGACACAAGAGTAGTCTCAAGAAACATGTATTGGAGAAGCTGCCATTTGTTCTACCTGTGAAAAGATTCCAAGGAAAGCATTAGATCAACAGATCAGCCAATCAGTACAAATGTGGAGGACAGATGTGCCACCAAAAGGATAGAAACTTTAAAGTTCTTACAAAATAAATCATCTGTAAGCAAGAGATACATGATGAATGGTCAATCCCAAAATCCAAGAATGAGGTCATTGGAATACACCCAAAAAAAAAAAAAAGGAAGGAAAAAGAAAATTCAAGCCTATGTTTATCTACATCAATAATGGGAGGTAGTCACATCAGACAGAAGGTGATGAGTAACTTCTAGACGACAGCATACGGATTCACCATGCAGATAAAATCAGATACTATATGAGCAGTCACAAATGCTCATAAAGTTTATAGAAGATCAAAGTGCTAGTTGGGGCAAAGACGTTCTATCTGATTGGAAATGTTTGGAAGAAGAAGATTCAAATCCAATATTGAAAGTCAGGATTCAATTTCGCGATCAAGCGAAGCACTGCATTATGTGGCCTCCACATCCAAAAAAAAAAAAAAAAAAAAAAAAAAAAAGAAAAGAAAATAGCAAGATGTTGAATGGCATTGGAGCTCGACAGTAAGCCAATTGTCCCTCTCACTTCAAGAAGATGGTAGTTCCAACTAAAGCTTGATAGCAAGATCGATCATTCGTCGAGATTCACAGCATGTTGGACCGGACTTTTGATTTTGGCCAATTACATCCCGCCTTTACAGGAGACGATCTCATCACTTCTTCATCATCAGAGAAAGATTTCTCATCGGCATTAGACTCTCTCTCCCGTCTATCAATCTGACGGCCTTCCAAGGAGTCTTTATCATAAGCCTTTCTTTTGATTATCAATTTTTATGGCATTGTATCTCATGATCATGTCATCATCTTATGTACAAATTCATAAATCTAGCTGGAACTCTCATCTGTCATTCATTACATCCGACGGCTTCCCAAGATTCCTATAAGCCCTTCATTTCTTAAGCCAATAAAATGGGATCTTCTCGGTAAGATTAACCCATTCTACATAAACAACCAAACACTCTCCCAATGGTAGACCCATATGGATAGTTTCACATCCATCCTCTTGGACCTTCAACATCAATACTTGTCAACAAACCTAAAGGTTTCAGGCCCAGATATGATCGTGACTGATTCAGAATCTCGATATAGCTTGTTGGGACACGTGTTCCATCTGAACATCTCCAAGAAAGGAAAACATAATTTGGCACCATTTTCAATTTTGGTGTGGGACTGCATTTCCTTAAGATCGCTTTTAGTGATGATTCAAATAGCTGCCCGCCTATCAATACGTGCAGATGTCAACTTAAATAGTGGGGCAAGGCTACCCATTTGTCAAGAAGATCATGCCATTCAGATTTCCCCTAAGGGTTTCAGACCATTGGATATGACCATAATTTTGGCAATATCCTCACCATATCAGGACTCTTTATTCAACCCAAGATGGGTTTTGCAAAAAGAAAAAAATAAAAGAATAAAGGGAAGAAAAGAAATCTCAGCAGGGAAAGACAACCCGAGAAACCTCAATGGGCAACCCATAATACCTCAGTGGGGATAGGCGACCTGATGCAGCCCTAAAGCATTGCCCTCATTGGCCTTTCATAGAAAAATTCAGTGGTTCATGTAGACAAGTGTCATACCAGTCTACCCTCTATAAGGAAAGGAACCCCTCTTGCTCCCCAGTGAATCATACTCGAAGGAGTTGAACAAACCATCATATGCTAGGCTCCATAGCATTGCCTTTCAACAGAATTCTATCTTCAAATCCTTTGGTCATGTTAGGGAGAGAGCAAATTCTCATGGCCTGGTTACGGATGTAGCCAAATTCATCAAATCATCAGCTCCCTCATTTTTCAAGATTCAACAAGGGTTTATCTAAGAAATCATTTTCTGCAATCAATCTGTCAATCTTCCCTTGACCTCAGAAGCATGGTCAAATTCTAAATGCAATCCAGATTCAACCTTGTTCTAACTCCGTTAGATTTCCCATTTCCTTCTATAGTAGCGGCCTGTCACAACATGCAGACATTGGGGCATAGATATACCCTATGTAGAGGAATCAAACTTGATCATGAGCATTACATCAAGGATCCATTGTCTAGTCTGAAGTCACTACTTTCATAGTCAACAGAAGTAGGCCCATCTAAGTTGGTTTTTGCCAATTTCTCAGTTCTCCCAATCCTGTTGATGAGGAAAATCCAATGTGGTCGATCACCTGTTAGGATTTGGTCACCAAATTCTCTGAAGGAACACTTCAAATCCTTTGCTCCTCATGCCTACTTTGGGGCCATGATTCATTAATCTTTCAAAATTGGCACAACAATGTTGCAAGACCCTGAGTTTTTCATGAGCCTAGATCAAGGGCCAAACTCATGTCACATTTCATCGCCGCTTGGCTATTCTACCAATTTGGTCTACCATAATGCACAGTCAAAGAACTTAGTTGACCAGATGCCCCTCGACAGTCTAACGCCAAGGTCAATCAATAAAATCACTTTAGTTAGAGACTGTCAAGCTCCCCTCATTCTTGTCCAAAATCCTCGCTAGAGTTTCTTTCAATCCAAAATCCAACAACACCAATGTTGGCTGAAGAAAATCATCATTTTCAAATTACATGGAACCCTTCAAAGGGAGTAACCAAGTCATCCCTACCATGCTGAAATTGAGTCAAACTTTCAGTACCAGATCATAAAATGAAAAATTTCAAATCTAGGTATCATGCCAGCGAAGTCCATGACACCATTTCCATTGATGTCATGTTTTGTGCCTTCACCAATAAAGCAGGAGCAAAAAAAAAAAAAAAAAAAAAAAAAAACTTGGAAAATTGCCAAGGAGTTCACCATCATTTCAAATATGTCCAGCACTCTATAGGTTCAAATTCAAGAGACTTCCAAGATGGGGCAGATTTTAACCCTAAAGGTTCAAAGTCAACAAAGCCTTCCTGTATGGGTCACTTTCAAGCATCCTAAAGGTTCATAGCCATAGAGCTTCCAAAAGGATATTCCTATTTTCGATCCTGAAGGTCCAAAGCTGGTAGGAACTGCCAAGATGAGTCATTCAGTATCACCCTAAAAGTGACCTTCTAAGTTCTTACTCATTACAGAATCAAATGTGGAGCCCTAGCTCATCCAAAGATCAAATCAATCTCAGATTATCAGTGAATCAAATGCAGAGCCCTAGCTCATCCAAATTTCAAATCAATCTCAGTCTATAAGTAAATCAAATGTAGAGCCCTAGCTCATTCAAAGATCAAGTCAATCTCAGCCTATAAGTGAATGCAGAGCCCTAGCTTATTCAAAGGTCAAGTCAATCTCAGCCTATAAGTGAATGCAGAGCCCTAGCTCATTCAAAGATCAATTCAATCTCAGCCTATAAGAGCCCTATCTTATTCAGAAAATCAATCTCAAAACCTCAATCAAAAGAGCCTCAGTTCAATCAAAGAGAAGACATCAAGTCTTCCATCCAAACAAATCAAATCCGAGCCCAAGCTCATGCAATCAGCCTTGTATTCACAGCCTAGCTCTATACAAGAAGAGGTTTATCAGCCTACAAATGGATCAAGCCGGGTCCAAGCCCGCACATACCTTGCATTGAGTTCCAGCTCAGCAAGAAGAGGCTCCCAGCCTACAAATGAGCATTGTATTCATAGCCTAGCTCCATACAAGAAGAGGTTTATCAGCCTACAAATGGATTAAGTCGGGTCCAAGCCCGCACATACCTTGCATCATGAGTCACCTCAGCAAGAAGAAGAGGTTCCCAGCCTACAAATGAGCCTTGTATTCACAGCCTAGCTTCGTACAAGAAGAGGTTTATCAGCCTATAAATGGATCAAGCCGGGTCCAAGCCCGCAGGTACCTTGCATCATGAGTTCCATCTGAGCAAGAAGAGGTTCCCAGCCTACAAATGAGCCTTGTATTCATAGCCTAGCTTCATACAAGAAGAGCATTCATCAATTCTCCAAGAAGAGCAAACCTTCTTGCCAGTCGAACTACGTTCTGGGCTTAATTTCTAGGACACCCTTAGAATACGTAGGCAGTTTAGGAAGAATTATCCTAAGTGCAGCCCAATAAACAATATCACTCATACCCCAAAAAATGTGGTTCTTTTATCTTTAGCCTTCAACTGATAACAATCTCGGCTAAAGAGGGGCATCTGTAAGCACCCCATTTTTGCCACCCTCGGCATAAGTGAACCAATATGGCAGGTTTCTGACCTTTAACCCAATGATTTGTAATTCTCCACTGATCCCCACAGTAGGGTCATGGGCTATTATTTGCATAGATGCATAGGTCATGGAATTATCTTCGAAACGAGACCAGAATTGCTCAATTCCGGCATCAAATGAGGAAGATACGACCATTTTAGTCGGATGATACATATAAGGGAGGTTTCTGAAATTATCATAAATAATCCCAGGGGCTTTCATGCAAATTATCTTAAGTTGGATTGTTTGAATTTCAAATCATCATATCTTGATCATCCGACATCGGATTCAGATGGTTCCAAGACCATTATTCTTCATTCATGATGTTCTACAAAGTGGACGTAAAAAATCCCGGGTAGAAGTCACCAGTGGGTCCCATGCAAACTTGCATGCAAAATGATCGTCAAAACTTCAAAGCTTCATATCTTTCCCGTTCTACATCGGATTCAAGTGATTTCAGTCTCATTATGTTCCATTTTTAGTGCTCTACAAAGTGGACGTAAAATATTTTCGATAAAAGCCTCTGAAGGATCTCATGCAGAATGGTCAGCCAAATTATCGATAATTGGTCCGCTCAAACTTCAAAAATTCATAAGTTGACCATTTTACTTCCAAATGAGGTGATTCAAGTTCCTATATTCCTCATTTTTAATGTTCTACAAAATGAACGTAAAAAATTTGGAATAGAGGCCATCAAAAAATTCCATGCGGGATAACAGCGTGAATGATCCGTGAAATGACAAGGAGAAAAAACCCAGTTAATTCCAATCAGTCCAGTCAACTCAGTTCAAACCAGTTTTGGTCCAACCTAGCTCAACCCATATCAGTTGTCAACCTAAGTCAGTCTCAACCCATTTCGAATCAGTTCATCTATGTGCACAATATTTATATTATATATATATATATATATATATATATATATATATATATATATATATATATATATATATATATATATGTATGTATATGTATGTATGTTATTAAATATATGTGTATATATGTATATAATATATATTATTATATGTAAATGATAATCCAAAAGATTTTGAGAAGAAAAAGGAAAGAGGGGAGAGAGAAACGTGAAAGTGAAGGGGGATTTTTGTTTTGGAGATAATCCAAAAGATTTTTGAGAAAAAAAAGGAAAGAGGGGAGAGAAAAAACGTGGAAGAGAAGGGGATTTAGGGTTTTGAGATAATCCAAAAAGATTTTGAGAAGAAAAAGGAAAGAGGGGAGTGAAAGAGAAGGGGATTTAGGGTTTGAGATAATCCAAAAGATTTTTGAGAAAAAAAGGAAAGAGGGGAGAGAAAAAACGTGGAAGAGAAGGGGATTTAGGGTTTTGAGATAATCCAAAAAGATTTTGAGAAGAAAAAGGAAAGAGGGGAGAGAGAAAATGTGAAAGAGAAGGGGATTTAGGGTTTTGAGATAATCTAAAAGATCTTGAGAAGAAAAAAGGAAAGAGAGAGGAATAAAAGAAAAAAAAAAGAAAAGAAAAAAGGGGGAAAAAGATTTCCCTTCACGTTTTCTAGAAAGAAAACGTGAAATAGAGAGAGGAGAAAGAAAGAAAGAAAAAAGGAAGGAAAGAAAAAGGAAAAAAAAAGATTTTTTAGAAAAAAGGATCTTCTAGAAAATGAGTGAAAAATTATAAATAGGCAAGAGGAGGATCCTTTTTTGCAGACCAGAGAGAGAGGGGAACATGGGTGAGAGAGAGAAACGTGAGTGGGAGAGAGAAAACGTGAGAGAGGAAGAAAGAAAGAGAGAGAAAAGAGAAAAGAAAGAAAAGAGAAGAAGAAAAGAGAGAAAGAGAAGAGAGAAAGAAGCAGAAGAGGGGAGAAGGAGGATTCACATTCAAAGGGGATTGATACAACCTCCAATCACCCTTCATCAACGGTTTCGCTCGATTTGAGCCCAAGGTTAGTACTCTAAACAAATTTAGAGGTCGTTATAATGCCCAAATGCCAATTTTTCTTGAAAAAGGCTAATTTTCATGAAATCTCAATCATGAATGCTCTATTACATGCTTGTTAATGTTAGGATGCCTATGTCTAACATTTTTCATGAATGATAATTTGTCTAAGCTATTCAATGATGAATTTTTGAATGATATACAATGATGTTTGATGTTTTTGCAAATTTCATAAAGTGGTTTTCTGATCTGAAAATTCCAGATTTAGGGTTCAAACTTAGGACGTACATCATATGTATTTTTTCTAAGATTTTGAAGCCCAAAATTTTATGGGAGTCTCTCTGATATGATAGAAGACTACCCTAAAAATTTCGTTCCATTTGGAATTGGGGAAATATATCAAAAAAATTTGTCTTTGACATTGCTATTTTTCTCGGATGCAATGCAATCCTCCATCGGAAAGTCTCTAGACAAAGGCCTTATGGCCATAATCAGAGAATCCACATAACATGATTTTTTTAGACATGAAAGTCTCCTAACAAATGGCACTAGTTTCATATTTTTTCCATTTTTTCATGAATTGATATCAATTTTTAAGTGCATAGTGCTCTGATTTTAAATCTGTCATGATGTACTGATTTGCATGATTGAAAGAGTCATTTTTCACAAAGAAAACAATACTGTTTTAACTTGTTTTTTTTAATGAAATTTTAGATCAGACAGTTATCTACATAGACATATGTCTGTATTTATTTTTCATTAAGAATAGAATTTTATTTGGAATTTATGGTGCAACTGGTCAAAAATCTGGAACAGATTTGACCATTGCACATGTTCGGTCTTAGGGCATGTCTTTGACCTATTTTTGCTTTCTGTTGGGATTAAAATCCTTCATATGAAATATAATATATCAAGTCATATTTCTATGAAAAAAAGTTGAGCATGATTTGAGTTTTGAAAGACCTACTTATGGTCATTCTTGTATAATGTGACAAATCTGAATACAGTTCATAGTTTTGTCCATTATCTGGAACCTTGTGTCACAATTTTCACATTTTTGAGTCATTAATCTTCCCAAACTCCTTCATAAGAATTACAATTTTCAAAGAACATTGAACATGTGTTTGTTTTGATAATTTTGAATTTTCAAAAAAAAAAAAAGTTTCATTGATGTCTCATTCATTATAACATCAATGATTGTTTAAATGAATTCTGCCATATTTGGATAAATGGCTATATTTGGAGCATTCATATGCTTTGTTTGGATTGTGCATACCATGTTTGCCACATTCCATGTATTGCTATTTTTGGTAGAATAGATAAATTTTTACCATATTTTAGCAAAATCTTAATTTTTTTTAAGTCTTACTATGCTTAGAAAATAGCATAT
This sequence comes from Protea cynaroides, assembly GCA_028583415.1. Taxonomy (NCBI): domain Eukaryota; kingdom Viridiplantae; phylum Streptophyta; class Magnoliopsida; order Proteales; family Proteaceae; genus Protea; species Protea cynaroides. The sequence goes on along the minus strand of CM053271.1, from coordinate 49,983,486 downwards.
AAGATCTTTTTCTTTTTTTGAAAAATTCATGTCATATATGCATTCTATGATTGGTACTTTCCATATTGATATGTAGATGCATATTAGATCTTGCCATATTAGATCTTGCCATGCTTAGATCTTGCCATATTAGATCTTGCATATTAGATCTTGTCATATTAGATCTTACCATGCTTAGATCTTGCCATATTAGATCTTGCCATATTAGATCTTACCATATTAGGCTCTTGCCTTATTTGCAATACATGTCATATTTGAAAGATTTTTAAACAATCTTACTACATGTTAATTTCTTGCCATAAATATTTTATATGCCATATTTAGATAGAATATTCTATTTTGGGCAATAATTTAATTTATGCAACACCCTAGTCGAATTGCCATATCTATACACCTAGCAAACATATTAGGTGTGGGGACGTGCATTTAGGCACCCACATTCTTGGGAAGGGCATAATGGGAATAATAAAATCTTAATAAAGAAAGAGAATTCTTTGCCAAACCATCCAAAATTAGAATTCAGAATGAAAAGGGTAATTTAGGACGATTTGCCCCTCGGCAAACCCTAAACCTAGAATAGGTTCTAAACCCTAAACCTAGAATAGGTTCTAAACCCTAAACCTAGAATATGTTCTCAATCATTAACCTAGAACGGGTTATCCAGCCCGAACTACGTGGATTCTGATTCCTAGGGCAAACCCTAGGATACGTAGGCCATTTGGGAGAATCCCAAATTCGGATCCACAATTTAGTCCACTCGGACTATCCATAGATCCACTAGGATATTTATCCACACCTTAGTCCACTTGGACTATCCATAGATCCACTAGGATATCTATCCATATTCCAACCCAAAAGGGGTTATCCAAACCTTAGTCCACTTGGACTATCCATAGATCCACTAGGATATCCACCCGTCATGCTCGAACTACGCGGATTCTGATTCCTTGGGCAAACCCTAGGATACGTAGGCCATTTGGGAGAAATCCAAATTCGGATCCACAATTTAGTCCACTCGGACTATCCATGGATCCACTAGGATATTTACCCAAACTTTAGTCCACTTGGACACCAAAGATCCCCCGGGGTACTATCCACTTAGTCCACTTGGACTATCCATAGATCCACAGGATATCCCTCATATTTTAACCCAAATAGGGTTATCCACACATTAGTCCACTTGGACTATCCATAGATCCACTAAGATATTTATTCACACCTTAGTCCACTCGGACTATCCATAGATCTACTAGGATATCTATCCATATTCCAACCCAAAAAGGGTTATCCACACCTTAGTCCACTTGGACTATCCATAGATTCACTAGGATACCCCCCATATTTTAACCCAAAAAGGGTTATCCAAACCTTAGTCCACTTGGACTATCCATAGATCCACTAGGATATTTACCTTAGTCCACTCGGACTATCCATAGATCCACTAGGATATCCATTCCCATTTCAACCCAGATAGGGTTATCCACATTCCAACCCAAATAGGGTTATCCTTAGATCCACTAGGACTATCTATCAGTCTAGATGGACTATCCAGATCCTAACCCATAGGATTTCTCAACCATTCAAGCATAAATTTCAACTTGAACAATGAACTTAATATGCACAAGCATAAATCACATCCATAAACTTTAATCACACCTGAACTACGATGGTGAACCTGATTTTTGGGATAATTCCGTGATACGTAGGCAATCTGATGGATACAGACTCGGTTCAATGATATCAAACCCCTTGGTTTGGTTTGGCTTAGAAAATAGAGTCTAGCATAGGAAAGGTATAGGAGACCGATTTCGATCGGGCGGTTTGGGTGCCTAACCCCTTCCCATAACCGTAACCTGACACTTACCCAATCTCTGATGGACCAAAATTCCAATCTAAGGGTCATGAGTCAATCGAAGTCTTACCTTGGGGTGAGATTTCACATTTCTATGGTCCTAGACCTAAATCTAGGTGGCGACTTCTAAAGATTTTCCATCTTTGTCCTCACAGGATCAAACACCATTGTCGTCTACATCTACCCCACCATGGAATAGAGATAGAGCTAAAGTACTTAGGACCGCATCGCATCACACTTCCCCTGATGCTCTACCTGTCACACCCCAATTTCGAACTATTCAGAATGGTGTGATGAACCACTAGCAAACCAACGGTTCAACCAGGATCTCAGACAGACGATATCTGTTTTATCTAAACCTCATACATCCACATTCATAATCAGAATAAATACACAATAGCGGAAGTCTTATAGTAAAATGAACTGAGAATCTACTGTTATATTAATATTTAAATAGCAAATTATTCTGTGTCAACTAAGACATAAATAAATATCAAATACATGTCTTTACTAAATCCAAATAATGAAAATAACATCTAATCGAATACACATGAGTTGCACTCGCAAAAGGAGTCATGCGTATCCACTTCATCTTCAACTTCCATCGCCGCCATGTGCCCGTACACTGGAGCATTGACATAATCTTCAACGGTAGTACCTGCATCATCAACTAAAAATATTCAACGTCGAGGGGGTGAGCACACATCATGGCTCAGTGAGCAAACAAAATAATGCAACAATACATATGCATGCAATCAATTCATATCATTGGTCTGGTTTAAAGTTTACAATATGCAATAGAAAGGTTTGGGTGGTCAAAGGTTAACGTTTATTGACCCCTCCTTTATACACAAGTGTGTGATGCCACCCGAAGGTAACGTTTATCGTCGACTCACAAGCACCCAATTCATGAACATTGTACAACAAAGGTTAACGTTTATTGTTGTACATTGCCATACCAACACGTAAGCCCCTGTTGGTGAGGGCTTACAAATTGGGCTTGCAACTAACCAATCCTAATGTCATACAGTGTATCCAAGGCCTCACCCCAGCATCCCTCAGAACGTCCATAGAGATAGAGCTAAGGCCCCCCGGTAGAGTCAGAGACTACAAGGACCGAAACCACCTCCCCTGATACTCTATGACGTAATAGTTCTGCTAAAGGAATGGCGATACGACGATGCTAATGCACAAGACTTGAGTTAGAGATAGAGCTAAAGTGCTGAGGCCCAGCCTATGACACCCCCCCTGATACTCGCTAGCATCAAGTACACCAACCACACACATACATTCACATGCCTATTCCTATTATCATCATCATTATCATGTTATAAACAATAAAGTAAATATGCATGAACATTAAATAGAAATATCGGATGACATGTTGAATGCTCATTACAAGCATGTTCGCATAGAATCAAGCATAGCATTGGACTCAAGAAATAAAACAGTTTATTATTAACCAATTAGTTAAGAGTCTTGTTTCCTCACCTTAGCTTATTAGTGGATCCTCTTTTAAGCTTTAAAATCACCTTTATATTGTTATTATATTGCTAGAGGACCTAACAAAGTCGATAGAATTTAATTAGAATAAATTTTGAATTTAAAAACCATGCTGTTAACTGGGGGTCGGAGCTAGGGTCTGAGTTATGATCGACCCTGGGTGCGACCACCCCTATTCTGGGCTTCCCGAACACTGGGTCGATGCTCAGGGTCTGGTAGGGTCGATTGGCCATCGACCCCCATGTGACCCCCTGTGGGTTTTGTCGATTTTTCTTCCTTCAATCCATTCTTCGTGTTTGGGGTCCTATGGCTTGCTCCCACAGTCCATTCCACACATGTTCTATGGCCTAGAACCATGATTCATTCACCTATATAGATTTCATGATTTTCCCCATGGTTTTCCATGAAAACCTAACCATGGGTTGATGGTTTGGGTTTCTCCGAGATCATACCCTCTTCATTATCTACTTTAAGGTCTTTAGAAACTCATGGAAATAGTATCCATACCTGAGAAGATTACTCATTCTCTGCAACTCTTCTCCTTTTTCTTTCTTCTCTTCTTTCCTTCTCTTCTTTTTCTCTTCCTTCTCTTATCTTTCTCTCAATTCAAATAGGGTTCTAAAAGGAGTGAAAGAGGCTTAGGGACATCCTATTTATAGAGTAGAAACTCCTAAAATAAGTCCCATTGAGATTAGGAAGGAATCCCATTGAAATTAGGAAAGTTTCCTAATTTCTGTTTTTACCGAGTATCGGGGGTCGATAGGGGGGGTCGGAGATCCCGTCGACCCCTGGTCCTTAAAATGTCCGACCCCCCATATAAAACTGGGGGTCTGACTTCTATACTGGGGGGGGGGTCCGACCCTCCCTTGCTGGGTATGCGATCCTTCCCTTATTTAAGTGTTTTTGGGTCAGTTTAATACCTGGGATCGTGATCTCCTTTACGCACTTGGTCCATTTGGCTCAACCATGATGGGTAGACCTAGTTCAAGGTGGTAAGACCGGGTTAGTTTGATACGGGTCTTACAACTCCCCCCTACTTATAAAAAATTTTGTCCCTAAAATTGTTCATACCTTCAGAGTCAAATAAATGAAGGTGTTGCTTTCGCATAGCATTCTCTTCTTCCCATGTAATTTCTTCCATGTCTCTACTTCTCCAAGTGACCTTAACATAATAGATATCTCAATTGCGTAGTCATTGAACCTTTCGACTGGTGATTTCAATTGGTGTTACTTCAAAGGTGAAATCATCAGTCAAATCAGGTGGATCTACTGTCAGAACGTGCGTTGGATCCTTGACATACTTCTTCAATAAGGAAATATGAAATACGTCATGCACACTTGACATAGATGGTGGTAGTGCTAATTGGTAAGTCACTTTCCCACGCTTTGCTAAAATCTCATATGGTCCGACATATCTTGGACTTAGTTTCCCTTTTTGTTCGAACCGTTTCAGACCTCGCATAGGCGATACCTTCAAGAATACTTTATCACCCACGACGAACTCAAGATCTCTGCGTCGAGTATCTGCATATTGCTTCTGACGATTCTGAGCTATTCTCACTCTTTCTTTGATAATGTCGACCACTCGACAAGTCTCCTCAACAAATTCTGGTCCAACGATACTACGTTCCCCAACTTCATTCCAAAGCAACGGAGTTCGACACTTTCTGCCATACAGTGCTTCATAGGGTGACATCTGTATGGTAGCCTGATAGCTGTTGTTATAAGCAAACTCGATCAGTGGTAACTTTTCATCCCATGATCCTTTAAAATCAATTACACATGCTCGTAGCATATCTTCTAAAATCTGAATTGTACGCTTTGACTGTCCATCTGTCTGTGGATGGAATGCAGTACTAAACTTCAATGTTGTACCCATAGCCTTTTGTAATCCTTCCCAAAACTTGGAAGTAAATCGTGGATCTTTATTGGACACAATGCTCTCTGGTACACTGTGTAATTGAAAAATATTATCCACATACAGTTTTGTTAACCTTTCTAGTGTATACTGAGGTCGAATCGGTATAAAGCGAGCTGTTTTGGTCAGGCGGTCTACAATCACCCAAACTGCATCAACTACTCGAGGAGTCAATAGTAACCCTGTGACGAAGTCCATAGTGATGCAGTCCCATTTCCATGCTGGTTCCGGTAACAGCTGTAACAATCCTGCGGGTCTTTGTCGTTCAGCCTTTACTTTCTGACAATTTAGGCATTGAGACACGAACTTAGCTACGTCTGCTTTCATTCCTCTCCACCAATATAATTTCTTTAGATCATGATACATTTTTGTACTTCCCAGGTGTATCGAATAGATGGTGGTATGGGCTTCTTTCATCAGTCGGTGTCTAATGTCCACACTTTCTGTTTCGGGTACACATATTCTTCCTTTGTACTTCAATACCTTCTCTTCGTCCAAGGTGAACTCAGGGTTAGTTTTACCTTTTTCAATGTCTACTTGTACCGTTCTCAGGTAAGGGTCTGATTTGATAGCTGTCTTCACGTCATCATTTATATCCGGTATAATCTTCAATGCAGTGAACATATTGGAAAACCGATGAATGAAACCTTGGTTGGCTGATCCATCCGTTGTATCTATCACATACTGCTCATTGCCGTGATTGAATACCATTCCAATAGTACACATTGCTGCAGTTGTGCTAACCTCTCCTTGAGATTTTATCATTGCCTTTCTACTCAACGCATCCGCTACTACATTAGCTTTCCCCGGATGATACTGGATATCACAATCATAGTCTTTCAATAGTTCCAGCCATCTTCTTTGTTTCATATTCAACTCCTTTTGATTAAATAAATAAGTAAGACTTTTATGGTCCGATTTAATCTGAAACTTCCTCCGTATAGGTAATGTATAGGTAATGTCTCCATACCTTGATAGCATGTACTACTGCCGCTAACTCCAAATCATGAGTGGGATAATTTTTCTCATGTGTCTTTAACTGTCTTGAGGCATAAGCAATTACTTGTTCTCCTTGCATAAGCACACATCCTAATCCCAGTCCTGACGCATCAGTGTATAGGGTAAATGGCTGTCCGAGAACAGGAATAGTCAAAATCGGAGCGGATATCAATCTGGTCTTTAAGGTTTGGAAGATCTTCTCGCATTTATCCGTCCACACAAACTTTTCACCTTTCTTGGTCAGACTGGTGAGAGGTACGGCAATCCATGAATAGTCATCCACAAATCGTCGATAATAACCAGCGAGACCTAGAAAACTTCTAATTTCTGCAACGCTCTTTGGTGCTTCCCACTTTACAATAGTCTTGACCTTGCTGGGGTCCACTTTGATTCCTTCAGCGGATACTACATGGCCTAGGAAGGCGACTTCACTTAGCCAAAACTCACATTTGGTAAATTTGGCATATAGCTTCTCTTTCCTTAAACGCTGTAGAGTGGCGTTTAGATTCTTAATATGGGTTTTCCTGTCCTTGGAATATACCAATATATCATCAATAAATTTAATAACCGACGTATCCAACATATCGTGGAAAACCCGGTTCATAAGTTCCATGAAAGTTGCTGGTGCGTTTGTTAATCCAAAAGACATGACCAAGAATTCATAATGTCCATATCTGGTCTTGAAAGCTGTCTTAGGAATATCACCTTCTTTAATCTTCAACTGATGGTAGCCTGACCGAAGATCGATCTTAGAAAATACTTTTGCTCCTTGCAACTGATTGAACAAGTCATCGATCCGAGGTAGTGGATATCGATTCTTGATTGTCAGTTTGTTCAGCTCCTGAAAGTCGATACATAATCGCACGCTACCATCCTTCTTCTTTACGAATAATATTGGCGCTCCCCATGGTGATATACTGGGTCAAATATAACCCTTATCCAGTAGTTCTTGTAGTTCTACTTTCAATCCTTTAGTTCAGTAGGAGCCATTCGATAAGGTGCTTTTGATACTGGTGTGGCTCCAGGTATAAGATCTATCACAAACTCTATGGCTCGGTCAGGTGGTAATCCTGGTAGTTCCTCAGGAAATACGTCGGGGTAGTCCCACACGACATCAATATCTTCCATTCGTGGTGCTTCTTTGGTGAGGTCGACCACTGATACTAGATATCCGACTGCTCCCTTCTCAAGGCACTTCTTAGCATTTAGTGCTGAGAGTATGAGCTTGCGTTTACGGGGAAGTTTGGTTCTTGCAAAACTGAATTCTGCTCCTTCTTTGTCTTTAAATGTTAGATTCTTTTCGGCGCATAATAGGTTCGTAGAATGCCGAGCTAACCAGTCCATTCCCAAGATGACGTCAAAGTCTGCCATCCCAAGTTGGATCAAAGTTGCATCTAAGGTTTTCTCGCCAATGAGAACTGGACATGGCCCATAACCTTTTTTTAATTCCACTTCTAACCCCATTGGTGACCGTACAAGTAGTTTGTAGTCTAATGTTATGATGGGTAAATTCAGCTTCTTTCCAAATGACACAGATATAAAAGAATGAGTAGCTCCTGAGTCGAAGAGTACTCTAGCGGGTATGTCATTTATAGGTACGATACCTGTGACCACATCGGGTGATGCGGCAGCATCCTCGGATGTAACAACATAAACTCGTCCTTGATGTAGCTGCTTCCTGGGCTTAGGACACTCCCTTATCATATGCCCCGCTTGGTTGCAGTTAAAACATTTTGGGCCTTCAGTATTTGGCATTGACTAATGTTGGGCTACTGGGGTAGTCTTGGGCGCAGTAGTAAAGCCTTGAGCATGGAAGGGTTTGAATGTCTTATTATTCCCTTCGTTATAAGCATTTCCAACTGGCCTTTTCATACCTCTGTTCTGCGTAAAATAACTCTCCTTCTGGCTCGATTCTATAACTCGAGCAATTTGCAGAGCTTCATTATATATTTTCTTTTCCAAACCTAGAACATGCTCTCTGATGCTCCCTCTAAGTCCCGTGACAAACCTACGGGTCTTAGTGTCTTCTTACCTTTACCTATTTTTAGGTTTTCTTTTCTAGGTTTTTACCCATATATCTCGTTTTCTTCAAATTAAACTTTTTTCAGCCATAAAAATTCAATTTTTATTGGGGGCTTTTGTTATTGGTGACTCGAGGAACGAAAGCCCTCAAAAATATTTGGGTTTCATCGGTTGGCTATCGAGGAACTCGAATTTTGTTCTTTTTGCCCTAATTTGTCAAATTTTTTGATTTCTCACAATTTCTTCAAATTGGATTCCATTAGCTAGGATTTCCTACTGTGTGAGTGTTGCAGGATATTTTAGAACCTACGTAAGTCCTCCTGCCCACGTGTATGGGTGAAAAGTAAGGCTTTTGGCCAACTTACGTCGTTATAATGTCCAAATTTCGGATTTTTCTACCCTACTAATATATTATCTGTTTTTCTTTCTTATTTGTAGATACCATGGCTCGTACCAAAGTACCCAGAGTTCGCGATCCTCTTCATTTCTGTTCCAACGAAGCCGAGGCACAATATGCCCACTACGCTCGAAAGAAAGTAGAGGGAGGTCGTAAGGTGAACTTGGCTGAGTTAGCCCTGTTCAATGTGGAGAGAGCATTTGGTGATATGGGATGGCTCCCTGTCATCACTTACGACGCGTGTACCCGTCCGGATTTGGTACGCCAGTTCTATTGTAACCTCCAGGTGGTGGGGGATTACAATGATGTTGAGAGGGGTGATGAGCTGCGCATCACGAGTTACGTCAAGGGGGTTGACAACTCATTCGATTATCGGCAGCTGGCCGACCTACTGGGAATTTCCTATGCTGGCCCCATGGTTTTCTGTGCCCTTGGAGAGCCCCAGTTCTTCTCTCTTCAGTTGAGGGCCGAGATCGATAGTCAGCTCATCCGACCTGATCGTTGGCAGATGAGAGCATGCTATCTGCATTCAGATCCACGGGTATATTGCAAGATCATACAGCATAACCTGATACCGCAGAGTGGTCATTACGAGAGGGTCTCCCAACTGACCCAGTATCTCCTATACTGTATATGCACTCGGCAGCCCGTCTGCCTTCCATACATCATTATGCGTACCATGATCACTGCCACGTTGCCCAGTCACACCGGCAATCTTCCTTACGGTCGCATGATCACTACCTTGCTTACTCGCCTGGGGGTTGATTTAGTGGATGAGAAGATTCAAGAGAAATCCTTCTCATCGACTCTAGATTGGGAGGCTATTTGCAAGATGGGCATGCGGGATGCCCAGGTCAGCGATGAGGAGAGGAACGCGATGGTGCGCCCTCACACTCGCATAGAGATAGTTGACGCTGAGGCAGCTGCCGCTGCCGCTGGAGTTCATATGGAGCCTGATGGTGATGATGACCGTCTGTTCATGGATGTGGACTCCATACCACCTCCTTCACCTACACATGCTGCTAGAGCTAGTACTTCTTATGCGGCTGGTCCTTCACACCCACCTTCTGATATGATGGAGGTATTGCATGAGATCAGAGAGGCTCAACGCAGGTCTGATCTGAGGATGGGGGAGTTACTAGACGCTCAGCATGTGAGAGTGGATGAGCTACTAGACGCCCAGCGCATATCAGACATGAGGATGGGAGAGCTTATAGATGCTCAGCACCGGTCAGATATGTGGATGGAGGAGCTTTTGGGTGCTCAACGCGGGACTGATCAGCGGGTAGCTGATCTTACAGCTAGTCTTCAGACGACCCAGACTCAGATAGCCTGGTTGACTAGAGTCTACGCTGAGGATTATGACAGAGATCGTGAGGCACCGCCTCCTCCTTCACCTCCAGCTTCATGATTGTATTTATTTCCTTTCATTGTACTACAGAGTAACTGTTCGGGTTATGGACTGTACTCTGCTTTAGCTATTTATATATGTTTGTTTCTCTCTCATTGTATTTAATATTGTTCCCCCTTTAATAGATTCATTATTCTCTTTTTAAATTTGGTCTCAAACATCACTTGTGCTTGGAGTGTATTAATATTACAGTTTTTACTTTTATCCTATCTCAGTTCACAATTCGACGTGAAAGTATGCTAGGTTAGCGGACACGGCCTGGGATGCTCTGATACCAAGTTGTCACACCCCAATTTCATACTATTCAGAATGGTGTGATGAACCGCTAGCAAACCATTGGTTCAACCAGGATCTCGGACAGACGATATCCGTTTTATCTAAACCTCATACATCCACATTCATAATCAGAAAAAATACACAATAGCAGAAGTCTTATAGTAAAATGAACTGAGAATCTACTGTCATATTAATATTTAAATAGAAAATTATTCTGTATCAACTAAGACATAAATAAATATCAAATACATGTCTTTACTAAATCCAAATAATGAAAATAACATCTAATCAAATACACATAAGTTGTACTCGCAAAAGGAGTCATGCGTATCCACTTCATCTTCAACTTCCATCGCCGCCATGTGCCCGTACACTAGAGCATTGACATAATCTTCGAGGGTAGTACCTGCATCATCAACTAAAAATATTCGACGTCGAGGGGGTGAGCACACATCATGGCTCAGTGAGAAAACAAAACAATGCAACAATACATATGCATGCAATCAATTCATATCTTTGGTCTGGTTTAAAGTTTGCAATATGCAATAGAAAGGTTTGGGTGGTCAAAGGTTAACGTTTATTGACCCCTCCTCTATACACAAGTGTGTGATGCCGCCCGAAGGTAACGTTTATCGTTGACTCACAAGCACCCAATTCATGAACATTGTACAACAAAGGTTAACGTTTATTGCTATACATTGCCATACCAACACGTAAGCCCCTGTTGGCGAGGGCTTGCAAACTGGGCTCGCAACTAACCAATCCTAATGCCAAACAGTGTATCCAAGGCCTCACCCTAGCATCTCTCAGAACGTCCATAGAGATAGAGCTATGGCCCCTCGGTAGAGTCAGAGACTACAAGGACCGAGACCACCTCCCCTGATACTCTACGACGTAATAGTTATGCTAAAGTAATGGCGATACGACGATGCTAATGCACAAGACTTGAGTTAGAGATAGAGCTAAAGTGCTGAGGCCCAGCCTATGACACCCCCCTGATACTCGCTCGCATCAAGTACACCAACCACGCATACATTCACATGCCTATTCCTATCATCATCATCATCATTATCATGTTATAAACAATAAAGTAAATATACATGAACATTAAATAGAAATATCGGATGACATGTTGAATGCACATTACAAGCATGTTCGCATAGAATCAAGCATAGCATTGGACTCAAGAAATAAAACAGTTTATTATTAATCAATTAGTTAAGAGTCTTGTTTCCTCACCTTAGCTTGTTAGTGGATCCTCTTTCAAGCTTTAAAATCACCTTTATATTGTTATTATATTGCTAGATGACCTAACAAAGTTGATAGAATTTAATTAGAATAAATTCTGAATTAAAAAACCATGCTGTTAACTGGGGGTCGGAGCTAGGGTCTGAGTTATGATCGACCCTGGGTGCAACCACCCCTATTCTTGGCTTCCCAAACACTGGGGGGTCGATGCTCAGGGTCTGGTAGGGTCGATTGGCCATCGAACCCCATGCGACCCCCTGTGGGTTTTGTCGATTTTTCTTCCTTCAACCCATTCTTCCTGTTTAGGGTCCTATGGATTGCTCCTACAGTCCATTCCACACATGTTCTATGGCCTAGAGCCATGATTCATTCACCTATATGGCTTTCATGATTTACCCCATGGTTTTCCATGAAAACCTAACCATGGGTTGATAGTTTGGGTTTCTCCGAGATCATACCCTCTTCATTATCTACTCTAAGGTCTTTAAAAACTCATGGAAATAGTATCCGTACCTAAGATTACTCCTTCTCTGCAACTCTTCTCCTTTTGCTTTCTTCTCTTCTTTCCTTCTTTTCTTTTTCTCTTCCTTCTCTTCTCTTTCTCTCAATTCAATTAGGGTTCTAAAAGGAGTGAAAGAGGCTTAGGGACGTCTTATTTATAGATTAAAAACTATTAAAATAAGTCTCATTCAGATTAAGAAGGAATCCCATTGAAATTAGGAAAGTTTCCTAATTTCTATTTTTACCGAGTACCAGAGGTCGATAGGGGGGTCGGAGATCCCGTCGACCTCTGGTCCTTAAAATGTCTGACCCCCCATATAAAACTGGGGGACTGACTTCTATACTGGGGGGGTCCGACCCTCCCTTGCTGGGTATGCGACCCTCCCCTTATTTAAGTATTTTTGGGTCAGTTTAATACCTGGGATCGTGATCTCCTTCACGCACTTGGTCCATTTAGCTCAACCATGATGGGTAGACCTGGTTCAAGGTGGTAAGACTGGGTTAGTTTGATACGGGTCTTACACTACCCATACCAACACGTAAGCCCCTGTTGGCAAGGGCTTGCAAACTGGGCTCGCAACTAACCAATCCTAATGTCAAACAGTGTATCCAAGGCCTCACCCCAGCATCCCTCAATACGTCCATAGAGATAGAGCTAAGGCCCCCCGACAGAGTCAGAGACTACACGGTCCGAGACCACCTCCCCTGATGCCCTACGACATAATAGTTTTGTCAAGATAATGGCGATACTACGATGTCAATGGACAAGACTTGAGTAGAGATAGAGCTAAAGTGCTTAGGACCGCATCGCATCACACTTCCCCTGATGCCCTACTCGCATCAAGTACATTAACCACACACAAACATTCACATGCCTATTCCTAGCATCATCATCATCATCATCATGTTATGAATAAATAAAATTAAATATGCATGAACATTAATAGCAGGAATATTGGATGACATGTTAAATGCACAATACAAGCATACAAGCATAGAATCATTCATAGTAATGTACTCAATAAACAAAAATAGTTTATTATTAGGCAATTAGTTTAGGTCTTGTTCCCTCGCCTTTGATTGAGTGTAGATCCTCTTTCAAGCTTTATGAATCACCTTTAAATCACTAGAAAGGCCTAACAAGTCGATAGATTTTAATTAGAATTAATTCCAACAAATTTAGACTAGCTGAAATCGTAGGGTCGCAGGTAGGGCAGCACTTAGGGTCGGTTACCAATCGACTCTAGGGTGTAAGGTCGGACGTAAGTCGGTTACCAATCGACCCTACGTGTGACCACACCCTCCCTGGGACTTCCCAAGGGCATGTGATCGATCCTGTGGTCTCGTAGGTCCATTCTAAGATTGTTCATAACTATGATTTTTACACACTTTCCATTGCCTATGATGATTACTTCCATGGATTTCTTTGGAACTCATCCATGGATGGATGATTTGGGTTTCTTAATCCTAGCTTCTTCATAATCCATTCTAGGCTCTTAATTTATGAAGGGACTTAGATTCATACCTGAAGTTGGCTGAGATTCAGAGGTTTCTCTAAACTTCCTCCTCTTCTTTAGTCTTTTCTTCAATTTTCCTTCTCTTCTTCTTTTCCTTCTCTTTCTCTTTTCTCACTTTCAATTAGGGTTCTAAAAGGAGTGAAAGAGGCTAAGGGACATCCTATTTATAGAGGAAAACCCTCCAAAATAAGTCCCATTGAGTTTAGGAAAGAACCCCTTGGAATTAGGAAAGTTTCCTAATTTATGGTTTCTGTCTGTCATCGTAGGGTCGGACGTAGGGTCACAGGATCCGTCGACCCTACGTTTTTCTAGTCATGGGACCCTACGACTAGAAAATCATAGGTTGGACTTCTGTTGAGGTGGGGTCGACCCTACCTGCTTAGGCATGCGACCCTACCCTCACATTTACTGTTTTTGGGTCAGACTCATACCTGGTCTTGTGATTTTCTTCACGCACTTGGTCCACTTGGCTCGACCATGATAGGTAGACCTGGTACAAGGTGGTAAAACCGGTTATTTCGATACGGGTCTTACAACTCTACCCCTCTTATTAAAAATTTCATCCTCGAAATTTGTACATACCTTCCGAGTCGAAAAGGTAAGGATATTGCTTCCGCATAACATTCTCTTCTTCCCATGTGATCTCTTCTATATCTCGGCTTCTCTAAGTGACTTTAACATAGTATATGTCACGATTGCGTAGACGTTGAACCCTTCAGCTAGTGATTTCAGTCTGTGCTACTTCGAATGTTAAATCATCAGTTAGATCTGGTGGATCTGCTGTCAAAACATGCATTGGATCTCTGACGTACTTCTTTAATAATGAGATATGAAATACATCATGCACACTTGACATAGATGGTGGTAGTGCTAACTGATAACCCACTTTTCCACGTTTAGCTAGAATCTCATATGGCCCGACATATCTCGGACTTAGCTTCCCTTTCTGTCCGAATCATTTTAAACCTTGCATAGGTGATACTTTCAAGAATACCTTATCACCTACGACAAATTCAAGGTCTCGGCGTCGAGTATCTGCATGCTATTTCTGACGATTCTGAGCCGTTCTAACTCTTCCCTTGATAATGTCGACTACTCGACACGTCTCTTCGACAAATTCTGGTCCAACGATGCTACGTTCTCCAACTTCATTCCAAAACAAAGGAGTTCAACACTTCCTTCCATACAGTGCTTCATAGGGTGACATCTGTATAGTCGCTTGATAGCTGTTGTAATAGGCGAACTCGATCAATGGTAGTTTCTCATCCCATGATCCCTTAAAATCAATTACACAGGCTCGAAGCATGTCTTCTAAAATCTGAATGGTACGTTCCAACTGTCCGTCTGTCTGAGGATGGAATGCCATACTAAACTTCAACATCGTACCCATAGACTTTTGCAATCCTTCCCAAAACTTTGAAGTAAAGCGTGGGTCTCTATTGGACACAATGCTTTCAGGTACACCATGTAATCTGAAAATTTTATCCATATATAACTTGGCTAACCTCTCTAGGGTATACTATGGTCGTATATCTATGAAGCGAGCTGTCTTAGTTAGACGATCTACAATCACCCAAACCGCGTCAACTACTCGAGGAGTCAATGGTAACCCGGTGATGAAGTCCATAGTGATGCAGTCCCATTTCCATGCTGGTTCTGGCAACGGCTGCAACAGTCCTACAGGTCTTTGTTGTTCATCATTCACCCTCTGACAATTTAGGCATTGAGACATGAATTTATCTACATCTGCTTTCATTCCTCTCCACCAATATAATTTCTTCAATTCATGATACATCTTTGTACTTCCAGGATGTACCGAATAGGCGGTGGTGTGAGCTTTCTTCATTAGTCGGTGTCTAATGTCCACATTTTCTATTTCAGGAACACATATTCTTCCTTTGTACTTCAGTACCTTTTCATCGTCTAAGGTGAACTCAGGAATAACCCTACCTTTTTCGATGTCTTCTTGTACCGTTCTCAGATAAGGATATGATTTAATAGCTATTTTCACTTCATCAATTATATCAGGTACAATCTTCAACGTTGCGAACATATTTGAAAACCGATGAATAAACCCTTGGTTGGTTGATTCATCCGGTGCATCCATTACGAACTGCTCATTACCATGATTGAACACTTTTCCTATAGTACACATTGCGGCAGTTGTGTTAACCTCTCCTTAAGATTTTATCGTTGCTTTTCTTCTTAGCGCATCAGCAACTACATTAGCCTTTCCTGGATGATACTGGATATCACACTCATAATCCTTTAATAATTCCAGCCATCTTCTTTGTCTCATGTTCAACTCCTTCTGATTAAAAAGATAAGTGAGACTCTTATGATCTGATTTAATCTAAAATTTCTCTTTGTACAAGTAATGTCTCCATATCATGACAGCATGTACTATTGTCGCTAATTCCAAGTCATGAGTGGGATAGTTCTTCTCATGTGTCTTCAGTTGTCTTGAGGCATACACAATTACTTGTTTGCATAAGTACACATCCTAAACCCAAGCCCGACGCATCAGTATACAAGATAAATGGTTGTCCTAGAATAGGAATAGTCAAGATCAAAACAGATATCAATCTAGCCTTCAATGTTTGGAAAATCTTCTCACATTTATCAGTCCAAACAAACTTTTCACCCTTCTTAGTCAAACTGGTGAGAGGTACGGCAATTCTGGAATAGTCTTCCACGAATCGTCGATAATACCCAGTTAGACCTACTGCAACGCTCTTTGGTGCTTCCCACTTCACAATGGCTTCAATCTTGCTAGGATCCACTTTAATTCCTTCAGTGGATACAACGTGGCCTAAGGAAGTGACCTCCTTTAGCCAAAACTAACACTTTGTAAATTTGGTGTAAAGCTTCTCTTTCCTTAATCGCTGCAGAGCGGCTCTTAGATTCATGACATGAGTTTCCTTGTCCTTGGAGTAGACCAATATATCATAAATAAACACAATGACTGACGTATCCAACATATCATGGAATACCCGATTCATGAGTTCCATAAAGGTTGCGGGTGCGTTAGTCAATCCAAAAGACATGACTAAAAATTCATAATGTCCATATCTTGTTCTGAATGCTGTCTTTGGAATATCACCGTCCTTACTCTTCAACTGATGGTATCCTGACCGAAGATCAATCTTGGAGAACACCTTGGCACCTTGCAACTGATCGAACAAGTCTTTGATCCGAGGCAATGGGTACTGATTCTTGATTGTCAGCTTATTCAGTTCCCGGTAGTCTATACACAGTCGAACACTACCGTCCTTCTTCTTTACAAATAATACTGGCGCTCCCCATGGTGATATGCTAGGTCTAATATAACCCTTGTGCAATAATTCTTGTAAATGTACCTTCAATTCCTTCAGTTCAGTAGGAGCCATTCGATAGGGTGCTTTAGATACTGGTGCGGCTTCGGGTATCAGGTCTATAACGAACTCTGTCGCTTGGTCGGGTAGTAGTCGTGGTAGTTCTTCAGGAAATACATCTGGAAAGTCATGCACAACAACAATATCCTCCATTCATGGTGCTTCCTTGGTGAGGTCGACCACTGATACTAAATACCCAACTCTTCCTTTCTCGAGGCATTTCCTAGCCTTTAATGCAGAGAGGATGAGTTTTCGTTTACGGGGAAGTTTGGTTCCCGTAAAACTAAACTCCGCTCCTTCCTTGTCTTTAAATGTCAGCTTCTTTTCTGCACATAATAGGTTTGTAGAATGCCGAGTTAACCAGTCCATTCCCAAGATGACGTCAAAGTCTGTCATCTTAAGTTGAATCAAGGTTGCATCCAAAGTCTTTTCATCAATAAGAACTGGACATGGTCCATAACCCTTTTCTAATTCCACTTCTAATCCCATAGACAATTGTACAAGTAGTTTGTAGTCTAAAGATTTGAGGGGTAGATTCAGCTTCTTTCCAAATGACACATATAAAAGAATGAGTAGCTTCAGAATCAAAGAGTACTCTAGCGGGTATGCCATTAATAGGTATGATACCTGTGATTTGTTTTAATTTAGTCTACGTGCTCACACAATGTAACACAAAATGAAAGGGTTAGGTCATACCTGTGACCACATTAGGCGATGCGGCAGCATCCTCAGATGTAACAGCATAAACCCTTCCTTGCTGTAGTTGCTTCCTGGGCTTAGGACATTCTCTGGAATAATGTCCCACTTGATTGCAGTTATAGCATTTTACTCCTTCATTATTTTGCTTTTGTTGCGGTTGAACTGCTGGAGTAGTCTTGGCTGCAGCATTAAAGCCTTGAGTACGGAAGGGTTTGAATGTCCTTGTATTCCCTCCGTTGTATGAATTTCCGTTTGGCCTTTTAATACCCCTATTTTGAGCAAAGTAGCTCTCCTTCTGGCTCGACTCTATTACTCGAGCAATCTGTACTGCTTCATTGTAAACTTTCTTTTCCAAGCCCAGAACATGCTCACGGATGCTTCCCCTGAGTCCCATGACTAACCTTCGGGTCTTGGTATTTTCCACTAGCATGCTAGCGTGTGCAAAGAAAAATAGCTCCTCATAACGCTATTGGTATGCATCCACGGTCATTTGCCCCTGATATAAACTCAGGAAATCTCTTTCCATAGAATCTCTAAAACTTCTAGGGAAATACTTCTCAAAGAATGCCTCTTTATATATAGCCCAGGTCAATTGAGCGTGTTTAGTTAACAGATAAGTCCGAGTGGACTTCCACCAGTGGTGTGCATCGCCTTTCAGCATAAAGGTTGCACACAGTACTTTCTCCTCCTCATTTACCATCATCATCATAAAATTTCTTTCCATTTCATCAATCCAGTGTGCTGGTCACAAAGGATCTGCTGGCTTACCAATATATTCTTTGGGCTTCATCTTCAGAAAATGCTCGATCAGCCGGGAGTGGTCCAGCTAATACGGAGCATAGGCCGCATACATAGGTGGTTGATACTGGTAACTACCTTGAGCGACCTCAGGATTCTGTACTTGGGCCTGCATAACTGGTGTTTGAGGTGCGTGGGGAACCGTGTTACTTTCCCCCGGTACTGTGCTGGCCTGCCCTGCTGGCATAGGTGTTGTATGGGCAGCTGGAAAAGCCATCCCTATAGCAGCTTGCATATTGACTTGCATCTACTGTATTTGCTGCAGCTATTGTGCCAAGTTCATTATGGCTGTAGCCAAATCCGTAGGTGGGGCTGGCAAGTTTGTAGGATTTGCCTGGCCACTAGCTACTGGTGGTGCCATATTCAGATTCTCCTATGCTTTAGGATTTACATGGTTGTCTTCCTCCACAGGTGGTGGTGGTGGAATTGGGTTACGGCTTTGTCTGGTCACTCTTCGCCTAGCCATTTCCTATTCTGGTGGTGGTAGTGTCTGCAAACAATCATAACACATGTGAGGCAATCAATATAAGTTGTTCTCAAGTCAAAAATCCAACTAATCAATATAAATTTCAAAATTTTGAGATATACTGTATTTTCCATCGTAGGATCGATGGTAGGGTCGGTCCTTTTGCGACCCTAGGGTATGTGACCCTAAGAAACCCCGTCAGCTTACCGAGAGCCTAGGGTCGATGGTAGGGTCGGTATATGTCCGACCCATGGTTCTCTGTCAGATCACCGAGAGCTTAGGGCCGATGGTAGGGTCGGTAATTGTCTGACCCTAGGTTCGACCCTTGGTTCTCTTTCAGATCACCGAGAGGCTAGGGTCGATGGTAGGGTTTGACGTAGGGTCGCATATTTTGGTCTAATTGTGCGACCCTACGATCCAGAATCAGGTTTTTAAACCGGATTTTGGATTCATTTCCCATTCTTTTTCCTTCCTTCCAACTCAACCCGGTTCCTTGAGTTGCCATAGTATCGACCCCTAGTGTTTGGTGATCATATCTTCCATTCGCGACTACCGCTCCTTCTCTTCAGGTATGCTTTCTACTGTTTCACATTTTTAAAGCTTTCTAAACTAGGTTTTTGTCCATTTACATCGTTTTCTTCAAATTAAACTTTTTCTAACCATAAAAATTTAATTTTTATTGAGGGATTTTACTATTGGTCACCCAATGGACCTCAAAAATATTCGAGTTTCATCGGTTGGTTATCGAGAAACTTGAAATTTTCCAATTTTGACCTAATTTTTGAGATTTTTTGAATTTATTAAAATTTTTCAAATTCGATCTTTCTAAATTAAATTTCCAACTGTATGAGCCTTGCAGGATGGTATAGAACCTATGTAAGTCCTCCTGCCCAAGTGTTTGGGTGAAAAGTGAGGCTTTTGACCAATTTATGCCGTTATAATGCTGAAATTTTTGGGTTTTTCACCATTATTGATATATTATTTGTTTTTTTTTGTTTTGGTAGATAATATGGCTCGTACCAAGGTGCCTAGGGCTCATGACCCAGTTCGTTTCCATTCCAACAAGGCCAAAGCTCAGTATGCTCGCTATGAGCATAAGAAAGTAGAGGGGGGTCGCTGTGTGGACTTGGCTAGTATAGCCTTGTTCAACGTGGAGGGGGCATTTGGTGACATGGGCTGGCTCCCTATGATCACCTATGACGCTTGTACCCATCCAGATTTGGTGAGATAGTTCTATTGCAATCTCCAGGTAGTGGGGGATCGTAATGACACAGAGAGGGGTAGGGAGCTCAGGATCACGAGCTACGTCAAAGGGGTAGAGGTTTCCTTTGACTGCCAACAGTTGACTGATCTTTTGGGCATATCAAATGACGGCCCTTTGGTGTACTGTGCTCCTAGGGAGCCCCAGTTCCTTTCCTTGGAGATACGTGCTGAGATTGACAGTCAGCTTATCAGAGATGATCGCTGGGAGATGAAAGCGATCAACCTACGTCCAGAGCCTCGGCTGTACTGCAAGATCATCCAGCACAACTTGATACCCCAGAGTGGACACTATGAGAGGATCTCTCAGTTGACCCAGTATGTCCTCTACTGCATTTGCACTAGACATCCTGTCTGCTTACCTTACATTATCCTGAGGACGATGATCCATGCTACGCTGCCTGGTCAGCTAGGCAATCTGCCCTACGGACGTCTGATCACTACACTGCTCACCCACCTAGGCGTTGATTTAGTGGATGAGAGGATTCAGAAGAGGACCTTCTCATCGGTTCTGGACTGGGAGGCCATTTATAGGATGGGTATGCGGGATGCTCAGGTCAGTGATGATGAGAGGAACGCTTTGGTGCGTCCTCGTACTCTGGTAGAGGTAGCAGACGTTGAGGCGGCAGCAGCAGTAGCGGCCGGAGCAGGGGTCCATGGGGGTGATTCTGAGGATGAGGATTGCATGTATATGGATGTAGACGTTATACCTCCTCCATCACCTCTACATTCTACTGGATCTAGTCCATCTCGGGCTCCTTCACACATGGCTGGTCCTTCATACCCACCATCTGATGATATGATGGGATTACTACGTGAGATCAGAGAGGCTAAGCGCGTGATGAACTTGAGAGTGGGAGAGCTTCTAGATGCTCAGTGTGCGTCTGATCAGTGGATGGCCGAGTTGATAGCTAGTCTCCAGACGACCAAGACTCAGGTAGCCTGGTTGACTAGAGTGTATGCTGAGGACTACGACAGAGATCGCGAGGCACCTCCTCCTCCATCACCTCTAGCTCCATGATGTATATTTTCATTTTATCTTTTTTTGTACTACAGAGTAACCGTCCAGGTTGTAGACTGTACTTTACTTTGGATATGTATAAACGTGCTTTATATTCGATGTATATAAAACTTGTTTCTCCTTTTTATATATATATTATTCCCTTTCTTACTTTTTGTCTCAAACAACACAGGTGCTTACAGTGTCTTCTTATTAAAGCTTTTAAATTTTATCCTAACTCAGTTCACAAACTTTTGTGGAAATATACTGGTTTAATAGACAGGGCCTAAGAGCTCTGATACTAAGTTGTCACACCCCAATTTTGTACTATTCAGAATGGTGTGATGAACTGCTAATAGACCAACGGTTCAACCAGGATCTCAAATAGGCTGTGTCCGTTTGCTTAAACCATACACATCCACGACAATAATCAGAGTAAATACACAATACCGGAAGTCTTTATACTAATGAACTGAGAGTTTAACAATTATAAAATAATAAATTATCCAATTATTCTCCATTGACTAAGACATAAAATAAAATATTTAATCAATTACATCGTTTGTATAAATTGATAGAATTCTAATTAAAAATACAAGAGTTGCACTCGCATGACAAATCATGCGACTCTACCATAACTTCAGCGTCCATCGCCGCCGAATGTCCATACATAGGAGCATTCATATAGTCTTCAACCGTGGTACCTGCATCATCAACTAAAAGTATTTGACGTCGAAAGGGTGAGCACACATCATGGCTCAGTAAGCAAACAAAACAATGCAACAAACATATGCATGCATTCAATTCATATCTTTGGTCTGGTTCATAAGTTTGCAATGTGCTATAGAAAGGTTCGGTGGCCACCTCGCCTCTATACACAGGGTGTGTAAGCCCACCCAATGGATCAAACACCATTGTCGTCCACATCCACCCCACCATGGAATAAAGATAGAGCTAAAGTGCTTAGGACCGCACCGCATCACACTTCCCCTGATGCTCTACCCATACCAACACGTAAGCCCCTGTTGGCGAGGGCTTGCAAACTGGGCTCGCAACTAACCAATCCTAATGTCAAATAGTGTATCCAAGGCCTCACCCCAACATCCCTCAATACGTCCATAGAGATAGAGCTAAGGCCCCCCGACAGAGTCAGAGACTACACGGTCCGAGACCACCTCCCCTGATCCCCTACGACGTAATAGTTATGCTAAGGTAATGGTGATACTATGATGTCAGTGGACAAGACTTGAGTAGAGATAGAGCTAAAGTGCTTAGGACCGCACCACATCACACTTCCCCTGATGCCCTACTCGCATCAAGTACACTAACCACACACAAACATTCACATGCCTATTCCTAGCATCATCATCATCATCATCATGTTATGAATAAACGAAATAAAATATGCATGAACATTAATAGCAGGAATATTGGATGACATGCTAAATGCACAATACAAGCATACAAGCATAGAATCATTCATAGTATTGGACTCAATAAACAAAAACAGTTTATTATTAGCCAATTAGTTTAGGTCTTGTTCCCTCACCTTTGATTGAGTATAGATCCTCGTTCAAGCTTTATGAATCACCTTTAAATCACTAGAAAGGCCTAACAAGTCGATAGATTTTAATTAGAATTAATTCCAACAAATTTAGACTAGCTGAAATCGTAGGGTCGCAGGTAGGGCAGCACCTAGGGTCGGTTACCAATCGACCCTAGGGTGTAGGATCGGACGTGGGGTCGGTTACCAATCGACCCTACGTGCGACCACACCCTCCCTGGGACTTCCCAAGGGCATGTGATCGATCCTGTGGTCTCGTAGGTCCATTCTAAGATTGTCATAACTATGATTTTTACACACTTTCCATTACCTATGATGATTACTTCCATGGATTTCTTTGGAACTCATCCATGGATGGATGATTTGGGTTTCTTAATCCTAGCTTCTTTATAATCCATTCTAGGCTCTTAATTTATGAAGGGACTTAGATTCATACCTGAAGTTGGCTGAGATTCAGAGGTTTCTCTGAACTTCCTCCTCTTCTTTAGTCTTTTCTTGAATTTTCCTTCTCTTATTCTTTTCCTTATCTTTCTCTTTTCTCACATTCAATTAGGGTTCTAAAAGGAGTGAAAGAGGCTAAGGGACATCCTATTTATAGAGGAAAACCCTCTAAAATAAGTCCCATTGAGTTTAGGAAAGAACCCCTTGGAATTAGGAAAGTTTCTTAATTTATGGTTTTTGTCTGTCATCGTAGGGTCGGACATAGGGTCGCAGGATCCGTCAACCCTACGTTTTTCTAGTCATGTGACCCTACGACTAGAAAATCATAGGTTGGACTTCTGTTGAGGTGGGGTCGACCCTACCTGTTTAGGCATGCGACCTTACCCTCACATTTACTATTTTTGGGTCAGACTCATACCTGGTCTTGTGATTTTCTTCACGCACTTGGTCCACTTGGCTCGACCATGATAGGTAGACCTGGTAGAAGGTGGTAAGACCAATTAGTTTGATACAGGTCTTACATTGACAGTCTCTAACCAAAGTGATTTTATTGATTGACCTTGGTGTTAAACTGTCAAGGGGGCATCTGGTCAACTAAGTTCTTTGACTGTGCATTATGGTAGACCAAATTGGTAGAACAGCCAAGCGGAAATGAAATGTGACATGGGTTTGGCCCTTGATCTAGGCTCATGAAAAGCTCAGGGCTTTGTAACATTGTTGTGCCAATTTTGAAAGATGAATGAACCATGGCCCCAAACTAGGCATGAAAAACAAAGGATTCGAAGTGTTCTTCAGAGAATTTGGTGACCATATCCTAATAGGTGAGTGACCAAATTAGATTTTCTTCATCAACAAGATTGGGAGAACTGAGAAATTGGTGAAAACTGACTTGCACAGACCTGCTTCTGCTGAATAGGAAAGTTAGTGACTTCAGACTAGACAATGGATCCTAGATGTAATGCTCATGATCAAGTTCAATTCCTCTACATAGGGTATATCTATGCCCCAATGTCTGCATGTGACAGACCGCTACTATAGAAGGAAACACGCAACCTTATAGAGTTGGAACTAGGTTGAATCTGGATTGCATCAAGAATTTGACCATGCTTCCAAGGTCAAGGGAAGATTGACAGATTGATCACAGAAAGTGACTTCCTAGATAAACCCTTCTTGAATCTTGAAAAATGAGGGAGCTGATGATTTAATGAACTTGGCAACATCGGTAACCAGCCATGAGAATTTGCTCTCATGACAAAAGGATTTGAAGATAGAATTTTGTTGAAAGGCAATGCTATGGAGCCCAACAGATGATATTTGTTCAACTCCTCCGAGTATGATTCATTGGAGAGCAAGAGGGGTTCCTTTCCTTATGGAGGGTAGACTGGGTATGACACTTGTCTACATGAACCACTGAATTTTTATATGTAGGGCCAATGAGGGCAATGCTTTAGGGTTGCATCAGGTCGCCTATCCCCACTGAGGTATTATGGGTTGCCCATTAAGGTTTCTTGGGTTGTTTTTCCTTACTGAGGTTTCTTTTATTCCCTTTTTTTTGCAAACTCCATCTTGGGTTGAATAAAGAGTCTTAATATGGTGAGGATATTGCCAAAATTATGGTCCTATCCAATGGTCTGAAACCCTTAGGGGAAATCCGAATGGTATGATTTTCATGACAAATGGGTCGCCTTGCCCCACTGTTTAAGTTGACACCTACATGCATTGATAGGCGGACAGCTATTTGAATCATCACTAAAAGGGACCTTAGGGAAATGCAATCCCACACCAAAATTAAAAATGATGCCGAATTATGTTTTTCTTTCTTGGAGATGTTCAGATGGAACACGTGTCTCAACAAGCTACATCGAGATGCCGAATCAGTCACTATCATATCTGGGCCTGAAACCTTTAAGTTTGTTGACAAGTATTGATGTTGAAGGTCTGGGAGGACTGATGTGAAACTATCCACATGGGTCTACCATTGGGAGAGTGTTTGATTGTTTATGTAGAATGGGCTTATCTTACCGAGAAGATCCCATTTTATTGGCTTGAGAAATAAAGGGCTTCTAGGAACCTTGGGAAGCCGTCGGATGTAATGAACGACAGATGAGAGTTCTAGCCAGATTCATGAATTTATACATAAAATGATGACATGATCACGAGATACAATGCCATAAAAACTGATAATCAAAAGAAGGGCTTGTGATAGAGACTCCTTGGAAGGTCGTCAGATTGATAGATGGGAGAGAGAGTCTAATGCCGATGAGAAATCATTCTCTGATGATGAAGAAGTGATGAGATCGTCTCCTGTAAAGGCGGGATGTAATTGGCCAAAATCAAAAGTCCAGTCCAACATGCTGTGAATCTCGAAGAACGATTGAACTTGCTATCAGGCTTTGATTAGAACTACCATCCTCTTGAAGTGAGAGGGACAATTGGCTTACTGTCGAGCTCCAATGCCATTCAACATCTTACTATTTTATTTATTTTTATTTTTATTTTGGATGTGGAGGCCACATAATGCAGTGCTTCACTTGATCTCAAAGTTGAATCATGACTTTCAATATTGGATTGGAATCTTCTTCTTCCAAACATTTCCAATCAGATAGAACATCTTTGCCCCAGTTAGTACTCTGATCTTCTATAAACTTTATGAACATTTGTGACTGCTCATCTAGTTTCTAATTTTATCTAAATGGTGAATCCGTATGCTGTCCTCTGGAAGTTAATCATCACCTTCTGTCTGATGTGACTGCCTCCCATTATTGATGTAGATAAAACATAGGCTTGAATTTTCTTTTCCTTTCTTTTTTTTTTTTTGGTATTCTTATGACCTCATTCTTTGATTTTGAGATTGATCATTCATCATGTATCTCTTGCTTACAAATGATGTACTTTGTAAGAACTTTGGTATTTCCATATTTTTGGTGACACAACTGTCCTCCACTCATTTGTACTGATTGGCTGACCAACTGATATAATCTGTTACTATATAATGTTTTCCTTGGAATCTTTTCATAGGTATAACAAATGGCAGCTTCTCCAATACATATTTCTTGAGAGTACTCTTGTGTCTCCTGATTGATCATTTAAAGCTTTCCAAGACGGGTTGGACCTTTCTTTCTCAAGAGGCCAGGTGGCGTAGAAGTTCAGGAGATGGCTCATCGTTTCAATCATCTTCAGAGTCAGAATTGACTGCACACGTAGAATAGGAGGATGTATGAAACTGGGAGAAAATGTATGGAAGAGACAAAGCACAAAGTTTGAAATCCCAAACGGGGTGATTTTCTTTTACTTACTGGATAGATTGGACTGAACTTGTCAATAAGCATATCAATCTTAGACCCAGACATGGATGACCTATCGAATACCGATAATAGAAAGTTGAAACAACTAGTTCGTCCAAGCGGCTCCAGTTGGGCATAATGCCTTCGACGACCACCTTCAGCCGTTGTGAGAATAAATCTTCCTTCAGACCTCTAACAGCAGGACTCATCATGCCCCTCTATCAATAGGTGCAAGATGCCTACCTTTTAGGGTTCCATACAATTCTTACCCTTTTTTTTCTCAGTTTGGAATCCATTCATAATCGGACTATTGCTTTTAAGCTCAAGGTTACTCTGGTTCATGCCCCAATTTGGGGTTCAATGGATTCCTCAATGGACCGCTTTTGGTTGAGTTCAAAATCTTTCTAGCTCGTGCCCCAACTTGGGGATCAAGGGGTATCGCCATTGCACTACACCATTTTAAGTCCAAGATTAGACTAGTTTATGCCTCAGCTTGGGGGGTTCAATGAATTTCTTCATTAGACCACTCTCAATTTGGGTTTAAGGTCAATTTGGTCTATGCCCCAGTTTAGGGCATAACGGCTTTTCTCATTAAACCACACTCAATTTGGATCCAAGTCAATTTGGTTCATGACTAGCTAAGGGCTCAATGGCTTTACTCATTGGACCGCACTCAATTTGGGTCCAAAGTCAATTTGGTTCATGCCTAACTTAAGGCTCAAGGGCTTTCCTCATTGGACAACACTCAATTTAGGTCCAAGGTCAATTTGGTTCATGCCCAACATAAGGCTCAAAGGCTTTCCTCATTGAACCATACCCAATTCAGGCCCATGGTCAATCCAGTTCATGCCCCAGTTCAGGGGTCATTGGCTTTCCTCATTGGACCGCACTCAATTTGGGTCCAAGTTCAATCTGGCTCATGCCCCATTTTATGGGATAAGGGTTTCATCATTGGACCATTCCCTAGCCATGATTCTGGTTTCTATCCTAGCCTAGGGTACATTGGATCTCTTCTTTGGTCTAACCTACTGCTCGGAAAAATTTCATTCCTCCTCTTTGAATAATGAGAAATATGAGGGCAACTCTTTGGATTCTAGCATTTCCTTGGCCAATGGGGCATAAATGCCCGAAATGGGATATCACTATCATAGCTGAAGTTTCATGGTCTCCTGATGACTCCAAAATCTGGAATTGATCTTTACTGACAGGCAATGAGGAATGCTTCTCATTCGCCATTCCTGACGAGCGATCCTAACTTGTAGCACTGGGTTATGATGGACATGGATCAGGCTCTAATTGATAGAACCAGAGAATGATTTTGAATCGATCTCCGATTGATAGAGACAAGGTTGACTTTAAACTGGTCTCTAATTGATAGAGATCAAGATTGACTTTGAATTGGTCTCTAATTGATAGAGATCAAGATTGCAGTCATGGATTAGGCTCTAATTGCTAGAGGCAAGGATTGCTTGAGTTGGGCTCTAATTGAAAGAGGCCAAGGATGACGATCATGGATTGGACTCTAATTGCTAAAGATGGTGGATTGATTGAGTTGAAATGACTAAAATTCTCTTTAATTCTTTCATGAAATGGAACATGGACCAGAGCTAATGGTCGAACAGGCCTAGAGGCTAACTCATGCTCACATTGAGTTCGTATGAATGGAACCTTTCTTAGTTCCAACATGAATCGAAACTTGAACTGGAGTTGATGGTTGGACAAGCCTAGGGGCGAATTAAATTCATATGAATGGAACTCTTCTTAGTTCCAACATGAATCAGAACTTGAACCAAAGTTGATGGTTGGATAAGCCTAGTGGCTAATTGAATTTAGATGAATGGAACTTTTCCTAGTTCCGACATGAATCAGAACCCTAACCAAAGTTGATGGTTGGATAAGCCTAGTGGCTAATTGAATTTAGATGAATGCAACTTTTCCTAGTTCCGACATGAATCAGAATCCTAACCAAAGTTGATGGTTGGATAAGCCTAGTGGCTAATTGAATTCAGATGAATGGAACTTTTCCTAGTTCCGACATGAATCAGAACCCTAACCAAATGTGATGGTTGGATAGGCCTAGTGGCTGATTAAATTCAGATGAATGGAACTTTTCCTAGTTCCGACATGAATCAGAACCCTAACCAAAGTTGATGGTTGGATAAGCCTAGTGTCTAATTGAATTCAGATGAATGAAACTTTTCCTAGTTCCGACATGAACCGGAACCTAAACAGGAGGTGAAGGGTGAAAAAGCCTAGGGGCCGAATGCCTCCTCCATTTTAACATGATCTGGGAGTGATGATTGAACCTGCCTAGGGATTAAACCTTTCTTCGGTTCTGAGATGAACCAGAAATGGTGGTTGAATCTGGGATTGAATATTTCTTTGATTCTGAGATGAACTAGATGTGATTGAATCTGCCTAGGGGCTGAATCTTTCCTTAATTCTGGATGAACTGAAATGATGATTGGACCTACCTAGGGGCTGAATCTTTCCTTAATTCAAAGGTGAATTAGGAAGGGTGATTGGACTTACCTAGGGGCTAAATTTCTCCTTAAGTCAAAGGTGAATCGAGAACTATGATTGAATTTGCCTAGGGACTGAATCTTTCCTTAATTCAGAGATGAATCGAGAACTATGATTGGATTTTCCTAGGGGCTAAATCTTTTCTTAATTCAGAGATGAATAGGGAACTATGATTGGATTTGCCTAGGGGCTGAATCTTTCCTTAATTTTGAGGTACATTGAGAACTATGATTGGATTTGCCTAGGGGCTGAACCTTTCCTTGATTATGAGATGAACTGAATATGATATTTGAGTAAGCCCAAGGACTAACTGTACGGGAATATTGTAAACTTTTTCAGATATAGGTGCTTGTCGCTGCCTAAACTGAATGCTCTATTGGACCAGATTGGCTGAGTTACTGATTGTGTTCCCAAATCTGGTTGCCTTCTTTCTTACAAAATTTGATGTTCAATCAAGATCTAGATTCATGACTTTCATTGATTCATTTAGAAAGATAACATGGATGGATCTCAAGGTGGGAGATCAAGACAATTCTCTAATTATAGGGGACTCTCACCCTAAAAGGGTGGATATGGTTGCAGCTTGATTCTCTTTTCCAAAGGCATTGAAACCCAATGGAGAAATATTAAGATTTTAGACATCTAGAGGAATGGAAAAAGTCACATGCACAATCAAAGATGACTTAACCAAACAAAGTTAGCTCCCTCATAAGGGCGATTGGGTAAACATTATCCGAGTCAATTTAGTTGAATCTGGTTAAGCCATGTGTCGGTCTTGGGACCTCGTGATTCCAAAAATGGATAATCAGGGGTACCAAGGTCTGGCCAATTGGATTACTGAATTCGATGAAATGAAAATGGATATATTAATCCGTCGTCCTTATTAGGGATGGTTAGCAAAAGCAGTTCATAGATAAACAAACTAGTAAACTTCTTCTTGACCATGGTATCTATGTCTTGACAGGGATTTTCTGTTCGTTTTTCAAAATCGACATGTTAACAATGAGATATTCGACACATCGAGCTTACTTAATGGAGGGTATATAATAACCGTCTACTATGATGTAGAACAGATGTATATATACCTCATACTCCCAATGGGTGAGAGTTCAAGATGTTCATCGTGTAGATTCTAACATGTTGGCCAATCGAGGATAAAAATTGGCAGAAATTCGATGTCTCGAACATAGATGTCATGGTTAAGAAGATTTTACTGGGTCGGTTCAGGGATGAACCAAAAATAACAAATATTGGACTACAATCTGGGTTAGGACAGAAAAGACCACCTTGACAAGGACGGGGTAACCTATCACCGAATACACGATGAATAATGGGACCCCAATCCCTTTATATACTATGTTGCAAGAATCAAGCAATGTGGAGTAGCATAATGCATTCCCAGGCGGACCCAAGAAACGCTCGTTAGAGGCCGCTCGCCGATCGTGATCTCATAAAGTACAGACCAAGGTTGTGTGTTTCGCCTAGCAGGCTGCCCCATCTGCATGGGACCCGGTTTGACTACTCGCACGAATGTGTGACTGAACCCATTCCCCCCAAAGCAATATTATACAAGCATAAATATAGTATCCTAAAAGCTAGCATCCAATTCACATAAGGAAAGTTTTCATTTAGGAGTCTGACGTTTATATCCCCAGTGGAGTCGCCACTGTAAGGACAACGATTGAAATTTTGGAAGTTGCCACCTAGATTAAGGTCTAGGACCTTAGAAATGTGAAATCTCACCCCAAGATAAGACTTTGATTGACTCATGACCCTTAGATTGGATTTCTGGTCCGTCAGAGATTGGGTAAGCGTCAGGTTACGGTTATGAAAAGGGGTTAGACACCCAAACCGCCCGATCAAAATCGGTCTCCTATACCTTTCCTATGCTAAACTTTATCTGTTAAACTGAACCAAACCAAGTGGTTTGATATCATTGAACCGAATCTGTATCCATCAGATTGCCTACGTATTACGGAATTATTCCAAAAATCAGGTTCACCATCGTAGTTCAGGTGTGATTAAAGTTTATGATTGTAATTTATGCTTGTGCATGATTAAGTTCATTGTTCAAGTTGAAATTTATGCTTGAAAGGATGAGAAACCCTATGGGTTAGGATCTGGATAGTCCATGCAAACTGATAGATAGTCCTAGTGGATCTAAGGATAACCCTATTTGGGTCAAAATATGGATAACCCTTTATGGGTTAGAATATGGATAACCTTATCTGGGTTGAAATGTGGGAAAATATCCTAGTGGATCTATGGATAGTCCAAGTGGACTAAGGTTTGGATCCGAATTTGGGTTTCTCCCAAATAGCCTATGTATCCTTGGATTTGACTTAGGAATCAGAATCCACGTAGTTCGAGCTGAATTGAAATGGAAGGGTATCCTAGTGGATCTATGGATAGTCCGAGTGTACTAAGGTATGGATCCGAATTTAGGTTTCTCCCAAATGGCCTACGTATCCTAGGGTTTGCCCTAGGAATTAGAATCCACATAGTTCGGGCTGGATAACCCTATTTGGGTCAAAATGTGAGAACCTATTCTAGGTTTAGGATTGAGAACCTATTCTAGGTTTAGGGTTTTCCGAGAGGTGGAAATCGTCCTGAATTACCCTTTTCATTCTAAGTTCTATTTTGGAAAGTTTGGCAAAGCATTCTCTTTCTTTATTAAGATTTTTATTATTTTCCATTATGCCCTTCCCAAGAATGTGGGTGCATAAATGCTCTTCTAGAAGTGTGCATATATGACAGTTCGACTAGGGTGTTTCACAAAGTAAGTTATTGCCAGAAATAGAATATTAATTCAAGCAAGGCAAGTAATAACATATATCATCCCAAATATAGCAGGAAAGCACATGACTAAGCATAGCAACAAGCATGTACGCATCAATATGATAGACATGACATCTCACATATCATTCTCAAGAAAATTATGTCTCAGTGTGTCAAATCATATCCTAGATCAACGATCTAGATTCAAAGAATCTCTCACATCAATAATCTATTAGATCAGATCCTCAATTTAACGGTTAAATCTTTTCAATAATGTATCATTAAGATCAATGACTCAGATTTCATTAGAGTAGCCAAGATCAACAGCTCAGATTTCACATCACAATGTAATCATAATCAAACTAAAATCTAGTGGCTAGATCTCTTTCAGACATTATCATTATGATCAATACCTCAGAATAGCGAAGATTAACGGCTTAGATTCTTTTAAAGAACTCATGATGATCATGCAACGGTTCAAATCACTTAAAATCATAATCCAATCGTTCATATTTATTTAAATCACTTATGATCAAGATCTAACCATTCAGATTTCTTTAAGATACTCATGATTAAGATCTAATGGTTCTGATTCAAGCATCAACACATTTAAAATCAATGGTCCAGATTTGATCATTAAAACTTCCAAGATCAATGGTCAAAATTTAATCACATCAAAATTCCAAGATCATTGGTCCAATTTCATAACAATGCCAAGCATCCAATGAGATCAATTTCATAAATAATTCCAACCATGTGATTGGATCAATTTCATAACTAATTCCAAGCATCCGGATCAACTTTATTACATAAAATTCAGACATTCTCTGATCAATCACCATAAAATTCCATTCATGATTAACATAAACTTATCAACCAATGGCCCATATTCATCATCATATGATCAAAAATAAAATTATCATCCAAGGATCAAATTTATCCCCACAAAATCCAAGATCAATAGACATAATCAATGCCATAAAAATTCCCAATCATATAGTTGGACCAATCTCATAAAATTTCAATCATATGGATCAATCACATTAAAAATCCCAGTCATAGTCAGATCAATCCCATTAAGGTTCATGATCAAGGTTTAATTTTCATCACATAACATTCATTCATGATCAATGGCTAAAATTTTGTCATATTAAAAATTCAATATCAAAGGCCATGATTAATCTCATAAAAATTCAAATCATGTGGTCGGATCAACCACATTAATATTCCACATCACATAGCCAAAATTAATCTCGTTGAATTCCATGATCCATGGTACATTCAATCAATATCAGATTTTTTTAATCACTTAAAATTCAGCAACATCAAAACAAATTAACATTCAATGGCTGAGACCAATGTTAATAAATTAAGATTTTTTCAGAGAAAACAGAGGCTTTGGATCAATAATGGGGAAATGATTTAGGTGGGAATGGGTTTCGGCCAGGTGTATGTAAGATTGCATGATTGGTTTGATCACAATGGTGAAGGCAGGTCATGAGCATGCATAGGTAGGTGGATATCGGTGGAAGGACCAGGTTAATGTGGAATGGTTTCTCTCATCGCGGTTTGTAGTGCTTGGTGGCAGTTAATGGAAGGACCAGGTGGACAAGGGGTTTGCAAGATTTAGTTTAGCAGGAGATGGCTGGTTCTCGATCATGGGTTCTGGTTTTAAATAATGGTGGCTGGGTCTTGGACAGGTGGAGATTGGCTTATGGTGAAGGCAACAAGTGGATGTTGTAGGGAAAGTTTATAATAAGGAAGAGAGTCGATTGTCGGCCATGGGTTTGTGAAGTAGAGACCAGGTTTCAGCAAGAGGTTGTGAATGTAGGTGGTGGCAGTGATCCATGATATGTGCGGCAGGGTGGTAGGAATATAAAATAATATGAGGAGTGGGCTTACCTGGCTCCCTTCTTCTTCCTCCTTCTTCTCTATCGTCTTCCCTTCATCCATTCTCTCAACTCAACTTCTACATTTCTGCCAGTTTCTTCTTCTTCTCAGATTTTTCTTAATCCCTATCTCTCTTTTAGTTTTTCCCTAGTTTTTTTAGGCTGTCTCTCTCTCTCTCTTCCCGTTTGTTCTCCCTCTCTCTCTTCAGTCCGATTTCTCTCTATTTCTCTTGGCATTCCTCCTTTTCTCTCTGATCTCCGATCCTTCTTCTCAACCCCCTTTTACTTTTATTTCGGCCATCCTCCTCTCTCTTCCTCCCGTTCTTTTTTTTTTCTTTTCGGATTCTCTTCTTTTTAGATTTCTTTCCCTTTCCCTTTCTCATTCTCTTTCCTATTCTATTTCCTTCCCTCGGATCTCTTCTCCTTTCCTTTTTTCCCTTTTTTTTTCAATCTCAATCTCCAACCGAAAGCGTCTCTCCCGTCTCTTTATCTCTCTCTCTCTCCCTTATTCTCAATCTTCTCGGATTCTCTTCTTTTTAGATTTATTTCCCTTTCCCTTTCCCTTTCTCAATCTCTTTCCTATTCTATTTCCTTCCAAAATTTATTTTCCGATTTTTATATCTTTTTTTTGCTTTTCATTAGAATCCTTTCTTTCTTTCCTAATCTTGGTCGGTCTCTCTTGACACATATAATGCACATTTATATAATAATATATCATAAAATATACATAATAATCTGTAATAACATACATATATATATATATATATATATATATATATATATATATATATATATATATATATATATATATATATATATTCTATATAATTACATATATATATGACACTATGCACATGGACGATCCGATTCAGTCTAGATTGGTCTGACTTAAGTTGTTTGGGCTAGACTGACTTAGACTGAGCTGGGTTGGATTAAGAATGACTTGAATTAACTAGGTTTTCTCTCTCAATCATTTCATGGTTCATTTTCGCTGTCATTCCGCATGGAATTTTTTGATAGTCTTTATTCTAAATTTTCTACGTTCACTTTGTAGAACACTAAAAATGAGGAATATTGAAACTTGAATCATCACATTTGAAAATAAAATGGTCAACTTATGAATTTTTGAAGTTTAAGCAGACCAATTATCGATAATTTTGCTGACCATTCTGCATGGGATCCTTCGGAGACTTCTACTGGAGATTTTTTACGTCCACTTTGTAGAGTACTGAAAATGGAACATAATGAAACTGAAATGACATGATTTGGATATGGGGTGACCAAAATATGAAATTTCGAAGATTAAATGACCATTTTCATGTCTAATTTTGCATGAGATCCTTTGGAGACTTCTACCCAAGATTTTTTACGTCCACTTTGTAGAACGTCACAAATGAAGAATAATGGCTTTGGAATCATCTGAATCCGACGTAGAACGACAAAGATATGAAGCTTTGAAGTTCTAACGATAATTTTGCTTGAAAGCTTGCATGGGGCCCACTGGTGACTTCTACCCGGGATTTTTCACGTCCACTTTGAAGAGGACTGAAAATAAAGATTATTGGCCTTTGAATCATCTGATTCTGATATCAGATGACCAAGATATGATGTCTTGAAGTTTGAATGATAATGAATGCATCATACGGTAATTATGTAAATGCCCTTGCACTTTCAAACTGTGATATCTTCCTTGTTTGACGTTAGAATTTGATGATTCCTCTCATTTCGAAGATAATTTCACGACCTATTCGTCCAAGTAGGTAATAGCCTATGACCCTACTGTGGGGTTCATTAGAGAATCACCAACTTTTGGGTTAAAGGCTGAAAACCAGCCATATTGGTTCACTTATGCTGAGGGTGGCAAAAATAGGGTGCTTACAATAGCGTGCATTTTGGCTTGCACTTGCTGTATATGCTGCATTTGTTGTGCCAAATTCATCACCGCAGTAGCCAAATCCGTAAATGGTGCAAGTAGGTTGGTTGGGTTGGCTTGGGTGTGCACATTCTGAGGTGCAGCATTTTGAGCTATAATATTTCCTTCCTGTCCTTGCTGATCTTCATTGTCATTGGTCTCCATAGGTGGTGGGGATGGGCTTGCGTTCTATCTCCTTCTACTTACTCTGCGTCCAGCCATTTAAACTCTTGGTTGAAAGGTACTCAGAAGGGCTATACATGTGGACAAGATATGATGGTAGTATTGGGTTAGTCTTATAATAGAAAGCGAGAAAAAAAAAACAAAATCAATAGGCAAAAGTTGAATAGAATCAAAATGCAGAAAACAGTCAGTCATACGGTCAATGGCCTACGCTCGCATGTTGTGCGACCATAGGTGGGACCTTCAAAATCTTGAAAATTTACCGAGACCCTATGGTCGATCATACGGTCGATGGTTTTGGTCGAATTGTGTGACTATATGATTCAAGATCAGGTTTTTACACCTAATTTTCAAAAAAATTTCCTCTCATTCTCCTTCTTCCTCCTACGGTCTCTACTCAACTCGCCACCAGTAGGTTGCTATAGTGTCGACCATACGAACTTGGTGATTTTTCCATCGATCAACATCCGTCACTCCATTCCTTGAGGTATGTTCTCTACTTTTCTCCATTTTTAGGCTTCATACCAAGGGTTTTTGCTATTTGTAGTGTTTTCTTCTAATTAATATTTTTCTGACCGTAAAAATTTAATTTTTATTGGGGGGCTTTGGCTATTGGCCACCCAATGGATGAGAGCCCTCAAGAAAATTTGAGTTTCATCGGTTAGTTTAGTAGAAACTTGAAAATTCCCATTTTTGACCTAAAATTTGGGGTTTTTCCCAATTGTCAAAATTTCTTCAAATTTGACCTACCTTGTCACACCCCAATTCTGGTCTAACCAGAATGGCGTGATGAACCGCCAATAAACCAACGGTTTACCCAGGATCTCATATAGGTCATACCCACCATATCAAACCGCCCTCACATTCCACATTAATAATCAGAGGTAATAAACAAATAAGCGAAAGTCTTACAAATAATGAACTGAGAGTCAAACCATGATAAATAAGTATTCAATCTAATTATCTCCAAACCACAAGACATAAAAATAAATAATCAATTTCATATATGATGTTCAAATTATAATTAAACTTAAGTAAAAACACATTGGTTGCACTTGCATGATGAATCATGCGCATCTTCTTCAGCTTCTACGTCCATCGTAGCAATGTGTCCATACGTCGGTGCATCCATATATTCTTTAACAGTAGGACCTGCATCATCAACTAAAAATATTCGACATCGAAAGGGTGAGCACACATCACAGCTCAATGAGCAAACAAAACAATGCAACAAACATATGCATGCATTCAATTCATATCTTTGGTCTGGTTTGGTTTATAATTTGCAATATGCTATAGAAAGGTTTGGCAGTTGTCGCACCTCTATACACGAGTGTGTGAATCTGCCCAATCAAACACTATTGCCATCCCACATGCACCCACCATGGAATAGAGATAGAGCCAAAGTATCTGGATTAAACACCGTAAACACTTTCCCTGATGCCCTACCCATACCAACACGTAAGCCCCTATTGGAGAGGGCTTGCAAACTGGGCTCACAACTAACCAATCCTAATGCCAAACATTGTATCCAAGGCCTCACCCCAGCATCCCTCAATACTTTATAGAGATAAAGCTAAGGCCCCCCCGGCAGAGTCAGAGACCCACACGGTCCGAGACCACCTCCCCTGATGCCCTACTACGTAATAGTTCTGCTAAGGTAATGGCGATACGACTATGTTAGTGGACAAGACTTGAGTAGAGATAGAGCTAGAGTCTGGTGACGAGGTCGAAGACCACCATGCCACGTCCTCCCCCTGATGCTCTACTCGCATCCAACACACCAACCATACACATACATTCACATGCCTATTCCTAGCATCATCATCATCATCATCATGTTATAAATAACGGAATTAAATATGCATGATCAGTAATAGCAGGAATATTGGATGATATGTGAGATGCACATTACAAGCATACAAGCATAGAATCAATCATGGCATTGGACTCAAATAAAATAAATAGTTTTTTATTAACCAATTAGTTTAGGTCTTGTTCCCTCACCTGCTAGCAATATTCGATCTCCTTCCAAACCTTGAAATTCTCTTTGAATTGATTTAACAACCTAAAATTTATATGAATTTAAATTAGGGTTCATATGTGACATGTTACAGTAGTCGAAAATGGAAATAGAGCACTGATAGGTGTCTAATTGGTCCTATGGTCTCATACTGTATCTATCGTAGCTGCGACCATATGATTTTTGAAATCTTCCCAAATGCCTATGGTCGATCCTTTGGTCTTGCTGGTGATGCTATGGTCGACCGTAGCTAGGACCTTGAGATTTCTGGTCACAGTCTATGTCACACCCCAATTCTGCACTATTCAGAACGGTGTGATGAACCGCTAATAAACCAATGGTTCAATCCAGGATCTCAAATAAGCTGTGTCCCTTAGCTTAAACCATACACATCCACAACCATAATCAGAATAATACACAATAGCGGAAGTCTTAATATTAAAGGAACTGAGAAACTAACTGTGATAATCATAAATAAAATATCCAATTATGTTGTATCAACCGAGACATAAATAAATAAAATATCAAATTACATTTCCTTAATAGTTCAAATAAAAATCTAATAAAAAACACATGAGTTGCACTCGCATGAGGAGTCATGCGTCTCCACTATATCTTCAGCCTCCATTGCAGCCACGTGCCCGTATACAGAAGCATTTATATAATCTTCCATAGTGGTACCTGCATCATTAACTAAAAATATTCGAATTCGAAAAGGGTGAGCACATATCACGGCTCAGTGAGCAAACAAAACAATGCAACAAACATATGCATGCATTCAATTCATATCTGTAGTCTGGTATATATGTTTGCAATGTGCTATAGAAGGTTCGGTGGCTGCCTCACCTCTATACACGAGTGTGTGAATCTGTCCAATGAATATCGTTATTGTCGTCCCACATGCACCCACCATGGAATAGAGATAGAGCTAAAGTGCTTAGGACCGCACCGCATCACACTTCCCCTAATGCTCTACCCATACCAACACGTAAGCCCCTGTTGGCGAGGGCTTGCAAACTGGGCTCACAACTAACCAATCCTAATGTCAAACAGTGTATCCAAGGCCTCACCCCAGCATCCCTCAATACGTCCATAGAGATAGAGCTAAGGCCCCCCGGCAAAGTCGAAGACTACACGGTCTGAGACCACCTCCCCTGATGCCCTACGACGTAATAGTTCTGCTAAGGTAATGGCGATACGACGATGTCAGTGGACAAGACTTGAGCAAAGATAGAGCTAGAGTATGGTGATCAGGACACACCACAATATCACGTCCTCCCCTTGAAGCTCCACTCGCATCAAGTACACTAACCACACACATACATTCACATGCCTATTCCTAGCATCATCATCATCATGTTATAAATAAAATAGAATTAAATATGCATGAATATTAATAGCAGGAATATTGGATGACATTTTGAATGCACATTACAAGCATACACGCATAGAGTCAGTCATGGCATTGGACTCAAGAAATAAAAATAATTTATTATTAGCCAACTAGTTTAGGTCTTGTTCCCTCATCTTTGCTTGAGTGTAAATCACCTTTTAAGCTCTAAGAATCACCTTTATATCAATAGGAAAACCTAACAAGCCGGTAGATTTTAATTAGAATTCATTTCGATAGTTTTAAGCTTGTTGTAAAGCTAGGGTCGCAGGATGGGTCACAGGTAGGGTCGCAGGTTTATGCAACCCTAGGGTATAGGGTCGATGCTAGGGTCGGTTGTCCCATCGACCCTAGGTGCGATCGCAGCTTTCCTAGACTTCCCGGGAGCTAGGGATCGATCCTGTGGTCTAGTAGGGTCGATTCCCAATCAACCCTACGTGTGACCGCACGTGGTTTGGGTCAACCTTTTCATTCTACAGTCTAATCTTTCATGTTTGGGTCCTTTGGCTTACTTCCACAGTCCATTCTATGTTTGTTCTATGGCTTAAAACTTCAGGTTACTTCCTTACTTTGTCTACCATGATTCCCTCCATGGATTTCATTGAAATCTTCCCATGGATGGATGATTTGGGTTTCTCCTAGATCATACCCTCTTCATGAACTATTCTAAGGTCTTAAACAATTCATGGAAAACATATCCATACCTGAGGTTTGCTGAGATTCAGAGGTTTCTCTAAATTTCTTCTCCTTAGTCTTCTTCTCCAACTCTCCTTCTCTTCTCCTTCTCTTCTCTTTCTCTCACTTTCAATTAGGGTCTCAAAAGGAGTGAAAGAGGCTAAGGGACGTCCTATTTATAGAGAAAAACCTCCCAAAATAAGTCCCATTGAGATTAGGAAAGAATCCCCTTGAATTTAGGAAAGTTTCCTATTTGGTTTCTATCGGTGATCCTAGGGTCGTAGATCCCGTCGACCCTAGGGTTTTAGTTGTCTGACCCTAGGACTAAAAGTCATGGGTCTGACTTCCTGATGAGGTGAGATCGACCCTACCTGTTTAGGTATGCGACTCTACCCCCTATTTTACTGTTTTTGGGTCAGTTTCATACCTGGTCTTGCTATTTCCTTCACGCACTTAGTCCATTTGGCTCGACCATGATAGGTAGACGTGGTACAAGTAAGACCGGTTAGTTCAGGTCTTACATTCTACATGCAATTTGAGTTCTTCCTAGGTCAATTCTTCTGATCTTCAATGCGGTTTATTCTAAGGTCATCAAATGGCCATCATTAGTAGTTTCATATCAACCCTAATCATCAAATTCACTCCTCATGGTTCTCTTGGGATTTTACAAGGAAATCACATAGATTATAATAGGTTGATATTGCCTATCTTCCATAGAAGTCTTATTCCTTAGAGTTTACATCTCCAGAGATTCATTTCATACCTTTGCCTGTGATAGAGAGCCAATCTCTTCCCAGTAAATTCCTCTCCTTAGCTTTTCTTCTTCTTCTTCTCTTCTTCTCTTCCTTTTCTTTCTCTAGGGTTTACTGATGTTCTAAAAGAGTGAAAAAGGGTTGAGGGACATCCTTTATATAGAGGAAAACTCTCCATAAAGAGTCCTCTTTCAATTAGGAAAGCAATCGCTTAGTTTAGGAAAGTTTTCAAAACTCAAAGTCTAATCTGGGGTCTCGCGGTCGATCATACGGTCGCATAAATCGTCGACCGTAGGGTTGAAATCATCCACCGTGGGGTTCTGGATTTGAGATTTTTGTTCCCTTCCTTATGGTCGACCATACCTACCCAGGTATGTGACCTTATGTATGTTTTCAGTGTTTTTAACTCGATTCTCATACCTGGTTTGTGATCTATCTTCACACGCTCGGTCCACTTGGTCCAGGAATGATGGGAAGACCTGGCACGACACGGTTAGACCAAGTTAGTTGAGTGCGGATCTTACAACTCCCCCCTTCTTATATAAATTTCGTCATCAAAATTTGCACATACTTTCCGAGTCGAACAGGTAAGGATATTGCTTCCGCATAGCATTCTCTTCTTCCCACGTAATTTCTTCCACATTTTGTCTTCTCCAAGTAACCTTAACGTAGTAAATGTCGCGGTTGCAAAGACATTGCACCTTCCGGCTATTGATATCAAAAGGTACTACTTCGAACGTCAAATCTTCAGTCAAATCCGGTGGATCCGTTGTTAACACGTATGTTGGATCTCTAACGTATTTCTTCAGTAATGAGATATGAAATACATCATGCACACTTGACATTGATGGTGGTAGTGCTAACTAATATGCTACTTTTCCACGTCTATCTAGAACTTCATAAGGTCCAATATATCTGGGACACAATTTTCCCTTCTGTCTAAACCTTTTCATAGGAGATATATTCAGAAATACCTTATCACCTATGG
The DNA here is from genome assembly GCA_028583415.1 of Protea cynaroides. Taxonomy (NCBI): domain Eukaryota; kingdom Viridiplantae; phylum Streptophyta; class Magnoliopsida; order Proteales; family Proteaceae; genus Protea; species Protea cynaroides. The sequence goes on along the minus strand of CM053271.1, from coordinate 49,941,843 downwards.
TGAATTTGAGGTCTCTGCGTCGATTATCTACATATTGCTTCTGACAGTTCTGAGCTATTCGGACTCTTTCCTTGATAATGTCGACTACTCGGCAAGTTGCTTCAACAAACTCTGGTCCAACAATACTCTGTTCTCCAACTTCATTCCAAAACAAAGGAGTTCAACATTTTCTATCATACAGTGCTTCATAGGGTGACATCTGTATAGTCGCTTGATAGTTGTTGTTATAAGAGAACTCAATCAATGGTAATTTCTCATCCCTTGATCCTTTGAAATCAATAACACAAGCTCGAAGCATGTCTTCTAAAATCTGAATAGTACGCTCCGACTGTCTGTCTGTCTGAGGATGGGATAGAATGGGCTTTTAGCATTATCTTGTATCTATGATCAGCGTTTTTCACTTTCAGGTTTGCATAATCATCCTCTATATCTCAGGACCTTTTTAGCATCCGAAGTAAGTCAGGGTTAGGTTTTTCTTTTCTCTAAATCTTCTTACACCGCTCTTAGATATAGATCTAACAAAATTACTATCTTTACTTCATCTATCAAATCAGAGACGATCTTTAACGCTACAAATGTAAGCGAGGAACTACTGCTCCATAAATTCATCCATAAGTTCTCACTCAAGTGGATCATCATAAGTTTTTATCATATGCAACTCTTCCTCTAAATTTGAATCTGTTTATTCTCCTTTTTTTTCAAAGCTTCAGCTACCAAATTAGCTTTGCTCGAGCGACACTACGTATCACGGTCTTAATCCTTTAGGAGTTCTAACCATCTCCTTAGTTTCATGTTTAACTCTTTCTGGATGAAGATATAAGTAAGACTCTTGTAATATGATTTAATCTAAAATTCTTCTCTGTATAGATAATGTCTCCAAGTTTTGATTGCATGAATCACAGTTGCTAACTCTAAATCATGAGTTGGGTGATTCTTTTCATGCTCTTTCAGTTATCTTGAAACATATGCAATTGCTTTTTTACCTTACATCAACCCGCATCCTAGACCCAATCTGGAAGAACCGGCGTGTAGGGTAAAAGGTTCCCCTAGTGCCGGAATGATCAAGATGGGAGTTGATATCACCCTTGTTTTTAGAGTCTAGAAACATTCTTTACACTTGTCAATCCAATTAAACTCCTCTCCCTTCCTGGTTAACCTAGTAAGAGGTTTTATGATCTTAAAGTGGTCCTCCACAAATCGTCTGTAATAACCAGCTAAACCCAAGAAACTTTTGATCTTCGTAATGTTCTTAGGCATTTCTCACCATAAAATTGCTTCTATCTTACTGGGGTCTACTTTTATACTTTCTAATGACATTATGTGACCCTAAGAATGCAACCTCGTTTAACCAGAACTCACACTTCATGAACTTGGCAGAAAACTTCTCCAATCTCCGCCGTTGTAAGGCTGCTCTAAGGTCCGTTACAAGACTTTCTTCATCTTTGGAATAAACCAATATATAGTCGATAAAAGCTATAACTGAAGTGTCCAATACATCATGGAACACCCAGTTCATCATCTCCATAACAAATGTAAGGGCATTGGTTAATCTAAATGACATAATCGGGAACTCATAATGTCCAATCCCGGTTCTAAAAACTATCTTCAGAATATCGCTGTCCAAATTCTTCATTTGATGATACTCCATCCAAGGTCAATCTTAGGGAATACCTTTGCTCCTTGTAGCTGATTAAACAAGTCATTGATCTGAGGTAGTAGATATCGATTCTTGATCGTGAGCTTGTTTAGTTCCTGATAATCTATACATAATCTGACACTACCGTCATTCTTCTTTACCAATTACATTGGCGCTCCCCGTGATACAATACTTAGTCGATTAGAACCCTTGTCTAATAACTCCCGTAGTTAAGTCTCAATTCCTTCAACTCCATAGGAGCTACTCTATATGGTGCCTTTGACACAGGTGCCATCCTAGGTAATAAGTCGATAACGAACTCGGTTGCATGATCAGGTGGAAACCCGGGTAAGTCTCTTGGAAATACATCAGGGAATTTATGCATCATATCCGTATATTCCATCTGTGGTGCTTCTTTAGTAGCATTTACCATTGATATGATATATCCAACTCCTTTCTTTTCAAAGCATATCTTTGTCTTTCGTGCAGAGAGGATGAGCTTTCGCTTCCTAAGTAATATGCTTCCAATAAAACCAAATTATGTGCCATCTTTGTTCTTAAATGATAACCTCTTCTATGCACATAATCACTTGTAGAGTGTTGAGACAACCAGTCTATTCCCAAGATGAAGTCAAAGTCTTCCATCTCAAATCGATTTAGGTTGCATCTAAATTCTGTCCATCCATATGATTCAAACAATATTAATAACACTTACCCACTACAACATCTAGTCCAAAAGAGCTTGAACTAGCGAAATCTGGTATAAAGGTCTTAAGAGCATGTCTAGTTCCTTCATCTCTTATGATTTTTTTAAAACTATCATCAAAAATCTCATATTGCACTCAGTAGCTTACATCTTTTTTATCACTGATGTTCTACCCTGATCTCTCTTTCGTATATCTTGAAAAGCATCTTTTGACTATTTACTCATTACATATCCCAAGTCTATCTATAAGCATTAGGGTATATGCTTATATTCTTATTAATTCCAACAAATTTACTTTTAGTCTTTACTCAGTCCTCTTATTCATTATTGGAAATAACTTAATAGTAACTATACTAATCCAAGTACTATCAATGCCATGATTTTTGACTTCATGCTTTTACAAATCTTCTGCCTTGTCAAAATTCATATCAATATAATTCTGTCGAGCTCTATTTACTCCTTCATTGGCTACTCTTGAAAATTCTTACTTCTTGCTCATGCACTCTTTTACAGACCATGACTCAAATCCATCCATTCAGCAATCTCAAAATAGATTCTCCTTACTTTATCTAAGGTTTTTTGGTTATAGAATCTAATCTGAATTCAATCGTCTTCCTCTAATAATTTTGTTATTAACTAAGTATCTCTATCAACGGATGTCAAAAAATAAAAGAATCAGACTATTTATCCAAAAGTAATTCATTTCCACCTTTCGAATTCAGTATGATGAAGAACACTTGTTTTTTCTGGTGAATCTAGGTTTAAAGGATCAAGAGTAAATCTATGGTAATCGAACCAACAACCAAGGACCGTTAGTTGCAAGGTGGTCCAAATACATGGAAGTAGAGGTTCTACAGCTCTTAACCTCATGGTTATAGGTTCTATCGAGTATATAATGTCATTGGTCAAGGCACTACAAGAGTAAATTTGGAGAAGTTTTGGTACATCAATAAATCAGGTATAAAATCGAAAAGATGTATATTCGGAATGATTAAACCTTTAAATGTTCATTTGGTTCATATCTCTATTCATGGTGTCGATCCTGGGAGTAGCTTAACTTGGTATAATCAAGACTAATTCTAAGGAAATAACATCTACAACTCCAATTGACAGGTTGAATCAAGAAGGTATTCTGTCAAGGTACGAGAATTAAAATCAAGTATGTGCATCCTCTATAAGAGTAAGTCAATAATGCAAAGCATCTTATATAAATCTATCTAGTTATATGGCCACAATAGATTTGATCCTTTGCTGAAACGTTTGAGGCTTCATCTTCAGAAAATATTCCTCAACCCTTGTTGGATCATTCTGCCATGATGCAGCTATCCCATACATTGGTGGCTGATAAGGGTAACCACCTTGATACACTGCTTGTTGTGCACCAAGCTTCTACACTGGGGTGTGCATTACTGGGACCTACGGTATGGTAGGCACTGTGTTATGGGTAACATACCAACCAGTATCGTACTTGGTTTGACCCGAAGGTGTTGGTGTAGCATTGACAACTTGTATAGTGATTTCCATGGCAACTTGTATAGTTGGTCTCATCTGTTGTTGCTTTTCCATTTTGTGAGGCGAAGTTTATTACAATCATAGCCAAGGCACTTGATAGTCCAGGTAGATTGGCTGGAGTGGCCTGGTTGTTCACCTCCTTTGATTTGCCCCAATCTGATTATCATTATTTAGCATCTGCTCAGATGAGTTTTCACTACCTGTTCACAACCCAGATAGTGGTGGGGTTAAGTTGTAACCTCTTCTTAATGCTCAGTGGGCAATGGATTAGCGTGTGGTGGATCTCACTCTGAGTCTCACGTCACCCAAGAGTATAGCTTTATCTTCTTTTATAGTTACTCTCATTTTTGGTGTATGGCCATTGTTCTCTTATCTCTGTTGGATTTAGCCCGAGATCCTTCCCTTGACCTCTATAGGGATTTAAGCATTACTAGCCATTTTTCTTCTTCCATTGTCATACAACGATTTTCACATCTTGTGAGTACCAACTCGGTATTCTAATTTTATGCTTCACAGATGCTCCCTTCTTGCTACTAGACTATATCCTTTGTATACTTAGACAACTGCCCGACTTATAAATCATACCCTATATTATTTGTTTATCAGGATACATTTAGATTTTCTTTTTTGTCTGTGTATACATATGGTTCCACATTTTATATGTATATTATTGTCTTGTTTAAGTTTTGTCTCAACCAACACAGGTGCTTAAGATGTGTTTGTATTAAAGCTTTTAATTTACCCTAACTCAGTTCATGGACTCTAGTGGAAGTATTTAAGTTTGATGGGCAAGGCTAGAGAGCTCTGATACCAAGTTGTCATACCCCAATTCTGGTCTAACCAGAATGGTGTGATGAACTGCCAATAAACCAATGGTTCACCCAAAATCTCGTATAGGTCTTATCCACCATATCAAACCACACTCACATTCCACATTAACAATCAGAGGTAATAAACAAATAAGTGAAAGTTTTACAGATAATGAAATGAGAGTCTAACAGTGATAAATAAGTATTTAATCCAATTATCTCCAAACCACAATACATAAAAATAAATAATCAATTACATATCTGATGTTCAAATTATAACTAAACTTAAGCAAAAACACATTGGTTGCACTCGCATGATGAATCCTGCGCATCTTCTTCAGCTTCTACGTTCATCGTAGTAACGTGTCCATACATCGACGCATTCATATATTCTTCAACAGAAGGACCTGCATTATCAACTAAAAATATTCGACGTTGATAGGGTGAGCACACATCATGGCTCAGTAAGCAAACAAAACAATGCAACAAACATATGCATGCATTCAATTCATACCTTTGGTCTGGTTTTTAAGTTTGCAATATGCTATAGAAAGTTTCGGTGGCCGCCACACCTCTATACACGAGTGTGTGAATCCGCCCAATGAATCGAACACCATTGTCATCCCACATGCACCCACCATGGAATAACGATAGAGTTAAAGTATTCGGATCAAACACCGCCAACACTTCCCCTGATGCCCTACCCATACCAACAAGTAAGTCCCTATTGGCGAGGGCTTGCAAACTGGACTCGCAACTAACCAATCCTAATGCCAAATAGTGTATCAAAGGCCTCACCCCAGCATCCCTCAATACATCCATAGAGATAGAGCTAAGGCCCCCCGACAGAGTCAGAGACCACACGGTCTGAGACCAGCTCCCCTGATGCCCTACGACGTAATAGTTCTGCTAAGGTAATGGCGATACGACTATGTTAGTGGGCAAGACTTGAGCAGTGATAGAGCTAGAGTCTGGTGACAAAGTCGAAGACCACCATGCTACGTCCTCCCCCTGATGCTCTACTCGCATCCAACACACCAACCACACACATACATTCACATGCCTATTCCTAGCATCATCATCATCATCATGTTATAAATAACAAAATAAAATTTGCATGATCAGTAATAGCAGAAATATTGGATGACATGTGAGATGCACATTACAAGCATGCAAGCATAGAATCAATCATGGCATTAGACTCAAATAAAATAAATAGTTTGTTATTAACCAATTAGTTTAGGTCTTGTTCCCTCACCTCTTAGCAATACTCGATCTCCTTCCAAGCCTTTAAATTCTCTTTGAATTGATTTAACAATCTAAAAGTTATATGAATTTAAGTTAAGATTCATATGTGACATGTTACAGTAGTCAAAAATCAAAACAAAGCACTAATAGGTGTCTGATTGGTCCTATGGTCTCATACTATATCGACCTTACTGCCTACAGTCGATACCCTATGGTTGCATATGGTGCGACCGTAGCTGTGACCATATGATTTCTGAAATCTTCCCGAATGCCTATGGTCGATCCTCTAGTCATGCTAGTCATGCTATGGTCGACCATAACTGCAACCTTGAGATTTCTGGTCACAGTCTACATGCAATTCGAGTTCTTCCTGAGTCAATTCTTCTGATCTTCAATGGGGTTTATTCTAAGGTCATCCTATGGCCACAATTAGTAGTTTCTTATCAACCCTAACCATCAAATTCACTCCCCATGGTTCTCCTTGGGATTTTCTCAAGAAAATCACATAGATTATAATAGGTTGATATTGCCTATCTTCCATAGAAGTCTTATTCCTTAGAGTTTACATCTCCAGAGATTCGTTTCATACATTTGCCTGTGATAGAGAGCCAATCTCTTCTCAGCAAATTCCTCTCCTTAGCTTTTTCTTCTTCTCCTTCTCTTCCTTCTCTTCCTTCTCTTTCTCTAGGGTTTACTAATGTTCTAAAAGAGTTAAAAAAAAGGCTGAGGGACATCCTTTATATAGAGGAAAACTCTCCATATAGAGTCCTCTTTCAATTAGGAAAGCAATCCCTTAGTTTAGGAAAGTTTCCAAAACTCGAAGTCTGATCTGGGGTCTCATGGTCGATCATATAGTCGCATAAATCATCGATCGTAGGGTCAAAATAATCGACCGTAGGGTTCTGGATTTGAGATTTTTGTTCCCTTCCTTATGGTCGACCATACCTACCCAGGTATGCGACCTTAGGTATGTTTTCAGTGTTTTTAACTCGATTCTCATACCTGGTTTGTGATCTATCTTCACACGCTCGGTCCACTTGGTCCAGGAATGATGGGAAGACCTGGCATGACACGGTTAGACCATGTTAGTGGAGTGTGGGTCTTACATACCTAGTTTAAATTTCCGATTGTATGAGTCTTGCAAGATGGTTTGGGACCTATGTAAGTCTTCCTGCCCAAATGTTTGGATGAAAAGTGAGGCTTTTTCCATTTTACGTCGTTATGCTATCAAATTTTCAAATTTATCTAACTGGTTTTTTTTATTTTCTTCTCTTGCAGTTATCATGATTCGCATTAAAGTTCCTCGAGTTCATGACCCACGACGCTTCAGGTCCATTGAAGTAGAGGTGCGATATCCTTGGTTTAACTGAAAGAAAGTGGAAGGGGGTCAGTGTGTGAACTTAGCCCATTTAGCCCTGTTTAATGTGGAAAGGGCATTTAGTGATATGGGCTGGCTTCCAGTGATCTTATACGAGGCTTACACTCACTCGGACTTGGTCAAGCAGTTCTACTGTCACCTACAGGTAGAGGGTGACTTAGAAGATGTTGACAGGGTAGAGAGCTTTGTATCACCAGTTGGGTGAAAGGGGTTCAGATCTCTTTCAACTGTCAGAAGTTGGCTGATTTCCCAGGCATTTTCAATGATGGTCAGTTGGTTTACTGTGCACCCAGGGAGCCACAGTTTCTGTCTACACAAGTGTGTGTAGAAATAGATAATTAGATTCTTTGGGATGGAGATGAAAGCAGTCAACCTTCGTCCAGAGCCATGGGTCTACTGTAATATTATCTAGCATAATCTTATTCCCCAGGGCGGACACTACGAGATGGTCTCACAACTGACTTAGTACCTGCTGTACTGTATCTGTACTAGGCAGGCTGTCTGCCTCCCATATATTATTCTTCGAACTATGCACAGAGCTACGTTGCCTGACTCGAGAGGTAACTTGCCCCATGGGCGGCTGATCTCCACCTTGCTCGCTCATCTACAAGTGGACCTAGTGGATGAGAGGATCCTTGATGACACCTTCTCAGCTGACCTTGATTGGGAGGCCATCAGCAGGATGAGCATGAGAGAGATACAGGTCAGTGATGATGAGAGGAATGTTATGAGACGTCCTCTCACTCGGGTAGCGACAGTAGATGCAAAGGCAGCAACAGCAGCAGCAGCAGAGGTACACGAGGGTGATGATGAGGAGGATGATGATCGGATGTAAATGGATGTGGATTCCATCCCTCCTCCATCACCACAGCATTCTACTTGAGCTGGCCCTTCTAGGGCTTCTCATTCAGCTAGCCCTTCACACCCACCACCAGATGACATGATGGGGCTGTTACGTGAGATTTGAGAGGCTCAGCGCGTGACTGATTGGAGAGTAGGAGAGCTTCTAGATGCCCAGCGCTCTACAGACCAGCGGGTAGCGGATCTGACAGCTAGTCTCCGAGCGACTCAGACTCAGGTGGCCTGGCTCGCAAGAGTATATGCTGAGGACTACTATAGAGATTGTGAGGCACCTCCAGCTCCATGATATCATTTAATTATTTTCCCTTTTATACTACAGAGTTACTGCCTGGATTGTGGATTGTACTCTGATTTGGATGTACATTTGTCTTATTCCCATTTGGATATATATATATATATATATAAATTGGTTTTCCTTTTACATATGTGCATTATTCTCTTTCTTAGATTATGTCCCATACAACACAGGTGCTTATGGTGTGTTCTTATTACAGCTTCTAATTTCATCCTAACTCAGTTCATGACTCATGTGGAAGTAGTTAGGTCAATGGGTAGAACCTGAGAAGTTCTGATACCAAGTTGTCACACCCCAATTCTGGTTTAACTAGAATGATGTGATGAACAACCAATAAACCAACGGTACACCCAGGATCTCGTATAGGACGTACCCACCATATCAAACCACATACAGATTCTACATTAATAATCAAAGGTAATAAACAAATAAGCAAAAATCTTATAGATAATGAACTGAGAGTCTAACAGTGATAAATATGTACTTAATCCAATTATCTCCAAAACACAAGACATAAAAATAAATAATCAATTACATATCTGATGTTCAAATTATAACTAAACTTAAGCAAAAATACATTGGTTGCACTCGCATGATGAATCATGCGCATCTTCTTCAGCTTCTACGTCCATCACAGCAACGTATCCATACATCGACGCATTCATATATTCTTTAACAGTAGGACCAGCATCATCAACTAAAAATATTCGATGTCCAAAGGGTGAGCACACATCACGGCTCAGTGAGCAAACAAAACAATGCAACAAACATATGCATGCATTCAATTCATATCTTCAGTCTGGTTTTTAAGTTTGCAATATGCTATAGAAAGGTTTGGTGGCCGCCGCACCTCTATACATGAGTGTATAAATCTATCCAATGGATCAAACCCTATTTTCGTCCTACATGCACCCACCATGGAATAGAGATAGAGCTAAAGTGTCCGGATCAAACACCGCCAACACTTCCCCTGATGCCCTACCCATACCAACACGTAAGCCCCTATTAGCGAGGGCTCACAACTAATCAATCCTAATGCCAAACAGTGTATCCAAGGCCTCACCCTAGCATCCCTCAATACATCAATAGAGATAGAGCTAAGGCCCCCCGGCAGAGTCAAAGACCACACGGTCCGAGACCACCTCCCCTGATGCCCTACGATGTAATAGTTCTGCTAAGGTAATGGCGATACGACGATGTTAGTGGGCAAGACTTAAGTAGAGATAGAGCTAGAGTCTGGTGACGAGGTCGAAGACCACCATGCCATGCCCTCCCCCTGATGCTCCACTCGTATCCAACACACCAACCACACATATACATTCACATGCCTATTCCTAGCATCATCATCATCATCATGTTATAAATAATATAATTAAATATGCATGATCAGTAATAGCAGGAATATTGGATGACATGTGAGATGCACATTACAAGCATACAAGCATAGAATCAATCATGGAATTGGACTCAAATAAAATAAACAGTTTTTTAGTAACCAATTAGTTTAGATCTTGTTCCCTCACCTGTTAGCAATACTCGATCTCCTTCCAAGCCTTCAAATTCTCTTTGAATTGATTTAACAATCTAAAAGTTATATGAATTTAAGTTAGGGTTCATATGTGACATGTTACAGTAGTCAAAAATTGAAACAGAGCACTAATAGGTGTCCGATTGATCCTATGGTCTCATACTGTATCGACCTTACTGCCTACAGTCGATACCCTATGGTTGCATATGGTGCGACCATAGCTGCGGTCATAGGATTTCTGAAATCTTTCTGAATGCCTATGGTTGATCCTCTGGTCATGTTAGTCATGCTATGGTCGACTATAGCTGCAACCTTGAGATTTCTGATCACAATCTACATGCAATTTGAGTTCTTCCTGAGTCAATTCTTCTGATCTTCAATGGGGTTCATTCTAAGGTCATCCTATGGCCATCATTAGTAGTTTCTTATCAACCCTAATCATGAAATTCACTCCTCATGGTTCTCCTCGGGATTTCCTCAAGAAAATCACATAGATTATAATAGGTTGATATTGCCTATCTTCCATAGAAGTCTTATTCCTTAGAGTTTACATCTCCAGAGATTCGTTTCATACCTTTGCTTGTAATAGAGAGCCAATCTCTTCTTAGCAAATTTCTCTCCTTAGCTTTTTCTTCTTCTCCTTCTCTTCCTTCTCTTTCTCTAGGGTTTACTAATGTTCTAAAAGAGTTAAAAAGAAGGCTAAGGGACATCCTTTATATAGAGGAAAACTCTCCATATAGAGTCCTCTATCAATTAGGAAAACAATCCCTTAGTTTAGGAAAGTTTCCAAAACTCGGAGTCTGATCTAGGGTCTCATGGTCGATCATACAGTCGCATAAATCATCGACCGTAGGGTCAAAATCATCGACCGTGGGGTTCTGGATTTGAGATTTTTGTTTCCTTCCTTATGGTCGACCATACCTACCCAGGTATGCGACCTTAGGTATGTTTTCAGTGTTTTTAACTCGATTCTCATACCTAATTTGTGATTTATCTTCACAAGCTCGATCCACTTGGTCCAAAAATGATGGAAAGACCTGGCACGATATGGTTAGACCAAGTTAATGGAGTACGGGTCTTACAATATAAACCCCCATAATAAATTGTAGAAATTGGGGTTTCCTTGAAGGACCAGTCCCTAAGGACTAATGACCATAGTATGGTTTACGATGGATCCCATTAAAGAGCCGAAGAAATGACTCTAAGAGAAGACAGGTTGAATGACAACCTAGAGTACAACTCAGGGGTTGTCCTGTCCTGTAACCGGTAAGCTAGATGCCAGACCGGTAAGGAGACCGGTCACCCTCGGGAAGTTTAATAGGGTTTGTCCAAATAGATGATCGATCGACCAATGCAAGACCGGTCACGCGACCAGACAATGTTCGGAAGGCATAAGTACTAGATCGGACAGTGAGTCTGAGCACTATATCTTGATGGAATGGAACCCTAATTAAATCTTATTAATTGTTTAGGTTTTCAACTAATCCAAGATAATCTCTAAGGCTGTGGAAAGCAATGAACATCATTTACAGGTGAGGGAACAAGACCTAAACTAATTAGTTAATAACAATCTACCCTTCACCTTTTGTTAATTTGTTTGTGGCCATGATCTGTATGTTTGTTTATGCATCTCACATGTCATCCAATGACTGCTATATATCTTGTTTATGCATGTTTATATTTCTCTTATGATATTGATGATGAGGATAAGCATGTATTTGTGTGTGGTCAGTGTGTTAGATGGGGAAAGGTTGTAGGATCAAACCATTCACCATAATGACATTGTCGTATCGCCATTAACTTAATAGACTTAGTATGTCAAAGGATATCAGGGGGTTGCTCACGGTGTATGGTTGTAGCTCTGCCAGTGGACTCTAGCTCTATCTTTGTAAGCATATTGAAGGATGTTGGGGTAAGGCCTTGGATACATTTTGATGATATTTAAGATTGGTTAGAGACGAACCCAGTTTGCAAGCCCTCGTCAGTAGGGGCATATGTACTGGTATGGGGTAAAGTATCAGGGGGAGTGCTGGCAGTATGTGATCCGTTAGACTCTTGCTCTATCTCTATCTCATAGTGATTGTGTTGTGGGGCAATGGCAGTGTGTGATCCGTTAGACGTGCTTACACTCTCGTGTATGGAGGTGTGGTGGCCACCTATCCTTTTCATAGCACATTGCAAACTTAAACTAGACCAAAGTTATGAATTTGACATCATGCATATGTTTGTTGCATTATTTTATTTTCTCACTGAGCTAAGTTGTGAGCTCACCCCACGATACCATTTTCTTTTTAGTTTTTGATTATGAAAGTGTTACCGTCGAAGACTATGTTAATGCACCATCGTTTGGACACGTGGTGGCTATAGACGTGCAAGCGATGAAAGATGAGCATGACTCATCATGCAAGTGTTTCCATTGTGTTTATGCTTAGGTTTATTTTCGTATTTTGAGTTATGGATTTGTAATGAATTATTTAAAGTATGTTTTGGTTTACAATTGATAATTAGATTATTAAATATTTATCATTAGACTCTCAATTCAAAATAATAAAAACTTTCGCTATTATTTATTATCTTTGGTTGTGATGTGGACATGTATAGTTTGATTATTGGCATGGTCCCATGTGATCTTGGCTTGAGCCATTGGTTCTATGATAGTTCATTCACACTTCTAGTTTGACTAGAATTAGGGTGTGATAATTATGCTCCTCAATGGCAATTTATTGAACCACGTGTAAGCAGGGCCTCTAAGTGTCGAAGGGAAGGAGCAGCATATCAGGCTCCCATTAAGGTGATGCCCCTCCAGAATAATCGTCCCATTGTAGGACTCAAGGATAGGCATAGTGAAGTTCGGAGGCAAAGGCACCCTCATGATCTCGTCGGATTGTGTTGTAACTATAATATAAGCCGTTCCCTATGGTGCGACTTGGTTTTGTTCAATCTATTGCAGCCGAGTAGCCAACTCGTTCAATTGTCTCTCGATCTCGGTCTATGGGGCTATCGGTGGAAGGACTGCGGCAATCGTAGGTGTCGCTATGTCGATTTGCACTCATTGCTTACTGATTTCTTCAAGGAAGGACCTCAGATCATGCTCAAGATTAAGGCCAGAGCTGAGTCGCTTGTGTACTAGTGGTCGGCCATTCAGTAGTGTGTTACTTGTTGAGGAACCTACGACACTCAGAGCTGGAGCTTCAAGTCCCCTATTGTAAGAGTGAGACCTGGCTGGAGGTGGATTGGCCAGAGATTGGTGTTACCCTATCCTACCAAATCGTGCAGGAGTTGGATGAGAAGTTGCCGAGTTGGTAGTTTGTGGTGCATTTGACACAGGAGCTGGAGGAGAATTCCCTGCTCCTCCTTCAACTCTGGAATTCGCTAGTCGGACTCTACATAGCCTCTGAGCCAATTGGGCGATCTGCTGCCTCAGTTCATTGAACTATTAGCGAGCCATGTACTATTGAGCAGCCAACGTTAGTGGAGGTATTGCTGGTTGATTGGTTGGAGGAATATGTGCCGGTGGTGGGGTATGAGCAATCCCAACCATATTAGCACTACTATCTTTGTGTATCTGTATAGACGGTACCTCAGAAGGAGGCCCGAAGGGAGGTGCTACAGCTTGAGCATGTAATCTTCAGTGAGCCATGGGATCCAATTCTCTCACACATTGTTCATCAAACTCAGTCTAGAGGCCCCACTGAAGGCACCAAAATGTTACGATTGGAAATTATCCCGTCGATCTGCGACTTTAATAACTTGTAATCACAAAGATTAGACAAAGGAGTTGGGAGACTAAGCCCCGGGTACATTCCGATGCCTAAGTCAGATTCTCAATGTAAATGGTCATGAGATAGTTAGAAGCTATCTCCAATTTAGAGAGAGGGGAATGTAGAGAGAGCTGGAATGTGAGAGAGATGGAATGAATAGTGAGGGGTCAGTGAATGAATATTTACCTTGGAGGTCGTCCTCTATTTATAGTAATAGGCAAGAGGCATGGAGGTACCGGGACTCTTAAAGGTTATATGCCAATAAGACTGTCAGTTGTCACACTGTAAGACCCGTATCAAACTAACCCGGTCTTACCACCTTAAATCAGGTTTACCCATCATGGTCGAGCCAAATGGACCAAGGGCGTGAAGGAGATCGTGATCCCAGGTATCAAATCGACCCAAAAACACTTAAATTAAGGGGAGGGTCGCATACCCAGCAAGGGAGGGTCGGACCCCCCAAAACAGAAAGTCAGACCCCCTGTTTTACAGAGGGGGTTGGACACTTTAGGATTTAGGGGTCGACGGGATCATCGACCCCCAGTTTCCGCCAGAAACTGAAATTAGGAAAGTTTCCTAATTTCGGTTGGACTCTTTCCAAATCTCAATGGGACTTATTTTAGGAGTTTCTACTCTATAAATACAACGTCCCTAAGCCTCTTTCATTCTTTTTACAACCCTAATTGAATTGAGAGAAAGAGAAGAGAAGGAAGAGAAGAAGAAAAGAAGCAAGGAAGAGAAGAAAGAAAAAAGGAGAAGAGTTGCAGAGAAGGAGTATTCTTCTTAGGTATGGATACTAATTCCATGAGTTTCTACAGACCTTAGGTTAGGTAATGAAGAGAGTATGATCTCGGAGAGTCCCAAACCATCAACCCATGGTTAGGTTTTCATGGAAAACCATGGGGGAATTCATGAAAGCTATATAAGTGAATGATTCATGGTTTTAGACCATAGAATGTGTGTAGAATGGACTTTAGGAGCAAGCCATAGGACCCCAAACACGAAGAATGGACTGAAAGGAAGAAAATTGACCAAAACCCACAGGGGGTTGCATGGGGGGTCGATGGCCAATCGACCCTACCAGACCCTGAGCATCGACCCCCAGTGTTCGGGAAGTCCAGAATAGGGGGGTTGCACCAGGGGTCGATCATGACTCCGACCCTACCTCCGACCCCTAGTTAACAAGAAGGTTTTTAAATTCAGAATTAATTCTAATTAAATTCTATCGACTTTGTTAGGTCTTCTAGCAATATAATAACATTATAAAGGTGATTCTAAAGCTTGGAAGATGATCTATTAACAAGCTAAGGTGAGGGAACAAGACTTAAACTAATTGGTTAATAATAAACTGTTTTATTTCTTAAGTCCAATGTCATATTGATTCTGTGTGTGTATGCTTGTATGTGCATTCAACATGTCATCCAATATTTCTATTATTGTTTATAACATGATGATGATGATGATGATAGGAATAGGCATGTGAATGTTTATGTTTGGCCAGTATATATGGTGCGGGTAGGGATGGTATCAACCGGTACAGCCATGACCGTTCTTCATGGGGTGTATATTGTGCCATGGTCTACTCAAGTCATGTCCACTGATGTCGTCGTATCGTCATTACCTTAGCTGAACTATTATGTCGTAGAGCATCAGGGGAGGTGGTCTCGGTCCTTGTAGTCTCTGACTCTACCGGGGGGCCTTAGCTCTATCTCTATGGATGTTCTGAGGGATGCTGGGGTGAGGCCTTGGATACATTGTTTGGCATTAGGATTGGTTAGTTGCGAGCCCAGTTTGCAACCCTAGCCAGTAGGGGTTTATTTGTTGGTATGGTATCAACCGGTACAGCCATGCCGTTTTCATGGGGTGTATATTGTGCCATTCTGGGTGCTGTGGGCGACAGTGCCGTATTCATTGGGCGTATACACACACTTTTGTATAGAGGTGCGGCGGCCACCTATCCTTTCTATAGCACAGTGCAAACTATAAACCAGACCAAAAATATGATTTGACTGCATGCATATGTATTGTTGCATTGTTTTATTTGCTCACTGAGCCGTGATGTGTGCTCACCCTTTCAACGTCGAATATTTTTAGTTGATGATACAGGTACGACTGTTGAAGATTATGTAAATGCTCCAGTGTATGGGAATGTGGTGGCGATGGAAGTGGAAGAGGAAGTGGATACACATGACTCCTCTTGCGAGTGCAACTCATGTGTATTCGATTAGATATTTTTCTAGTTTTCTTTATTTGGATTTATTAAGGACATGTATTTGATATTTATTTATGTCTTAGTTAATACAGAATAATTTTTTATTTATATATTAATATCACAGTAGATTCTCAGTTCATTTTATTATAAGACTTTCGCTATTATATATTTACTCTGATTATGAATGTGGATGTATGGGGTTTAGATAAAACGGATATAGCCTACTCGAGATCCTGGTTGAACCGTTGGTTTGTTAGCGGTTCATCACACCATTCTGAATAGTACGGAATTGGGGTGTGACAACTTGGTATCAGAGCGTCTCAGGCCTTGTCCGCTGAACTAGCATACATTCATGACAAATTGTGAACTGAGATAGGATAAAAGTAAAAACAGTAATACCAACACATTATAAGCATAAGTGATGTTTGAGACCAAACTTAAAAGAGAATAATGCATCTATTAAAGGAGGAACAAATTTAAATACAATGTGAAAGAAACAAACGTATATACATAGCTAAAACAGAGTACAGTCCACAACCCGGACAGTTACTCTGTAGTACAAAGAAAGAGAAAAGATACAATCATGAAGTTGGAGGTGAAGGAGGAGGCGGCGCCTCACGATCTCTGTCATAGTCCTCAGCGTAGACTCTAGTCAACCAGGCTATCTGAGTTTGGGTCATCTGTAGACTAGCTGTAAGATCGGCTACCCTCTGATCAGTCGCATGCTGAACCTCTATGAGCTCTCCCATCCGCGTGTCCGATATGCGCTGGGCGGCTAATAGCTCATCCACTCTCACACGTTAAGCGTCTAGTAACTCCTCCATCCTCAGATCAGATCTGCGCTGAGCCACTCTGATCTCATGCAAGAAGAACCAGCCGCATGTGAAGGACCAGCCTCATGAGAAGGATCAGCCGCATATGAAGTATCAGCTCCAGCCGCATGCGTAGGTGAAGGCGGTGGTATCGAGTCTACATCCATGTACATGCGGTCGTCGTCATCAGCAGGCTCTACACGAACTCCAGCAGCGGTGGCAGCGGCCTCAGCGTCAGCTATCTCTACACTAGTGTGAGGGTGCACCATCTCGTTCCTCTTCTCTTCACTGACCTGGGCATCCCGCAGGCCCATCTTGCAAATAGCCTCCCAATCTAGAGGCCACGACAAGGTTTTCTCCTGAATCTTCTCATCCACTAAATCAACCCCTAGGCGGGTAAGCAGCATAGTGATCATACGCCCGTACGAAAGGTTACCAGTGTGACTGGGCAACGTAGCAATGATCATAGTACGCATGATGATGTATGGCAGGCAGACGGGCTGTCTAGTACAAATACTGTACAGCAGGTACTGGGTCAGCTAGGAAACCCTCTCGTAATGGCCACTCTGCGGAATCAGATTATGCTGGATAATCTTGCAAAATACTCGTGGAGCTGGACGCATATAGCATGCCCTCATCTGCCAGGGATCAGGTCGTAGAAGCTGATTATCGATCTCATCCCTCATCTCTGTGGAGGAGAACTGGTGCTCTCCAGGAGTACAGTAAACCATGGGGCCATCATAGGAAATGCCCAGTAGGTCGGCCAGCTGTCGATAGTCAAACGAGATGATCATCCCTTTGACGTAACTCGTGATGCGCAACTCCTGAGCCCTCTCGACATCATTGTAATCCCCCACCACCTGGAGGTTACAATAAAACTGTCGCACCAGATCCAGGAGGGTGCAAGCATCGTAAGTGATGACAGGGAGCCATCCCATATCACCAAACACCCTCTCTACATTGAACAGGGCCAACTCAGCCAAGTTCACCATACGACCACCCTCCACTTTCTTGCAAGAGAAGTGGGCATACTGTGCCTCGGCTTCGTTGGAATGGAAAAGAAGAGGATCACAAACTCTAGGTACTTTGGTATGAGCCATGATATCTGCAAATAAGAAAGAAAAACAGATAGTACGTTAGTAGGGTAGAAAAGCTGAAATTTTGACATTATAACGACGTAAGTTGACCAAAAGCCCTACTTGTCACCCATACACGTGGGCAGGAGGACTTACGTAGGATCTAACATATCCTACAACACTCACACAGTAGGAAATTCTAACTAATGGGATCCAATTTGAAGAAATTACGAGAAATCAAAAATTTCGACAAATTAGGGCAAAAAGAGAAAAATCCAAATTTCTCGATAACCAACCGATGAAACTCAAAAAATTTTTGAGGGCTTTCGTTCCTCGAGACACCAATAACAAAAGCCCCCAATAAAAATCAAATTCTTACAGTCGAAAAAAGTTTAATTTGAAAAATACAAGTTAAATGGGCAAAAACCTAGAAATGAAAACCTAAAAACAGGTAAAAATGAGAAAACATACCTGTAGGAGTGATGTGGACATCGAAACACGGAACCGAAATGATCAATACAACGGAGTGGCACTGTAGCAACTCGGAGGTGGGAGACGAGTCGAAATGGGGAAGAAATGATGGGAAATGAACCCAGAATCGGATCATAAAAGTCTTATTTATTTAATCAAAAGGAGTTGAATATGAGACAAAGAAGATGGCTGGAACTATTGAAAGACTATGATTGTGATATCCAGTATCATCCGGGGAAAGCTAATGTAGTAGCGGATGCGTTGAGCAGAAAGACAATGATAAAATCTCAAGGAGAGGTTAGCACAACTACAACAATGTGTACTACCAGAATGGTATTCAATCACGGCAACGAGCAGTATGTGATAGATACAGCGGATGGATCAGCCAACCAAGGGTTTATTCATCAGTTTTCAAATATGTTCGCTGCATTGAAGATTATACCGGATATAATTGATGAAGTGAAGACAGCTATCAAATCAGACCCTTACCTGAGAACGGTGCAAGAAGACATCGAAAAAGGTAGAACTAACCCTGAGTTCACCTTAGACGAAGAGAAGGTACTGAGGTACAAAGGAAGGATATGTGTACCTGAAACAGAAAGTGTGGACATTAGACACCGACTGATGAAAGAAGCCCATACCACCATCTATTCGATACATCCTGGAAGTACAAAAATGTATCATGATCTAAAGAAATTATATTGGTGGAGAGGGATGAAAGAAGATGTAGCTAAGCTCGTGTCTCAATGCCTAAATTTTTAGAAAGTAAAGGCTGAACGACAAAGACCCGCAGGACTGTTACAGCCGTTACCGGAACCAGCATGGAAATGGGACTGCATCACTATGGACTTCGTCACAGGATTACCACTGACTCCTCGAGTGGATGACGCAGTTTGGGTGATTGTAGACCGTCTGACTAAGACAGCTCGCTTTATACCGATACGACCTCAGTATACACTGGAAAGGTTAGCAAAGCTGTATGTGGATAATATTGTTCGATTGCATGGTGTACCACAGAGCATTGTGTCCGATAGAGATCCACGATTTACTTCCAAGTTTTGGGAAGGATTGCAAAAGGCTATGGGTACAACATTGAAATTTAGTACTGCATTCCATCCACAGACAGATGGACAGTCAGAGCGTACAATCCAGATTCTAGAAGATATGCTACGAGCATGTGTAATTGATTTCAAAGGATCATGGGATCAAAAGCAACCACTGATCGAGTTCGCTTATAACAATAGCTATCAGGCTACTATACAGATGTCACCTTATGAAGCACTGTATGGCAGAAAGTGTCGAACTCCTTTATTTTGGAACGAAGTTAGAGAACGTAGTATTGTTGGGCCAGAATTTGTTAAAGAGACTTGCCGCGTGGTCGACACTATCAAGGAAAGAGTGAGAACAGCCCAGAATCGTCAGAAGTAATATGCAGATACTCGACGTAGAGATCTTGAGTTCGTTGTGGGTGAAAAAGTATTCTTGAAGGTATCACCTATGCGAGGTCTGAAACGGTTCGGACAGAAAGGGAAACTAAGTCCAAGATATGTCGGGCCATATGAGATTCTAGCTAAGCGTGGAAAAGTGGCTTACCAGTTAGCACTACCACCATCTATGTCAAGTGTGCATGACGTATTTCATATTTCCTTATTGAAGAAGTATGTCAAGGATCCAACGCACGTTCTGACAGTAGATTTACCAGAATTGACTGATGATTTGACATTTGAAGTAACATCAACTGAAATCACCAGCCGAAAGGTTCAACGACTACGCAACCGAGATATCTATTATGTTAAGGTCACCTGGAGAAGTAGAAACATGGAAGAAATTACATGGGAAGAAGATAATGCTATGCGAAAGCAATACCCTCACTAATTTGATTCAGAAGGTACATACAATTTTGAGGATGAAATTTTTATAAGTAGGGGGAGTTGTAAGACCCGTATCAAACTAACCCGGTCTTACCACCTTGAATCAGGTTTACCCATCATGGTCGAGCCAAATGGACCAAGGGCATGAAGGAGATCGTAATCCCAGGTATCAAATCGACCCAAAAACACTTAAATTAAGGGGAGGGTCGCATACCCAGCAAGGGAGGGTCGGACCCCCCAAGACAGAAAGTCAGACCCCCTGTTTTACAGAGGGGGTTGGACATTTAGGATTTAGGGGTCGACAGGATCATCGACCCCCTCATCGACCCCCAGTTGCCGCCAGAAATTGAAATTAGGAAAGTTTCCTAATTTTGGTTGGACTCTTTCCAAATCTCAATGAGACTTATTTTAGGAGTTTCTACTCTATAAATAGGACGTCCTTAAGCCTCTTTCACTCCTTTTACAACCCTAATTGAATTGAGAGAAAGAGATGAGAAGGAAGAGAAGAAGAAGAGAAGCAAGGAAGAGAAGAAAGAAAAAAGGAGAAGAGTTGCAGAGAAGGAGTATTCTTCTCAGGTATGGATACTAATTCCATGATTTTTACAGACCTTAGGTTAAGTAATGAAGAGAGTATGATCTCGGAGAGTCCCAAACCATCAACCCATGGTTAGGTTTTCATGAAAAACCATGGGGGAATTCATGAAAGCTATATAGGTGAATGATTCATGGTTTTAAACCATAGAATGTGTGTAGAATGGACTTTAGGTGTAAGACCCGCACTCTGTAAACCCAGTCTAAACCTTGGTTTTATGTCGTAACAGGTCTTCCGATCATCACCGGGCCAGATGGGATGAGCGAAAGACAAACAGGTATAAAATCGGATCTAAGACGATCAAATAGATGTTATTTTATGTTGACCGGTCGATGGTACCCATCTTGGTACCGGTCGACCGGTCAGCTCTGCGCAACTGAGTGCGGAGATCCAGAAATCGAGTTCTGTGGGTCCCACTTTCCTGATTTCGAATCCTAAGACTTTCCTAATCCTAATAGGGTTACTAAACCCTAATTCTAGCCTATATAAACACCCTTAAACCTCCTCAAATCCTTTCCATTGTCTCTCACAAACCCTAGAGAAAAGAAGGAGGTTGGAAAGGAGAAGGAGACTAGGAAGAAGAAGGAGGTACCGCCATTACCGTTCGACGACGTTCACGTTACGCCAGTCAACGGTAAGTGTTTTAACCACTCTTCTTAGCCTATGACTCTAGGATAGTTATAGGGGTGGATCAATACCATGCAAAGTAGGTATTGATCTAAAACCCTAACTGGACCTTAAAACCCTAAATTTGTCGTCAAACCCTGATTCAAGTTCTGAGATGATATTCATCGAAACTAGACTTGAATGAGTTGGAGATAACTCTAACTTAAAGCTCAGACTTAGAATGGATAGGAGAAACCTTGGAAATCCATAGAGATTGATCGACGGTAGTCGAAAAACCCAAAGTATGGTCTTCCGGAGACATACCGGTCGACTATACCGGTTGCACCCTGTGTGACTGGTATGTTGCCACCGGTACCTTCTGGGGGGCTGGTCTGTGGGGACCGGCTGACCATACCGGTCACCAGTCTTCCCTACAGAGCTGCGATCGGTACATGCCACCGGTCAGCTCTGTGAGAGTATTTTTGTAACCTTGTTGGTTTTCGACCAACGTGAAACCCTAAGAAACTATTCTAATGATACCCTAATAATATTGTAGGACTTTGTGACTTTCCGTTTGGATCTTGCGACGTGGAGCAAGCTAACAAACGAGCGTCAGGTAAGGGAATCTGACCCAAACCTAATAATTAATGGACAGTAAATCTTTGTTAATCACCTGAATATATATATGATGTGATGTTTGTGCATATTCACATGCCATCCTTTACTTTCAGTTATTATTATTGTTCATGCATTGATAGGATGTGATTGTTAGGCATGTGATTGTTTTCGTTGGTGTGTGGAGTGGGGCATGGAGCCTGGGATCATTCCTCACACTGGCACTTTTGTAGTATTCTATCTTAACATGCTTGGTATGGGTGGGGCATCAGGGGAAGGTCGTGGTACGGTGGTCTCGTTGATGCTGGCCTGGCCATGGTGATGTGGCACTGTGGTCTCTGAGGTCGACGCTGACTTGTCCACGATGCTTTAGCTCTATCTCTATGCCGTAGGGAGTTATGTTGGGATAGGGTCTACCTACGTATTGTTCTATCCTAGTGGGTTAGTTGCGGATAGGGTATCAGGGGAGGTACGGGGATGCCTTAGCTCTATCTCTATGCCGTAGACGGCTGTGCTGGGATAGAGCCTACATTGATGACATATAGGATTGGTTAGTTGCGAGCCCAGTTTGCAAGCCCTGACCAGTAGGGGCTTAGGTACTGGTATGGGTAGAGCATCAGGGGAGGTACGGGGATATCTTAGCTCTATCTCTATTCCATGATGGGTGCATGTGGGCCAATGGTGGTGTGATCCATGAGGTGCCACACACTCGTGTATAGAGGTGCGGGGGCCACCAAACCTTTCTATAGAACATTGTAAATTTAAACCAGACCACAGCATAAAATGATTGTTACTCATGCAAAATATTGTGAAACTGTCTGATTGTCTTACTGAGCTAAGTTGTGAGCTCACCCTTTGTATAAATACATGTTTTTAGATGTTGATGCAGGTTACACAGTGAACGACTATATGAACGCTCTGGCGTATGGTGATGTTGCTACTTTAGACGTACAGGCAAGAGAGGACGAGCATGACGCTTCATGCGAGTGCCCTTTCTGCATGTACTTTTGAACGGATTTTGATTTATTTTCATTATTTTTGGTTGGATTAAAGAAATGTAATGATATTATATTTTATGTTTGAATTTGAATAATTGGATATTTTATTTACATTTATCAATAGATTCTCAGTTCATTTAATTTAAAGACTTCTGTTGTATTATTTATATTCTGATTGTGGTTATGTGCATTGGTTTGTATGAGAGGACACGGTCTATTCGATATCCTGGTGTGAACCGTTGGTTCAATGACGGTTCACTCACACCATTCTGGTTGGTTCAGAATTTGGGGTGTGACATTAGGAGCAAGCCACAGGACCCCAAGCACGAAGAATGGACTGAAAGGAAGAAAATTGACCAAAACCCACAAGAGGTCGCATGGGGGGTCAATGGCCAATCGACCCTACCAGACCCTGAGCATCGACCCCCAGTGTTCGGGAAGTCCAGAATAGGGGGGTTGCACCAGGGGTTGATCATGACTCCGACCCTACCTCCGACCCCCAGTTAACAGGATGGTTTTTAAATTTGAAATTAATTCTAATTAAATTCTATCGACTTTGTTAGGTCTTCTAGCAATATAATAACATTATAAAGGTGATTCTAAAGATTGGAAGAGGATCTATTAACAAGCTAAGGTGAGGGAAGAAGACCTAAACTAATTGGTTAATAATAAACTGTTTTATTTCTTGAGTCCAATGTCATATTGATTCTGTGTGTGTATGCTTGTATGTGCATTCAACATGTCATCCAATATTTCTATTATTGTTTATAACATGATGATGATGATGATGATAGGAATAGGCATGTGAATGTTTGTGTTTGGCCAGTGTATATGGTGCGGGTAGGGATGGTATCAACCGGTACAACCATGACCGTTCTTCATGGGGTGTATATTGTGCCATGGTCTACTCAAGTCATGTCCACTGATGTCGTCATATCGCCATTACCTTAGCAGAATTATTATGTCATAGAGCATCAGGGGAGGTGGTCTCAATCCTTGTAGTCTCTGACTCTATCGGGGGGCCTTAGCTCTATCTCTATGGATGTTCTGAGGGATGCTGGGGTGAGGCCTTGGATACACTGTTTGGCATTAGGATTGGTTAGTTGCGAGCCCAGTTTGCAACCCTAGCCAATAGGGGTTTATTTGTTGGTATGGTATCAACCGGTACAGCCATGCCATTTTGATGGGGTGTATATTGTGCCATTCTGGGTGCTTTGGGCGACAGTACCGTATTCATTGGGCGTATCTACACACTTGTGTATAGAGGTGCGGCGGCCACCTATCCTTTCTATAGCACAGTGCAAACTATAAACCAGACCAAAGATATGATTTGATTGCATGCATATGTATTGTTGCATTATTTTGTTTGCTCACTGAGTCGTGATGTGTGCTCACCCTTTCGACGTTGAATATTTTTAGTTGATGATGCAGGTATGACTGTTGAAGATTATGTAAATGCTCCAGTATACGGGAACGTGGCGGCGATGGAAGTGGAAGAGGAAGTGGATACACATGACTCCTCTTGCGAGTGCAACTCATGTGTATTCGATTAGATATTTTTCTAGTTTTATTTTATTTGGATTTATTAAGGACATGTATTTGATATTTATTTATGTCTCAGTTGATACAGAATAATTTTTTATTTACATATTAATATCACAGTAGATTCTCAGTTCATTTTATTATAAGACTTCCGCTATTATATATTTACTCTGATTATGAATGTGGATGTATGGGGTTTAGATAAAACGGATATAGCCTACTCGAGATCCTGGTTGAACCGTTGGTTTGTTAGCGGTTCATCACACCATTCTGAATAGTGCAAAATTGGGGTGTGACACACACTATAGGATGCCCTAGTCATAGACTCTGAGTAGGAGTAGGAGACCTGGACAAAGGATGTCGAGTCAATCGAGATAAGAATGACACGTGTCGTCATCCATTTGGTCGTATGGCCGTGCCAACTGGCAACGTGTTCTAGTTAGAGGACTCTAGAGACATGACCGAGTCGTCTTAGGGTTCTAACATCCGACTAGGTGACGTAACCTAATAGGACTATGCCTCTGAGTGTCTAAGGCCGAGTGTGACTCTAACATGCCTAGTAGGCCAAGGTCATTTTAGATGCCACATGTAAGATTTTTATTGGGGGGTGTTCCCCCCCTAACATTCCCAAACCAAAATTTGGTATGTTTTTATGAACCATAATAAAGGCCTTTGTAATGCTATTATAAACTATTGAGAAATTTATCATATGGAGATGAATTTTTATTGGTGATGGAGTCCTAGTGGCTTCCACTTTAGCTTCTTTGTTTCACTTACTAGCTCCATGGTCTATCTCATGAGAGAGTACCCATATGTACCTAGTTTATTAATTGTGCCTGACGATAGAAAAAATTGGTAATTACTCAAGCATCCATTTCAAGTTTCCTTTGAGGTTTTGCCTAAACTATTAAATGCTTTTGATGCTTTTTCTATCTTCTAATGATGCCTTAGATGCTTATTTGTTGTAATGATGAATTATGTCTAGGTTTGATGTATGAGAGGATAAGAGTGTTGACTCATTGCTCAGCTACTTTTCTTTTCATGTAAATCCATTACTCTATAAATAAAGCATGACCTCTGTCAATTTAAATTTTAGACAAGTCAGTTATTCCCTCAAAAATTAACATGTATCAAAGTAGAGATCCTCCTTCGGAACCAAACCCTAGCGAGTCTCTCTCTCTCTCTCTCTCTCTCTCTCTCTCTCTCTCTCTCTCTCTCTCTCACTCTCTTTCTCTCTCTCTCTCAGAGTTTTACACAGCCAACATCTCTTAGTTGTGTTTGCCTTAGCCCACAGAGATCCCTTTTTAAGGCTGGTTTCTCACTTTAGATTATGTTGGAGATCTGAGAAACCCTATTTCGTAGAATTCTCTATTTTTTTGCTTAGATTCACCTGACTGCCTATCATGTGATGGTGTATTAGGATACCTTTGTCTATGGACATGATTAATTATTGACTCTCTATGTGACCTCTTTGCTTTCTTATCATGTCTGGCATTACGATCGCCACCTCTGGAACTTAAGGGACAAGTTGCGATACCCATTTTCCCTCGTTCCCTGTGAGATCTTCCATATTGATGGGAGCAATTATTTGATGTAGTCATGGTGTTATCCGTCCATTGATTCCCATGATTATGTGGGCTACATCGATGGTAAAAAAAAGCAACCTACAACCACCAGTGATTATCAGAAAAGTGGAATTTTGCTAATTTGTTAGTGATATCTTTTCTCATTAACTATATGAAACCACAGATTTCTTGGGGTTACTTTCTTTTCGATACTACAGTAAAAAATTGGACAATAGCCAAGGATACATATTCCCAATTTGGGAATGATGCATAGGTCTATGAACTTAAGAAGAAGCTTCAAGTTACCAAACAACATGATCTCACTTTGTCCCAATACTACTCTGAGTTACGCAGTTTATGACAGGAGTTGGACTTTTATGATACCTTCCGAGTTACCTGCACTAATGATGCAACCAAATATTAAAAGCAGGAAGACAAGTATCAGGTATATAATTTTTTGGCCAGTCTAAACATTTCCTATGACCTGATTCACACCCAAATGCTTAGTTGTGATCCCTTTCCACCATTGGAGCAGTCCTACTATTTGGTGTAGTTGGAGGATAGTTGCCGCACTACCATGTTATCACCTAGCCTACCATCCCATGGTTCTTGAGATCATTCAATAATTTTTTATGGGTCTAGATCTCAATCTGGTAGTAGTGGCTCTGCTCGTTCAGTTGTCACTCTTCTTATGTCCATGAGTTTGTCTAATGCCACTATTGTGGTAAAGAACGACATACCAAGGAGTTCTATTGAAAACTCCACGGTCGCGCAAGTGTTGGTTCCATGTGCGGTCATGATTGGGCAGTAGCACCTTTGCTCATCATTTTTGAGACATTTGAGTCTGCTCCTATCAGTGCCGCTCCTGCCGGCGCTAATTCCTCTCTATCCTAAGATGAGCTTGCCAAGCTGTGACCCCTCATGAATCTTCTAGAGCCACCCTCTTCTGGGTCATCTGGTTCTACCATCGCCACTTCCATGATTCACTCTGCCACCAACCCTACTACCTCAAGTATCTTTCTTGGTGGCCATTATACATTGGTTGTCTCTCACCCTTGGATAATTGACACCTGTTCCACGAACCACATGATTGGTAACCCTAGTCTTTTTTCTCAGTATTATCCTTGTTCTCGTAAGGACAAGGTTCATGTCGCCGATGGTTCCCTTTCCTCTGTTTCTAGAAAAGGTTCCATTGAATGTTCTTCCACTTTAACGTTGTCTTCTGTCCTTCATGTTTCTTCCATTAGCCGCCTTACCAATGTTTTGAATTGTAAAGCAACTTTCTATCCTCTCCAATCTCTCTTTCAGGATCTGGTGACAGGGCAAACGATTGGTCGTGGTAAGGTGCATGGTAGTCTTTATCTGCTAGAGGATGGGTTTTTTACTGTTTGTTTTGCGCTTCAGACCGATTCCAAACCGACTGTTGCTCTTAGCTATTACTTTGGCATAGGTATTTGGGTCATCCTCCAGGGGGCCTTTTTGTAAAGTTTTTCCTCATTTATCTCAGCATTGTAATTTTGAAGAGGTTTTTCTTTAATTTTTTTTATTATTTTTTGTGATATTTATTGTAAGAACCCCATTTTTGCCATCCCCAACTAGAGCCTTGCCAACATGCAAACAATAAGAGAAAGGGGAAAGATGGTTTGGCTGACCTAGTTCTACCAACACTGGACCAGACCAGTTCGGACCCAACCAGTTCAACTCAGACGAATCCGATTCGGTTCAGCCCACGTGTATTTGTATATGTATTTTAATGTATTAGTATACATTTTATGTATTATATCATTTTTATTATTATATTGTGTTATATATTAGATATTATTGTATTTTCATACACTATTATTTATATGATATGTCGTATATGATTTTATATATTAATATTATATGAATTATTATACATATATAAATTAATTGAATAATAAGAGAGAGTTTGAGTTGGAGTGGGAGAGAGGTTAAGAGAAGAGAGTTAGATTGGGAAAGCTAAAAAAAAACTTAAAATCAAAGAGAATGGAAAAGACGTATGGGAGAGGGAGTCTGGAGAGTAGTTGAGAGAGTGGGATTTGCTGAGGGCATAAAAAGGAAAAGAGGGATTAAGATAGGGGACTTTTTTGGGAGAGCTGGCTGAAAGGAAGATAGTAAGAGAAGGAGATCGGAGGAGAAGAAGAAAAAAAGAAGACGAGAGAAGACCGACCTACAACTCAAGTAAGTCGCCTTCCTCCCCTTGAGTTTCTTAGTTTTTTTTTAATTTTTTTATTTTTAACTTGCTGATACCCATTACCCTGCTGGTCGCCATCGTCCCTTACCCATCCGCAAGTCACCACATCACCAACCTCACCGATTCAGGTATATCCCTACAGACCTACTGCCACCTGCACCTTCACCCTTCATTCCCAACTTTACCTGCACATCATCCCTACCCTCCATCAAACAACCCACCGATAACCACTCTTCACCATCGTGACCCAACCATCTACACTCATTGCAACCTTACCTGCAGATCATCCATTGAAACTAGCCCTGTAGACACCCACCGATCATCAAAACCATCGAGAACCCACTCGACCTCCATCAACCCCAGCCGACTTACTTTACCACCCTCATCCCACCACCTGATCCACTAACAAAACACCTGCTAATCTCCACCATGCAATTCCAGTACCTACAGTAATCCTCTTCATACCCCACCTGTCAATCCTTGCCAACCGATTACCATTAAACCCATTGTTGCAACTTGATACTACCTCGATCACACTCTTTGATCATCCTCACCTCTAACGGAACCAACTGTTGGGTTTGATGTCTTGTATTCTACGGGGTCTATGCAGTTATAAGGGTAGTACTTGTATTAGGGTATGAGTCTATTACATGTACGGGGTCAACTTATAATTGTGGTGGGATTAGGGTTTCTAGGTTTTCCTATAAATTGTCTCTGTATGGAAAAACCTAGGTAAGGCTACAAGGGCTGTAGAGGATTCTCCTCTGACAGTGGAGAGCTGAAACACTGTAAGGCTGACAGATGAGATAGGCCTGTCAGGTAGAGAATTCTATAGACTGTTCTTGGGAAAAGAAGAAAGTCACTCTTTTCTCTGGTGGACGTAGGCATCCCACGATGGGGTATTGAACCACGTTAATCTTTGTGTTTTCTTCTTGTTTGCGTTCTCCCAATCCTAACAAGTGGTATCAAAAATAGGTTTGATAGATCGATCAGTGATCTAGGAGAAAGAGGGAAGTGCATGGAAACATGAAGAAGAAGAGGAAGAAGAAAAAAAAAACACCGTACAAGAAGAAAAGAGATTCCATGATCATGCATGCAACTGTGGATGTGTTCAGGGTGGGGCTGTCGGAGGTGATGAGGCTGATGTTGCCGGAGATGGTTTTCTTAGCCAGAGGATCAAGATCTTGCGAAGGTGTTGCGCACGGAGGTTCAGGGATGAACCTGCTGATGATATACTCATCTTCTCAAAATCGGGATTTGGTGCTGGGGCATACATTAACGATGGCAGCAGGTAGTGGCGATCGAGTTGCAGAGTTTCGTGTTTTATCCTCCGGCGTAGATGGAGGTGCTGGCGGCAACGACTTCTGGTTTACCATCAGTGTGGTTACAGCACCGGAAAGGGAGGAGGTGCTGATGGCCTCAGAGGACTCTACAACACTGAACCTATTTTTGGTGCGTGTTTTATCGCCGGGAAGCTTGCTGTTGTGGATTGAGAATGAAACTGAACATGCGTTATCGCATGTGGGGTGTCTTCAGCTGTAGTGGGGAGATACCTCGATCCTAGTGGAGCAAAGGTGATGGCGAGATCTGCCTTGCTTGAAGGGCCGAGTGGATGGACGTCCGGTGTGGCCGTTGTAGCGACAGGGAGGCCGCAGACTATGCCGGGTGATCTGCGATGATCTCAAACCTTGTTATCGCAAGAGACAAAGGAGGTATTGAATGCTTGTTCTCAGACAATAGCGATGGGTGTTGTGAGGGCCTGTTTGCAGAATGATGCCATGTTGAGATTATCACATGAAGATCTTGGACCTCGAAGAAGGAGACAGCTCGATGAGGCTGCAAATGATGACTCTGAGAAACAAGGAGGACGTTGGGTTCTCTGAGATTAAAAAAAAAAGTGTAAAGTCATCATTACACTTTTAGGTCTGTTTTTTAATTTCATTTTTAGAAGGAAGAGAGAGATAGTAGGTGGATCTAACAAATTTTTTTTGGGACTTTTATTATGGAAAGTGTATCCAAAATTGCTATTTCTGAGAATGATTGAAGTAGATTCAGTGATGTAGACCTGCAGGGGTTACCCAATATGGTTAACTTGGTATGGCAGTGGATCTGCAAGGGAATCTGGTAGGCCTCAAATGGTGGTGGAGCAACTACACCAGGCAATATCGCACGTGGGTCTTGGTGGTAGTTGAGTGGATGGTCAGCGTTGGCTGGGAGATCGTGTTCATATTGATGGGACAATGGTAGCTGTTTGTGGATCTGGTCGGATCTGGTGTTGGATCTGACGACGGATTTGAATCCCGGCACAGTGAGCATCATGGCCAGTTGATGCTACACCGTGGGGTAAAGGAGGACTGACTGGCTAGGATAAGGAGTTGGATCTCTAGGTCTGCATTGGAGGTGCAGAGGTGAGAGGCTTGGGTTCCAGGTGCAATTGGAGTTGCAGAGGGCTGGGATGAGGAGTCGGTTCTCAAGGTCTGCATTGGAGGTGCAATGGTGAGAGGCTCGGGTTCCAGATGCAACTGGAGTTGCAGGAGGACTGTGAGTGACAGTGATCTTTTTGGTGATGCTACAACAGTGGGAGAGATGGAGTCACTTCACATCGTGCGGCGGTGAGCTGTACGGGACACCTGGACAGGGTGTAGCGGTTTGGCAGAGACAGATTAACAGAATCAACATCAATGGATTTTCTTCAAGGTGGTTTGCATAATCCAAGCCAGGTGGAGATTTATTGGGTTTGGTGTCTTGTATTCTGTGGGATCCATGCAGTTATAAGGGTAGTACTTGTATTAGGGTATGGGTCTATTACATGTATAGGGGTAAACTTATAATTGTGGTGGGATTAGGGTTTCTAGGTTTTCCTATAAATTGTCTCTGTGTGGGAAAACCTAGGTAAGGCTACAAAGGCTGTAGATGATTCTCCTCTGACAGTGGAGAGCTAGAACACTGTAAGGCTGACAGATGAGATAGGCCTGTCAGGTAGAGAATTTTGTAGACTGTTCTTGGGAATAGAAGAAAGTCACTCTTTTCTCTGGTAGACATAGACATCCCACGATAGGATACTGAACCACATTAATCTTTATGTTTTTTTTTTTTTTTCTTATTTGCGTTCTCCCAATTCTAACACCAACGCCATATCAAAACCATGCCTTCCACTTTTACCTCTTGCCGCCCCTATACAATCCACTTACCTAAGTCACCGTCACTCATTGACACCTGCCCGTCGACACATAGCAATCCTCATCGCAACCTCACCATCTGGCCACTTAACTCCTGCATCAACTCATTTGCCTGAGCCACCTGCTGCCCACCATTATGCCTAGCACATCATGTTGATATCCTGTACATCACCTAATATCACCACCACCCATCGAGCCATGTTTGTATGTTATGTAATTTAATAATCATTATCGTACAGTGGGTTATGCATACATTGTTGTTGTTAATTTTGTCTTGAATATCTTAGTGTACGTGGTAGCATGCATATATATTGTTTTGTCAATCTTAAATATCCTTTGGGTTTACGTATTACATGCATGTATATCAATTTTGTTTTATTTTTTTGGATCATATCCATTGTTTTCCATAGTACCTAATGTATTGGATCATGTTTGCAAAGTATATTATATCTTATAATATATTGTATAATATTTTTTGTTTTTTTGACATCTTATAGTATTGTTGCATGTAAATTTTATATACTTATATTAACTTCGGGTATCTTGGCTATATGCGTATTTATATATTAATATTATTTTGATATTTCTTAGTGGTACAATGGTGTCAAGTAATTATTTATTATTCTTGATTTTTTATATTAATTATTATTCTTGATTTTGTATATTAATTATTATTCTTAATTTTGTATATGAATTATTATTTCTAATTTTGTATCTGAATTATTATTTTCATTTATTATTCATAACTATTCTTTCGAAGTCATTGGATCCTTTTCCTTGTTCGAGAAACTTTATATATTAATCATTATCCCTAATTTTGTGTATTTAATTATTATCCTCACCTTTGTATATAAATTATTATTTAATCTTTGCATGTATGCTATAATATTTTATCTTTTATGTAGGTTAGTTATTAATAATTATTATTTAATTTTTTCTTGTATATTTAATATTGTTTTTTCATCCTTGACATGCATATCTTTGATGTCTTTGACATGCGTATTTGTTCGGAATATCATACTGCCATGCTTGATTTGTTGATATTGCTATATTTAATGATGTATGTTTGTATTGGCACAAATTTAATTTCTACCACACCTTAGTCGAACTGCCATGCATGTACACTCCTAGAAGACATATTAGCCACGGGGACGTGCATTTAGGCACCCATATTCATGGGAAGGGTAAAATAGAAATGATAAATTTTAATGAAGAATTAGAAAGCCTGGGGTAGTAAATTAGGGTTTTAGGTTAAGGGTAGTTCTAGGACGAATCTTATTCCTCAGTTCATTCTCCTAGGGTACAGAGAAGTAGATAGGTGTTACGTGAATGCAGCCATAGAGCATCTAGGATCATCACTTTGCCATATGAGCACACATTCTTGAACTCAATGAAATGAATCTGCGTTTCAAACTATGAGGATCCTGATTCTTAGGGCAAAACCCTAGGATACGTAGGTAGTTTGAGAAGATTCCCAAATACGGTTCCACAACCCCATTCTAAGCTGTATGTTTGGTTCTCTTGAACTATACGCACCATTTTCTAAGCCATCCTATGGTTCCCTTAAAATGTACGCATCTAATTCTAAGCCGTACCTATGGTTATCTTGAACTGTACGCATCCTATTTTAAGTCATACCTATGGTTCCCTTGAACTGTACATACCTCATTCTAAGCCGTACCTGTGGTTCTCTTGAACTGTAAGCACTTCATTCTAAGCTGTACCTGAGGTTCTCTTGAACTGTACGTACCTCATGCTGATTTGTACCTATGGTTCTCTTGAACTGTACACCCTTTAGGTTCTAAACCCATACCTATGGTCTACTCGGACTGTACATACTTAGGTCCCAAAGTCGTACCTTTGATCCACTTGGGTTGTACGCACTTTAGCCTTATTTAGTCTTCTTTAGGTTACCCATATCCACATTCAAAAACAACGAACTATGTTGTACCTTATTTTCCGGACCTTTGAAATACGTAGGCAACTTGGAAGACCTCTCTAAGTACAGTACCACTTCTTAGTATCCTTAGGTTCTCCATATCATATCCATATTCATATATATTATCCATATTCACTCCGATCCATATAGGCTATGTCTAGATTTAATCTCAAATCATCATCAAGCATAAACCTCAACTTGAACAATTAAATCTAAGAAAGCTTAAGCATAAATCACATTCAGTTCGAACTATGTTATGGACTTGATTTCCAGGATTAGAATACGTAGACAATTTGAGATGTTTTTGAGCGTCTCAGATTCAGTCCATCACCGAACCAAAGATGGTTCGGTTCATTGTATATTATTTTTCTTGTTTATTTATTTTGAAAACATGTTTGGCTGAACTTTAGGTTAGAAAAACTTAGCAACTTGGTATAGAATCTCCCATGAGCCCTAGTTATCATCCATTAATTATGAACAATCGAAATAATAGAGTCTAAGGAAAGTAAAATCATATAAGAGGCCGATTTTTGGATCAGGCAACTTTGGGTACCTAATACCTTCCCAAATTGTACCTTGAACACTTACCTATCCTCTGATAAATCAAAGCCAATATATTGAGTCAATGAGTTAATAGAAGTCTTTTCTTATGACGAGACTATATTTTAGGTCCTAGACCTTAATCTAGGTGACGAACCCAAATCATTATCGTCTATCAGCATAGGTGGATATATTTGTCCTCAAAGTGGTGACTCTGTTGGGGATTCCATGTTCAGACTCCAAATTCACTTTTCTATATTGATTGATTGACATTGGATGCTAGATTTAGGGCTACAATTATTTATGTTTGTACATATTATTTTGGGGGGTTTGGGTTCTATCACACATCGTGCCATTAGCCGACCCAGGTCCTCATGCAAATGGGATCACCCACTAGGCAAAAAGCACAACCTTGATACGTACCTTGTAAAAGTCTCTACTGATAAAAGCCTTGATGAATGTTTCTTGGGTCCACCCGGGAAGGTGTCATACTACTCTAGGTCTTGACATTTTATAAAATGGTACATCAAAAGGAATCGAGGGGCCCATGATTCACGTATAGAAGGGATAGGCCCACTCCTCCTCATCAAGGTAGCCTTATACGTCATAACCCAGTTTGAGCCACATGTTTGTTATTTTTTTATCCATCCTTGAACCAACATGGTAAAACCTGTTCAATCATGATATCCATTCCTGTAATGTCGAAGTTCTGTCTGTTTTTACTCTCGATTGGTCAACATGTTAGAATCTACACAATGAGTTGAATTCTCACTTGTTGAGGCCGAAAGAAATGTATAAACCAGTCCCATGTCATAATGGACGGCCACTGTACACTCTCTATCAATGAACTCAGAGTGTCGGATCCATTATTGTTAACACATCGGTTTCAAAAACAAGCAAAAATTCCATGTCAAAACATAGGTGTCATGATCGAGCTATTATTTACCGATTTGTTCAGTCATGAACTGCTTTTGCTAACTATCCCATATGAAAGCTACGAATAAGTATATTAGTTTCAATCTCTTTGAATTCGACAAACCAAATGGTCGGACCTTATTGCCTAATGAACCATTTCGGTCATGAAGCCCAAGACCAATCACGGGGTCAGTCGAAGCAATTAAATTGACCCAGATAATGCTTATTCAACGGGTTTCATAAGGAAGCTAACATTTGTTTGGTTGAGTCGGCTTTATTTGTGTATGTTTATCCCTCTCTCCATCTTTCCACTATCCCAAAGTCCTAATACTTGTCAGTTTTGGTTCTTTTCTGATATCAATTCAGGAGTCAGCCAAAATCGCAACCATTTCTACCTCGTGGATAAGAGATCCCATCACTGAGAGGTTATCTAGTGTGTCTATACCTGAACCAGTTAGTCCTACCTCAATTGCATCAACTGAACCCATGACTGACGGATCAAACCAAATTCCAATCACTATTGAGTCCATGATGGAGAAGATGGAGGAGACCATAGGAGTGATAGCCACCGCAATAAAGGACCTACAATTGCAACTGCAGGCCCAATGGTCAACCTTTGAAAGGATGAATATGACACCCCTACAAGGAATGGGTACCCCTAACCAAGCTGTGTTAAAGTTTCTCACAAACCCAGCATTCAAAGATACGAAGGGTGTCATACACCAAAAACAATCAATCATTCAGACGACCCCCGTAACCCATAAACCAAGGGGAGAAGAAGGCCCATATGGGGATAGGCTGAGTCATATGGAGAAAATTCTGAGGGGTTTAAAAGGTGTAGAAAATCAAATAATAGATGCCGAAGGACTATGTTTCTTTCAAGAAGTTAAATTGCCCCCTAAGTTCAAGTGGACGACAGAGAAATTCGATGGGTCAGGGGATCTCAAAAGCCATTTGAAGTCATTCACTGGTCTACTCAAGCAAGGATAAAGATTTTCAGATGAGCACTTACCCCAGGCATTCCAATTTTCACTGACAGGAGGGGCCCATAGATGGTTGATGAACTTGAACCAGTCCCAAATTCATTCCTGGTCTAATATAATTCGGGCTTTCATAAGTTTCTATTCTTACAACACTGAGGTTAAGACTCATAGGAGACAGTTAGAGACTATGATGCAAAAGCAAGATGAGAGTTTCACAGACTACCTGACTAGGTTCAGAGCTGTAGTAGCAAAACTTTGGGGCTGGCCTTCTGAGAGTGACCAAGTGCAGATAATGATGAGGGAATTGAATAAGACTTACAAAACTTATATCTTTGGACAAGCCATTCTGACCTTTAAGGGACTTATTGTTACGGGGCAACAAGTTGAGGATGCTATCAATCATAGGAACGTCCTCCCAAGTAAGACAGAGAAGAATGAATCCAATTTTAATAGAAAGTCATATCCACCCAAGGGCTCAGGGTTTAATCCTCCAACGACACCAAAGCAAGTGGCCCACACAAGTTTCGACCCATTAATCGTAAAGACTACACCTCCTGCCTTTGTCCCACAAAGGTATGAAAATATAAGATAGTTTATAGAATTGGGCATGACCAGAGCATCCCTCCTCGACAAGCTAGTCAAAGGAGGAAAGCTCAAAGTTTTGGAAACTCAACCCGTCTCGAATCCGTTACCTCTTCATTGGTGCCTGAATGAGTTCTGCAAATACCATAATCAAAGCGGGCATGATACTGAGTACTGCGGTGATCTAAGGCATGCCATACAAGATCTTTTGGATACAGGGAAGTTCAAGCTTCAACCAAAGCAAGCATCCATGGCAAACAATCCCTTGCCTTGTCATACAGTCAATTTCATGGAATGGGGAGATGTATGTTCAGAAAAGGGTATTTCAGCTGAGATAGTCCAAGCTAAAACTGAAGAAAGCATCACATCTGGTGACGAAATAAATGTGGTGTCGATCCAAGAGGGGGGTGTAAGTATGAGGCATACTTTCCAGAAATCTCTCAATACATGGTGGCCAGGGCAGAAATAGAAGAACCATTGATTATCTACCAATCTGATGATGAAACAGAGGTTACTTACATGGCTAATTAGTCCGTAGAAATGGAAGTGATATTTCTAGAAGATCTTGAGTACTCTATGGCGGAGGTAGAAACTGAAGAACCACTCATCATATACCTATCAGAAGAGGAATCAGAGGTGGCCCAGTTAAATATAAAATTTATGGATATGGAAGTTATATTCTTTGAAGATGAAGAAGACATGGTAGAAATAAGGACAGGGAAGAATTTTAAGCCAGCCACCTAACTATCGAGAATCTGGCCCAACTGATGAGAGAGAAAGATAAGGGTTAGACCAGTCCACCAAAACCCCAGAATCTTGTCTTGAAATAGCTCCAAAAGACCCAAGCTAATGTTTCCATATGGGGGCTACTGATGGCTTCCAAAGCTCATAGGGATGCAGTTCTGAAGTCCTTAGCAAGCATTCATGTCCCAACCTCAACTGATTGCGATGAGTTAGCTAGCCTGGTGGGAGGGAAATATGCTATGAATTCAACAGTTTTTGGTGATGAAGATCTTCCCCAAGAAGGCAAGAACCATACTTATGCACAACATATTACCATTGGCTCCTGGGTAAGAGCATTTTTCAAGTATCGATTGACAATGGGTCTGCTCTAAATGAGTTCTCTTTTTCTATCTTCAAGCACCTAGGGTTTAGTGAATATGAGCTCAAGCCTTCTGACATGACCATAAGGGCATATGACAACTCTAGGAGGGCCATTTTGGGTGTTTTTACTATCCCGATATAGGTTGGGCATGCAGAATTTCTGACTGAATTTCAAGTTATTAACATACTGTCTTCCTTCAATGTACTCTTGGGTAGGCCTTGGATACATATGGCTGATGCACTGACATCCTCCTTGCATCAGAAGGTCAAGTTTGTCCACAAGGGCACCACTGTGACAGTATATGTAGATTCAACAGTTGTGAATGTGTTGGCTACTGGGCAAAAGGATATAGGGACAAGATAGAATGGGCACCAAAACATTTCTCTTAGGGGATTCCAGATTAGTAATATCCTGGCAACTATTGAGCCAGATCCTGCAGGTACACATTTGTCATTTATATTTCGTCAATTCCTTAACATGCTTTATTTCCCAAGTATGGGTCTCGGTTCCAATCAACAGGGTGAATTCAATATGTTGTCTCTTTTGATCAATGAGAATAGATTTGGGTTGGGGTATACCCCCACCAAGCATGATTTGAATTTAATAGAAGAGAAGCAGAGGAGGGCTGACAAAGCATTTCAAAGGCTCGAGAGGAGGAAATATATAAGTAGCAGTAGCAGTCCAATAAATGCCACAAGTAGAAGCTATAAGAAGTGGCATCCACAAGGGTCATATGAGCTGGTTTATCAAGTATAGTTTGGTGGTCTAAATGAAGATGAACATATTACTCCATACTCGAAGACACTTAATGGGTATTTCAGCAAGGAAGGAGAGGATGTCGCATTCTGTGGTTTCTGCGAACCCTGGTTTGATATTTATCTCTAGAGACAAGTACTTGGCTTCGAGATCTTCTTTGATTGTATAATCGATTGGGTAGAGCTAGAACAGATCGAGATCCAAAGTCAAAGAGAAGAAGAAAAGTCAGAGACAGAAACAATTGACATCAGCAATCTATTCAATGAGAACCAAGTTCTAATGCTCACTGAAGAAGACCAAGATGAAGATCCTGATCTACAATAGTACATTTTCCCCATCAACGGAATGATCCCAAACTGGAGCTGTTTAGATAGCTTTGTCTACCTTAAGGGGTTGTCATGTAAAGAGTCCTTAGACAGGGTTGAGTCTTTAGATAGCGTTGAGTCCGTTCCAATAGGAACCTCCTCTTCTGTACCCCTATTTTTAAGTATTAATAAAAATAATATTTCTAATTATACTCTGTCTACTTCCTCCAATTCTTTTTTTTTTCTAACTCTAACTTTGATGATGATGAGAATGATGAACCACCCCCTGAAATACTACAATCCATCAAAGCCTTAAAAGAGAAGAAGCCCAACCTGTCGGTGAAGACTTTAAAATGATCAATCTCGGCACGGAGGAGCAACCACGAGAGATTAAGATTGGCTTGACCTTGACAAAAGAAGAGACAGCCCAGCTAACTGAACTATTGAAGGAATTTCATAAAGTATTTGCATGGTCTTACGAAGATATGCCTGGTGTAGATCCAGAAGTGGTGCAACACAAGATACCCTTGATCCCTAACGCAAAGCCTCATAAGCAATGGTTGAGACGGCTAAGACCCGAGTGGACTTTGAAAGTCAAGGAAGATATTATGAAGCAATTTAACGTCGGGTTTTTAGAAGTATCAAAATACCCAGAATGGTTGGCCAATGTTGTTATCGTGCTAAGAAGGATGGTCAACTGAGAGTGTGTGTTGATTACAGGAACCTGAACAAGGTCAGCCCCAAGGATAATTTCTCACTGCCAAAGATAGATATCCTAGTTGACAATGCAGCCAACCATACCCTCTTGTCGTTTATGGATGGATTCTCCAGGTATAACCAGATCAAGATGGCACCCGAAGACAAGGAAAAGACTACTTTCACCATAAACTTGGGTACATATCGTTATACGGTAATGCCTTTTGGATTAAAGAATGCAGGGGCAACCTATCAGAGGATGGCCACAACAGTGCTGCACGATCTAATCCACAAAGAGGTTGAGGTGTATGTAGATGACTGATTGTAAAATCACTTACTAGAGAAGACCACATCACAGCACTGAGGAAGTTCTTTGAGAGAATTAAGCAGTATAAGCTAAGGCTCAAACCACAAAAGTGCGCATTTGGAGTTACAGCTGGCAAAATGCTAAGATTCATGGTCAACCAAAGAGGTATCGAGATAGATCCAGCAAAGATAAAGGCAATATCTGAGATGCCACTGCCGTCAATAGAAAAATAAGTAAGAAGTTTCTTGGGAAGACTTCAATATATCAATCGATTCATTACACACCTCACAGCAACGTGCGATCCAATTTTAAATTGCTAAGGAAGAATTAACCTAAAGAGTGGAATCCCTAATGTCAGTTGACCTTCGATAGGATTAAAACCTATCTGCTAAACCCACCTGTGCTGGCCCCTCCAGTCCCAGGGAGGCCATTACACCTCTACTTATCGGTACTAGAAGATTCTATGGGATCAATGATGGCTCAACATGATTCTGATGGACAAACAGAAAAGGCCATATACTACCTGAGCAAGAAGTTCATAGGCTACGAAGCTAATTACTCACTGCTAGAAAAAACATGTGCAGCTTTAGTCTAGGTAACCAAGAGGTTAAGGCAATATATGTTATCATATCCTATTATACTCATTTCAAGAATGGATCCTCTGAAGTATCTATTTGAGAAGCCAGCATTGACAAGGAGACTGGCTAGATGGCTTTTATTGTTATCTGAATTCGATATCACATATGTTACTCAGAAGTCCATCAAGGGAAGTGCGATCGCAGATCATCTATCTAGTCATCCAGTTGAAGACGACCTCAGGAACCTAGAGGATGTATTTCCTGATGAGGAAGTTCATATGGCCGCAGAAGAGAAAAAGCAAGATAAATGGATGATGTTCTTTGATGGTGCAGCCAATCATAGAGGGTACGGGGCAGGGGTACTTCTCGTAGATCCAAAAGGTGAGGTTGTACCTTTTTCTCTCCGATTAGAATTTGAATGTACGAACAACACAGCAGAATATGAAGCTTGCATCATGGGACTCAAAGCAGCATTGGCCATTAGTGTAAGGAAAATGAAAGTCTACGGAGATTCATCCATTGTAATCTACCAAGTTAGAGGCAACTAGAAAACAAAGGATGAGAAATTGATACCTTATCAATAGCAGGCAATTAGTTTGACGAAGAGTTTTATGGAGATCGAATTTGACTATTCTCCAAGCGACACAAATAAATACGCCGATGCATTGGTCACTTTGGCTTCAATGATCAGTAATGATCCTGTCGAACATACAAGGCCCTTGGTAATAGAAAAAAGGAGATAGCCGGCTTATGTAGAAATTGATGCACTAACAGTTGATGGTAGACCTTGGTTTGCTCCTATAGTAGACTTCATTAGAGAAGGAAAGTATCCTACAGAAGCAACAATAGAAGAAAAAAGGGCGTTGAGATGTTATGCTTTACAGTTTATCCTCTGTGAAGATATCCTTTATAAGAGATCTTATGACGGGGTATAATTAGTTTGTCTTGACGAAGAGCAAGCACAAACCCTCATTGAGCAGGTACATCAGGGAGTATGTGGACCTCATATGAATGTTGGATGCTTGCAAAGAAGATCCTTAAAATGGGGTATTATTGGAACACAATAGAAGCAGACTGTGTTAAATTTGTTAAGAAATACCATAAATGCCAAATCTTCACTAACTTCATACATGTACCGCCTACAGAATTGCATACTCTTGGTTCACCTTGGCCATTCTCAACCTGGCATATAGATGTGATTGGAAAGATTCACCCAAAGACGTCAAATGGGCCTGGGTTCATCTTGGTGGCCATTGATTATTTCACTAAGTGGGTAGAGGCTCAATCATACGCTAAGCTTACAGCCAATAAAGTGGTCAAGTTTCTCCAAGTGCATGTCATCTGTCAGCATGGGATGCCTCATGCATTAATCTCGGATCAGGGTCAGCATTTCAGAGGAAAAGTACAAGAGCTTTGTGAGAAGTTTAATATCCAAAGGCACCATTCTTCCCCCTATTGTCCCAAACAAATGGAGTAGTAGAGGCCGCCAATAAGAATGTCAAGGTCATACTTCAGAAAATGGCAGAAACTCATGCTAACTCGGCAGACAAATTGTCATATGCGCTATGGGCTTACAGGACTTCTAGGACATCTATTGGAGCAATACTTTATTCCTTAGTGTATGGCATGGAGGTTGTATTCCAAGTAGAAATGGAAGTGCCATCCTTGAGAATCCTAATGGAAGCTGAGATTCCTCAAGCTAAATGGCTGTGATCCCCTTATGAAGAATTGAACCTCATAGATGAGAGGAAAATGAAGGCAGTTGATAATGCAAAGAAGTACCAATAGAGAATGACTACTACTTTCAACAAGAAGGTTCATATTCACCATCTGGCAGTAGGGGATCTAGTAATAAAGGACTAAAGAGTGCCTATCCATGGCCCCAAGGGTAAAATTCGTCCAAACTGGAGTGGACCTTCATAGTGAAGGAAATCCTACCTGAAAAGGCAGTTCGACTGACAGATCAAGATGGTGAAGAGCTACTACACCTGACCAACCTGGATCAGGTGAAGTGGTATCATGTTTAACTTCTACACCCTTCTTTTAAAAAAAAAACAAAAAAAGAAAAAAAAAACAAAAAAAAAAAGAGAAAGAAAGATCGAAGGGTGCAAATGGTCTTTTCATTCTCAGAAGCCGATAATGAAACTCAATTGTTTTGAATGGGCTTCACGACCAGATTGGGTTGGATTTTTCTGACGAGGCTACTATATCCCGCCACTCAGGAGTGGTTATATCATCTCATCGTAATCGAAGGAAGAACTTCCTACTTTCTGACTAAACTTTTTCATCCGTTCATCTATCCAACGGATTTTTCAAGAGTCACATATCAAGCCTATTTCTCACATCCTTTGATATCGACCCTTGTGGGCATGTCAATCTGAAAAATAGTGATATAATTTTACTAGAACTCTTATCGGTCCTTCATTACATCCAACAACATCCAAAGGTTCCAAATAACCCTTCTTTCTTAAGCCCATAAAATAGTATCTCTTCGGAGGGATCGACCATTACACATAAATAACCAAAAGATCCTCCTAATGGGAAATCCATCTGGATAGCTTCATATCAGCCACCTTAGGCCTCCGTTTCTCTCACCATGTCTTTGGATTTATAAACATAGGCCCAGACAAGGTCATGCATATGCACATATTTCATGCATAATTCATTAGGGTGTTCAAATATATATAACAACTGCAGTAAAGGATAATTCTAATGATACCCCCATTAACCCTGTTATGAATAGAGATTTTCTACAGGTTATTCCAGTGGGAGCTTTAAGACTTCTACTCGATGAGCAGCATTGCAGTGATGGATGAGACATTGGTAAATTGGAGTTGGCATATAGAATTCACTGAAGATATATCACTCATAGAGAAGATCCACTTGGACGTCCTCTTCCAAATGATTACAATGAAGTTATGCCCAGGTTTGCTAAAGATAGCTATTAAGTGTTGGGATCCAGTAACTCATGTGTTCAAGTTTGGTGAAGTAGAATTGTGCCCTATAATTGAGGAATTCAGAGCATGCCTCCTCCTTTACCCACCAAAGAGTAAGATGTTTAGACCATCCCTAGGGAAGGATTACAACCAAGTAATAAGAAACTTCTTCGGTTGGAATGAAAAAGAGACAAGTTTCTTCGTGCAAGGTCAGAGACTAAAACTGCAACGCATGATAAAGTCTTATGCAAAAACAAATCCTGAGGGAAAGGAAGCAAAAATGCGAAGGAGATGAGTGTATCTCTACTACATCATTGCTCGAACACTACTGCAGAGTCTAGAAGGCACTGGATCTCTTATCATTATGGACCTCATCAGACATGCAGAACGTCAAAGAGACATCATACCCACGGTGTTAGTAGAAACATTGAGAGGACTCGATCTCGGAGCAAACCTTAAAGGTAGATGTCATTTAGAAAAGTCCAATGGATCACTGTACTTGCTTCAAATCTGGTTAGTTAAGAGACTGGGTCTGGGAGAGGAACTCGAGACGCCGAGTCTTAATCGTTATCAACTGGTAAAAAGAGCAGATCCTATGGCTTATCAAGAAGGGGATACAGATTGGCCATCGCGCCTCAAGCAAATGACCATTTCGAGTATCAGATGGAAGTGTAAATGGTGGAATGCAGAAAAGGTGGTTACAAATACTCGAGGTAGTAAAGACGTTCAGATCATGGGCCTGACACATACTTCATTTTATTCACCTTCAAGGTTGTTCCGTCAGTATGGGGTACAAAGAGACATCAGCAAGAATGGAACTAGTTGTGAAGCCCCCAAGGAGTTAGACCTCGATCTGACTAAAGCTGTTGCCGATGGATGGAATCAGTATACTCTTCATAGGATTCCTTAGACTTATCTCAGTGCATTTGAATATCCATTTAGTGTTTTATTCATGTCATTTTCTTTAAAGTTATGTAGTCAAACACAATTTATAATTCAATGAGCACTATTTCAATTTCAAGCAGTTCTCCCAAATTCAACCAGAGTGTGCATGTTAACTGTTACTGTTTTGGGTTTGCATGACTTAGCTCTGATATTATGGTGATTGTCATGTCTGATGGTTGTGCCTCATGGAAGTTTCATTTTTCTCTCTGCTATAGAGAAGGCAAAAATTTAGTTCTCTTATCTTTACCGTCAATTGATACAATCTCAGTTAAAGAGGGGTATCTGTAAGAACCCATTTTTTTCATCCCCAGCTAGAGCCTTGCCAACATGCAGACAATAAGAGAAAAGGGAAAGATGGTCTCGCTGACCTAGCTCTACCTACACTGAACCAGACCAGTTCGGACCCAACCAGTTCAACTTAGACCAATCCGATTCGGTTCAGCCTATGTGTATTTGTGTATGTATTTTAAAGTATTAGCACATACATAAATATGTATTATATCATTTTTATTATTA
Source organism: Protea cynaroides (assembly GCA_028583415.1). Lineage (NCBI taxonomy): Eukaryota > Viridiplantae > Streptophyta > Magnoliopsida > Proteales > Proteaceae > Protea > Protea cynaroides. The sequence goes on along the minus strand of CM053271.1, from coordinate 49,897,252 downwards.
TATTGTGTTGTATATTATATATTATTGTATTTTCATACACTATTATTTATATGATATGTCGTATATGATTTTATATATTAATATTATATGAATTATTATACATATATACATTAACCGAATAATAAGAGAGAGTTTGAATTAGAGTGGGAGAGAGGTTAAGAGAAGAGAGTCAAAGTGGGAGTGAGAGTGGGAGATTAAATATATTAAGAAATTTAGGTAATTTATACAATCATGTTATGCTATAACTATAAAAGTTTTTTTTTTTTTTGAGTAAATTACACCAGAGGTACCTACGTTTTGAGAAATATACCAGAGATTACTTCACGTTTCAAAAATCATACTAGAGGTTCTTCTTTTCATATTTCCAACATTAGCCTTACCTAACGTTGGTATCCTCCATTAAATCTACCTCAAACTTCCAGAGGCTGACTGTTTCTTGTTGAACCACCCTTATTTGGCGCCTGATCGTTGCTACACTCATTGAAAAAGTATCAAGTTGGGGTATGGAGTGTTCACTAGAGGTGTGTACTATATTTAGAGATTTTGTGACTCAATGACGATCAACTGTCGATGAGGAAGGGTCACAGGAAAGGACAAGGCTAGGAGAGGGGGTGGGCAAATAAGACGGCAATGAACACATAGGGAATCCGAGTGGTGAGTCGTTACAGCAACCGGATGATGAGAACGAGAGTCAAATGGAACCAAGAAAGTTATGCTAAACAAGGGTAAATTGGAAAGTACAAACATAGAAGGTACCCCAAACGTAATATATATGAAACGTGAGGTACCCCAAATATATATATGTATGAAACGTGAGGTACCCCAAATATAATATGTATGAAACGTGAGGTATCTTTGGTATGATTTTTGAAATGTGAAGTACTTCTGGTATAATTTCTCAAAACGTTAAGTACCTTTGATGTAATTTACCCTCTTTTTTTTTAGTTTAAAAATTTCATTTCTTTTTCCCTTCAATTGCCCCTGGTATGATTTTTGAAATGTGAAGTACTTCTGGTATAATTTCTCAAAACGTTAAGTACCTTTGATGTAATTTACCCTTTTTTTTTTAGTTTAAAAATTTCATTTCTTTTTCCCTTCAATTGCCCCTCACAGCCAAACGGAGCCATATTCTTCACAAGGCAACGGATAAGGAGCTAATCTAGACTCTACTTCAGGAGTCCACGACAACGTCTGAAGGCCAACGAAACGATAGCCCGAAATGGCTCAAGCTTTGGCGATGCCTGTGGCACCTTCATTCTCGGTGCTTTCTAAGGGAGGAAATCCTTCAAACTCACTCACGAACACTCTCTACTGCCCCACTTCGACCCATCGAAAGGTACCCATTAATCTCAGCTTCTATGTTTAGGGTTTGAATTTTTGTGTTTCTTCTCAATCTAATCTGAATCAGTAGTTTCGTAGTCTGAGCATTCAATGTGTTCGAGTCGGAGGCGTTGAGATTCCAAACAACAAGCGAGTTGAGTTCTCTCTTCAGTACATCCATGGCATTGGCCGTACCAGATCTCGCCAAATCCTCTGCGACCTCAATTTGGAGAACAAAATCACCAAAGATTTATCCGATGAGGAACTTATATCTGTAAGAGATGAAGTCTCTAAGTTCATGATCGAAGGTGAATTGGTAATTATTCTTCGTTATCTCTCTCTCTCTCTCTCTCTCTCTCTCTCTCTCTCTCTTTCTCTTCCTTTGTTCCATCTCTCTATTGGGTTTGCTTTGGTTTGCTAACGTGGTCTTTTGTGACTGACTTTGATTTCAGAGGCGATTCAATGCGCTAAATATTAGGAGACTTATAGACATTCAGTGCTACAGAGGGGTTCGCCACCAGAAAGGATTGCCTTGCAGGGGACAGCGCACAAAGAACAATTGTCGGACGTTGAAGGGTAAAAAGGTCTCTATTGCAGGGAAGAAGAAGGCTCCTCGTTGATGTTTGGATATCTTTTCTATTATTGTGGGTGAAATTGAATGTGACATTTAGTTCCTGTCTTTGAATGAAATATTTTTTTTTTCACTTCTTGTTAATTAATGCGTCTGTAGTACAGATTTAGTTGTTTTGAGTAGATTAAATGCCTTGCCTGATTATATCGGTAACTGGGTTTTGTAACCTCTATCTCTTTCTCACTCAATACTGTATATGCATCTGTACCATTCGACTCTGAGAAATTGGGAAACAGAATGCTTCAATCATGATTGTTCGTTGAATTAATTCAAAACTCATATATATATATATATATATATATATATATTTATATATATATATGCGTCTGTAGTACAGATTTAGTTGTTTTGAGTAGATAAAATGCCTTGCCTGATTATATCGGTAACTGGGTTTTGTAACCTCTATCTCTTTCTCACTCAATACTGTATATGCATCTGTACCATTCGACTCTGAGAAATTGGGAATTCAGAATGCTTCAATCATGATTGTTGGTTGAATTAATTCAAAACTCATATATATATATATATATATATATATATATCGTCTGTAGTTCAGATTTAGTTGTTTTGAGTAGATTAAATGCCTTGCCTGATTATATCGGTAACTGGGTTTTGTAACCTCTATCTCTTTCTCACTCAATACTGTATATGCATCTGTACCATTCGACTCTGAGAAATTGGGAATTTAGAATGCTTCAATCATGATTGTTGGTTGAATTAATTCAAAACTCATATATATATATATATATATATATATATATATATATATATATATATATATATATATATATATATATATTATTTTTATTATTATTTTTTTTTAATATTTACATGTGTACTGTATTTGTCATAGTCCCTTCTACTTAATTTTTTGTACCCATGCTTCATACCTTTGTCTGTTCTCTCAATCTCTCATTGCATGATGATTTGTCACTCATGATATATCTCTAGGGAAACTAAGCAGTTGCCTTTCTCTTTTTTGTACCCTTTCTTTGGGGATATTATTACTAAGTTGTCACTCCACAAGACCCCTGTTTTCAACTGCAGCATCCTGTAATTCTTGTTTTTGCAGCACCCTGCTTCACCATCATATAACAATCTTTATCATGAGACATTGGTATTCAAGCAGTTGCAGAACAGTAAAACAAAATTAGGATCATGAACCTTTGGTTCATTGTGGCTTTTAAATTAGTCTCCTCTACTGATCTTCGAGGGAATTTTTCTTCAAATATACATCCTTTGATTTTGGGTTAAGATTCATATGCTTTGCATATGATGAGTGATTGGCACTTTGTTACTATGTTTTATGGTCGTCGTTTATAAGATGCAAAATTTGGTTTTGCCCAGACTAATATAGTTTTGGCATCAACTCAGTTACTCATATTTGTGACCAGGTATGGATATAGGGAATTCATGTAATATCTATCTCATGCTAAGCCAGAAAATTATTAACGGAGGACTTTTTGTTTTAAAATATGATTAAAAAAACTGAAGTTAAAGATAGGAAAAGAAATGAGATTTAAGAATCGATATGTGTTCCACTCTCTGTTATGCATGTGGCATGCCACTTGTTAAAATTCTGTATGCTCTTGTTAGATTGGTTATAACATGTCTACTTTTCCTGCAATTTCACGTGCCACTGAATACTCACTATGACTTCACCAATAATGCAATATTTGTCATTATTACACTTGGAATTACCATAAGGTCTCATAAGATTCTGATGCAGTTCATAGCCAGAAAGAAGATATGATAAGGTCTTCTTGCGGTTTGGTTTGGTTCAATCCTGTGCCAGTTCTCTGGTTTTGACCTAGCATGTTATATTTCATTTTGTTTTAGTAATCAGTATTGGATCGGTATCAGCTGTATTGGCCTTGGCCGATTCCGTTACTATTCATGCCAGATTCTGTTTGGATTTTATTTCCTCTAATATTATATTGTAATAGTTGGGCTGGATTAGGCTATTATAAATCCAGTATTGTTTAAGTCAATTTCCTCTCCTTTTTTAATAGGTTTTATTCTCCATTTTATAGTCAGTTTAGGAACCTCCTGCAATTGGGTCAATCTTTGTTTCTATTTTTGTTTTTTGTTTTGAGTCTTAATAAAGTTATGTAGGCCTATGGCCAAACCCAAAGATTTGATAATGTAATGTATTGAAGTGGATGTTGATGCCTCTCCTTTCTGTCTCTTCTACTCTTTCTTTCTTCTCTATTCATATTATTGTTCACTGTCCTGGAACAACACCTTAACTTCTCTTTCTTCTTCTTTTAGTCTCTCTCTTTATCTCATCAGTAGATCCTCTTATTGATCTGCTTTAATTGGTATTGGAGCCTAACCCAGCCATAGACACCTTTGTTTTCAAAACTAGAGTTCTTTTGTCAATGGAAAGATTGAAGGGCTCAGGAAAAGTTTAGTTTCAAAATCAGAGCTAGATATGTTGTCTTCAACTTGTGAAATCATCATTAATTATGATGATGATATTCTTGGAGTTCTCTATTTGGTTTATTTTGATGGGATACAATGTTGCTTGTTTTTTTCTTCTAAACATGCCATTGTAGCGGGGGCAAGTCATGGATTGATGTTTGGAAGGTGTTCTCGATCCTTGAGCAAATTTGTATGTTAAAGCCCTCTCTCATTTTCAACAAACTATTGTCTTGAAAGGGAGGGGTTGCAGCGTGATTTCTTTTCAAAACTGATTGAAGTGATACCCACGATACAGCCAAAGGATGAGTTGACGATGGAATAGAAATTTTCCTAAGAATACTCAGGCAACAGCAAAACTCGTTCGCAACTGATATTGTTCATGAAGATGGAAGACATAATTTATGTTTCTACCACATTTCTTTGAAAAGCAAGCTCCACAATTTGAAGACTATATTCTTAATATCAATGAATTGCCGGCTGGATATGCACCGCACAAAGCTGATTCCTCGATTTTATAAAAACTTGAGGACAAATTTTTTCAAGTCGGGAACAATTGGTGCAGTTCATAGCCAGAAATAAGATATAGATGGGGTCTTCTTGCTGTTGAACCAGTTCTCTGGTTTGTCTTTTCTGTGTTGCCTATTCTTCTTACTTGTGTGTTTCTTCTGAGCACTCTCTGTCTCTCTCTTAGTCACTGCAAATGAGGAGCCATCTTGGCTGTTAACCTTTTTGTAAGGAAGTAGGAAAATAAACGTAGAGAAGGTGATTGTTTGCCTCTTTTCGTGCATTTCTCTTCTACGTTGGTCTCAACTGCCTATTACTTTGAAAAAACGTTATATGTAATTGTGTAACTGCTCACTTTTCTCTGCTATTTTTTTTTTGCGGTTAAAAACATTCTTCGAAGCTGGAGCTATAAACTGTTGGCGCTTGAACCCCTTACCAAAGTTACCAGATAGCAAAATTTTCATTTATAAGGGTTGAAAACTTTATCTATCTTCACAAGATTGTGAAAATCTCAATCACATCTAATTAATTGATAAAATTATTAAAATACAGTTTTATCCATCATATTAAAAATTAAAAAAATATATTGAAGGATTAATTTAACCTTTGTAAAGGTAGGTATGTATGTTATGTCTCTCTCATATTCACTCACCTAAGTCCTAACCCGACTCTCCTCTGCGTTTCTCCCAAAATACCTTTTAAACCCGAATGAGTCCCCAAATCCATCTCATTGTTCGCTACAGTCGGGCTACTCTCTGTTCGTGTTCCTCCCAAATATCGCCAAGCACACAAGACACAACACCAGAAGTATGGGCAAATACTGTGAAAACGAACACAACAGAACGGGAAGAGCAGAGAATCGACCCACCCCCATTTATTTAATTTCGAAGACAAATCGGGTTTCTCTAACTGAATCACACCTTCCAAAGGAACGCTTTCCTCGCCGATGAAAACAATTTGGTCATTGCTGGAAGGAGATGAACGGATTGCGGAGCTCTGTAAAATCTGGTCTGCCACGAAAGCTGAGTCGCCACCTCCCTCAGCATTTGTCACAGCGAGATTAGATTTAAGTCCCTTCTAAGGTTTCTTCTAGAAGCAAAGCTTGGTTTAGGATGAGAGAAGGGAGTTGATTTCTGTCCAATCGGATTTGAGAATCGGGGTAGAGGAAGGGGGAAAGAGAGCGTACCTGCAAGTAGCGATGGTGGACGGTGATGATATGCAAACGACAGATGGCAGGGTCTGCATCTCACACTTGATATAAAGATAAAGAATTAGGAATACACTCAGGCAGTCACCCCCTGATTTGCCGGGAACAAAGCCGTTTTAACCAGTCAGTTTTGATTTTATTGGTGATTTCGTTTTCCGGTATCGATTCAGTATCTCTAAATCCTAACATAATATTATGATTCCCTTATTATTTCTCTCTTATCAGTTCACTTATCAACCCTCTTAGCATATCAAATCTCCTAGAAATTCCATCGGACACACAGATATTTTGTAGTGGCAAAGACGAAGAGAAGAGGCAACGACATCAAAACTTGAAAATGACGTACAGTGAATCACTTTCTCTCTCACGGTGAGGAACAGGGTAACAAATGAATAAAGAGTATTTTTGTCTTTTAACAAGCCTAAAAGGGTATTATAATCCATTAAAATGTTGCATCTGACTCTGACGTCAACAACTAATGAGATTATTTTGACGGAATGACTTCATTGACTAACGGAGCAAACCTTTTGAGTACTAATTGAGATTTTTGCAATCTTGTGGAGATAGATGAGATTTCTAATCCTTAATGGTATGTATATGAAAATTTTCTTACTAGATAAATCAAGTGAGATGTCGGCTATTGGAGGGTTTTCAATTTAGTTTTAATATGAAGCTAGTGACCTGTCTGGGGTTGTAAGGAATTTCTAGAGACAAGGGCGCAAAGTTGTTTATCAGAGGCATATTCCCTTATTTTTTTTTGTTATTCTGTTAAATGCTAGTTATTAGGGCTGCACTAGAATTGGGTTTGATTGGGTATAGAATTTCCAGTTTGAACTCTCTTCAGGGTCAGGGTATCTCAACCGAAGCCCTATTCGGTGGGCTCAGTGGGAAGGAGAAAGTTTTACCAAGTGCAACAGAACGAGCACCGATTTCCAAACAAGCTGGGTTAAGCTCTAGTGTGTATAACGAGAGTAATTTGATGTAGAGCCCTTTGTGAATGATGCATCAAAATTGCATGACATAGAAAAGCATCATTTGGACAAGGTCCAATGGTTCACATGGGCCTTGGGCTTTACTGGTCCATGTTGGCTTCAAGGTGTTAAAACCATAATAGTCTAATATTGAGAAAGAAACAACAATGTGGTTCTTGGCTAAAAGATCAAAGCTGACACTTTAAAGATTTAGGCTGCCTTTGGTATGTGTTCTCAAAAATGTATTCTCATAATGGAGAATACATTCCAAATATAAAATGTAAGGCTGCGTTTGGTAACGTTCTCACCTATTCTTGTTTTGAATAAAAAGAAATGGTGTTTTTCTGTCATGTTTTGAAATAGTGTTTTTTGGCTGTTCTTTTGACCTTAAGGCTATTTGACAAATATGTTCCAGAACTAGTCTGAGAACACTATTCTGACCTGTTTGCTGTTTGATAAAATTTGTCCTAGAACACTTTTTTTCAAAGGATTCAAATATCACAGAATTATCACCAAACCAATATCTTACCAAATATGAAAATTTGTTAACCATTATCTCCTATTAAACATATATTTTGATAATTGTCGGACATAAAAAATAAAATATTACACCAATCGTGAAGCGTAAATGAACAAAATAGTCAGCACAAATATCCATACAAACAAGAAAATAGAACATCTTGCCGAAAATAGTATCAAAGTACGATCCCCCACAACTAAGGCACGTCCCTCTTCTACTTCTCCAGTAGTAGATGTGGTCGAATAGACAATTTACAAACAAAGTCGCCTGACATAACAGTCCAATTCATTGGCTGTCCATTTAGCAGTATCAAAGTTCAAACCAGTTCTATTTGCCATTACAGTCTGATACAATAAATTATAATAATAGAATTAAAGTAGTCATCAAAACACAAAACCCAAAACATTTATGAAAATTATCTACTTGCTCTATAAATTAAAAGAATGGTTGATTTGTTTTGTTCCCATTTTTCACGTTATTTATCATTAGAATAATGTAACAATCGAGTTCATTTGCTTACCTTCTAGCATTGTCAAGGTTCAAATTGCTTATGTTTGCCATTGTAGTCTGCTACAATAAAATATCAGTATTATTAATGGCCTAGATGTATAGGCAGATGCTTGAAAGGAGCCATAGTTTCATCTTTTGTCTTCAAAGGCTCCGTATATCTCTTGAAACTTGTAATTTTATATAGACAGCATATAAATTTTGGTCTTGTGGAGCAGCAATAAAATCCCTATTACTAACATATGGGACAAGAAGGAGAAGAAGGGGCTGAGTTGGTTGGCCAAAAAAAAAAAAAAAAAATAGAATGCAGAAAATCAAGGCTGGTTGTGGTTGGATTACATTCTGTAAGAGGTATTGTAGAAAAAGAGAGAGTAAAGGGAGGATGAAGTAGAAAAGTGATACCTAACTAGTAACTAGAACAGCTTTAAATGACTTGGGGTTTAGAATAAGCAATATCTAACACTAGAAACTGAATGGAAGCAATTAGAAGAACTGTAAAGATGTTGTAGAACATCCAACACTTTCAACCGATATCTCTTCCCCCTTATTTCTTCTCCTTTCTCTTTTCTTCCTCCATCTTTTTCTTCTTCTTATTCTTTCTTCTTGTTCTTATCCTGCCTAATCAAATCAACAGTAATCTCATCTTAAAGAAGAGCCACGACTCCTAGCAGTTTCAAACTTTCAATACACCATGCAACAAATGTTATTTTTTTATTGACACCGACAATTTTATCTCCCATGCAGCAAAGAAATTAGGAACTCCAACATAGAAGTAGACTTAACTCTTAATTTCATTGATGTTCCCAAAACAAAATTCTTGCCACACCCTGAGATTCTATCAGTAAATTGCCTCTAAATTTCCCCAAGCACCTTCACTTTGTGAGAATTTGGTTTAATTAGAAGATAATTTCAATATCTTATGAAATTGGACCTGTATCATAACAAATGAACTAGTTATGGTCTCTAGTTCGAATCAATTAGTAATTTTTTTTTTAAATACACTAAATGAAAGAGATTTGACTCTCCTTGGAAGATATGAAAGTGTAAACCAGTTTAATTCTTCCTTCCGCTTTTATGCATCACTAGTGCCACTGAATGGATTCTTACTGAAGAAAACTATGATTGCTTAGGGTATAAGATGCCCCTGCGTCCATCCTTTCTGGTTTTAGGGGTAACAGTACACCTCAACCTCCAGAATTGAAGAAGCACCAAGAAGTTTTGAATCAATATAAGACAAAGGAGTAAAATTTTTCTGCATGTTTGGGTTGGGTATGCTCTTTAAAGTACCATAGAAATATGAATAAATTGCGGTTTGGAGGCATCAGGTTCACTGCAAACAATGAATGTTTAAGTCTATTGCAAACGTGAATCCTAATGAAACTCTGCTTGTCACAGCCTTTTCTAGAGAATTGGGCATGATATTCGGGTCAACCTTTGTGGTAACCCAAATCCATCCAAGATCAATAACAACAGTTTGACCATATGAATCCCACAATCTACACAAACAATATCTACAATAATCAAGAATCAAATAATAACAATAGTGGAAGCATTAATAACTGACAAATGCAACTATACTGATATCATAACCATAATATGTTTGTTATGAATTACAATCATCGTTCTCCGCCAAAATAATACAATATCCAATATACATGAAGCCAAACCTAAAGAGTAAATTTGTGGTGTTATTTTGATAGATCTCTTCGTCTACCAACAAAAAGAATCATATAGTAAGAAGGGAAAGAGTAAGGGGAGGGCTACGTCATGCGTAGACACAGTCACTGCAAGTCCAGCCCTCGCCGTGTTGTCCACCAATGTCATCGGTCTGAACGACAAAGCTCACCAATGGAGACTCCATGAAATCTGCAACAGAAACCTACAACAAAATCTGAAAAGACATATCGATAAGAGGGTGAGCTCCCATCCCAGCTCAGTAAGAAATCCAATATCACATGCATACTTCACACAATGATATGAAATGCAATTTTAATATTAGGTCTCAAGGTTAATATTTCTACTTGGTATCATATTGAGATTAGGCCTATGCTTTTGGACCTGCCTACGGTCCCCAAGCTTCCAACTCTCATATACCGAGCAAGGGTAGAAGCAGAATATACGACCCCGGATCGTTAAACAACTTCTACAAGTGAACCCCCATCCGGGTCTCTAAATCTTTCAGGCTCGTCACCTCCCACCATAGACCCCATCTAACTTCAGAGACATTGGGCCAATCTAATTCTTCCATCAGGTCTCCAAATTAAGGAAGTATGAATCTATACCAGCCCCTAAACCCAATCTAATTCAGAGGCACCACCTATGTCTATTATGTACATTCAATTAATCATGGCTCCCCACTAGAGTGCTAGCAATTCCAACATGATACGTGTGCCCATGATCCAACACGCCACACGTACCATCATACATGGTTACACATATGCATTATCATAAGAAAAACTATGCCCTAGTAGATATCCCGGCTCCACTCCCATGGATCACTGCGCCTCAGCTAGAGTAAGCACAAACAACATGGCCCGTGTATTGTGCTTCGACACGCTACATGTCCATCATACCCAAACAACACATAATAAGCAATCATAGTTATTATAATGCAATGCATGCTCAAGTATAACAGGTAATGTATGGTATGTTATAAACATAATTCAAGCATGTTATGACATAACTTAGACATGTTCTGAATGCCCTACGTCTACGGACCAGACCCCTCACCTGATAGCACTACAAGTGTTGCCGTAATGTGAAGTTAAACAAAAGGCTTCCATTTGCCCGAATCTGTTTACCTATTTAAGTAGACAATGCTTCATTAGTTGGTTGTATATCTTTTAACCAACATGGACAAGTATGCATGGGTCCCAAGACAAACTCGGAACTCAACGGTTGGTCCTCATAATCCTAACTAGGCATACTGGCCAACAGCCAGAATCGGATGATCCAACTGGGTGGTTCACCCTCTGGAATAACCATCCGGTTGACACTTAGATGATTTTCTATTTTACCCTGAACCGGAGGGTACAATCAGATGGTCAAGCCTCCGGCAGGCCATCTGGCTATACACATTGTTAGAATAAGGGGCTTCCAAAAGGGTACCTAGAGGCTTTGCCAGGTGGTGTATCATTCGGCACTGCCTCTAGCTTACAATAAGCCTATCCAGAGGTCCAATCAATTGGACCCAGAGGTAATTGAGGGATGGTCACCCGAAGGTTCGTGGCCCTCGGAGGGTCCTCCGATTGGGATCCTTCAGTTATACTTAAGTCAGTTCTACCAAGGCATTTGCCTTGGCGGAGGTAGGGTTTTAGTCACCCTGAGGAAAGGTCATGACCAAACCTCTGGTTAATGCCTCTGGTTGGTGCCTAGAAACTAGCTCATGAACCAAACTTGGTTTCCATTTGGGAATTTGATTCCCAAATTGTCATGGGCTTCAATTTGATGGTGGGAATCATATTCCCATCCCTATTACACAAAATGGGAGCTATTTATGGCTCCATTAAACTCCATCCATGGAGAGAAGGTAATAAAACCTAAATTTTTAGGTTTGGTTGGTCTCCATTAATAGAAACTATTAATGATGGACAACCACCATGGTTTGCATTTAACATCACCAAGGAGGAAGGGGAGGATCTGTAAGACCCACACACCACGAACCCGGTCTAACCTTACGTTTTCGTGTCGTAATAGGTCTTCCCATCATAATCGACTCAACTAACCAACCGTATGAAGAAACTACAAAGCAAGGTGATCAAAACAGTTAAAATAGTCAAATCTGGTTTATGTGGTCGCATCACTGTTTGATTGTAGGTGAGACTAGTGAGTAGACTGGTGAATAAAAAGTTGACTATTTTACGTTCACTGGTCGATGGATTATGAGACCGGTGAGTCGATCGGTCAATCTCTAAACCATCTTTGTGTTTAAAAAACTTTCCTAATTTGAAGAGTACTCTCTCCAAATTGAGAGAGGACTCTATATGGAGACTTTCTCTCTATATAGAGGACATCCCTCTACTCTATTTTACTCTTTTGCTTATTCCCAAATCTTAGAACTAAGAGAGAAAGGGAGAGGAAAAGGAGAAGGAGACTTAAAGAGGAAGAAAGCTTGAAGGAATGAAAAAGGAGTTGTAGACAGAGGAGTTGACATTGGAACCTCAACCTACCACAGCGAAGATCAACCGTAAGTACCTTGACTCTATAGAAGGATAGGTTATAGTTGGATGGTAGATTAGAGACCTTGATGCAAGGAAGATCAGATCTAAACCTATGTCAGATTAGATCTAATATCAATGATGATTACAAGGATTAAGGTGTTATTGGAGGGATTTAAACAATGTGTAATGGCCATAGAATGACTCTAGGATGAACCCCATTGATTATCCAAGGTGTTGACTCTAAAGGGAATTTAGACTGGAAATAACCTGACTAGAGTTTTACTGGTCGCATCATTGGTCAACTATATGTGAGACCAGTAAGTAGACCAGTGACTCCTGGGAAGTTGCCAAGAACTCTCTGGTCGCATCACTGGTCTCATGATGTGAGACCAGTCAATTGCCAGTAGCCATAATTTGGATTTCAACTACTGTAACTTGATGAAACCAAACTCTAACTTAAATCTATAAATTGTTTAGGTTTCCAACGAGTTTCAAAGTAAGTTCTAAGCTTGAAAGAGGAACAAACATCCTTTACAGGTGAGAGAATAAGATCTAAAAATTGGCTAGTAGCAAGCTACCCTTTACTTTTGTTAATGTAACTGATGCCATGATCTGTATGTTGTTATGTTATATTGATTGTGCATATAATATATCATCCAATAACTGCTATTCTTGTTCATGTTTTTTTATTTATTACTTTATTCTGTTATGATGATGATGATGATAGGAATATGCATGTGCTTGTGTGTGTGTAGTCAATGTGTTGGATTGGGTAGAAGATCAAGAGGAGTACTGGTGGTGTGTGATTCAGGTATTCTAGCTCTATCTCTATTTCATTCTTCTCATTGACATCATCGTATCGCTGTCACCGTAGCGGAACTACTAAGTCGTAGGGTATCGATGGAGGTAAATGCGGTATGTAGCTGTGAGCTCCACCAACGAGCCTTAGCTCTATCTCTATGGGTGTATTGAGGGATGCTGGGATAAGGCTTTAGATACAAACCTTTGATGACATCTAGGATTGGTTAGTTACGACTCCAGTTTGTAAACCTTCGCTAGTAGAGGTATACGTACTGGAACGGGTAGGGTATCAGGGGGGTTCTAGCAGTGTGTGATCCAGGAACTCTAGCTCTATCTTTATTTCATAGTGAGTGATGTGGGACAACAGCGGTGTGTGATCCATTGGGGTGTTAATACTCTCGTGTATGGAGGTGTGATTGCAAACTATCCTTACCATAACACACTTGTAAAATTATACTAGATCCAAAGATATGGTTTTGACTACATGCATATGTTTGTTGCATTGTTTTGTTTTCTCACTGAGCTCATGTTGGAGAGTTGACCCTCATGCATGCCATTCTTTTTAGTTTCTGATGTTGTAGGTGTTACTGTCGAAGATTTTATCTATGCACCAACGTATGGACATGTGGCTGCTATGGACTTATAAGTTGTAGAGGACAAGCAAGACTTATCATGCGAGTATTTTTACGGTGGGCTTAATTTCGTATTTGACTTATGGGATTTGTAATCATTTGTTATATTTATGTTTTGATTCTTGAAGATAATTTGTTAAATAATTATTTATCACTATAGACACTCAGTTCATTATTAATATAATTTTTACTATTTATTTATTTACTCTGATTATGTAAAGTGTATGATTTGATTATTGACATGGTCTAACGAGATCCTGGCATGAACTGTTGGTTCTTATGACGGTTTATCACACTTCTGGTTTGACTAGAATATGGGTGTAACAACTTGGTATTAGAGCTGCAAGGCTCCACCAGTCAAATCTAAGTACATTCACATGAGTCTATAAATTGAGTTAGGATAAACTTAAAATTTTTAACACAAACACACCATAAGCACCCGTATTGGTTGAGACAGAACTTAAACAAGACAATAACACATATAATTAATGGTGGAACCATATATATATATATATATATATATATATATATAATAAATGTTTGTCATCCTATTGAATCCAAAATAAAAGAATGAACTACTTTTGGATAAACATTTTGATTCTTACATTTCTCAACCTCTGTTGATAAGATGCTTGATTAATAAGGAAAATTATGGAAAATGATTGAATTCAGATTAGATTCTATAGCCAAGAAACCTCAGATGAAGTAATGAAGAATTTATTTTGAGATTACTGAATAGATAGATTTGAGTCATGGTTTGTGAAAGAGTGCATGAGCAAGAAGTGGGAACTACCAAGAGTTATATCGGTATGAATCTTGACTAGGCAGAAGATTTCTAAAAGAATACCTAATTGTGGATACAAGGATGAAATAAAAAATGGTGGCATTGATAGTACTTGGTTTAATACAATTACTATTGAGTCACTCCCAACATCGAATGAGATAATTGAGTAAACGCCAAGAGAATTCGGTGAAATTAATGAAGATATAAGCTATCCCCTAATGCTTATAGATAGACATGTTGGATATATAGTGAGTAACAGCCAAAAGGTGATTGTCGGGATATATGAAAGATAGATTAGGGTAGAACAATAGTAATAAAGGAGATGTAAGATAATGAATGCAATATGAGATTATTGACGATAGTCTTTGAAAATCATAAGAGGAAAATGGGGTTAGACGTGCCCTTAAGACTTTATACCAAATTTACCAATTCGATCACCTTTTGGACTAGAGGTTGTATTAGATGAGTGTTATGGATAATGTCCGATTCGTATTGATGGATGGGATCTGGATGCAAACCTAGTTCGACTTAAGATGGTAGACTTTGACGTCATCTTGGGGATGAACTGGTTGTCTCAATATTCTACAAAGTTGTTTGGCACTGAGAGGAAGTTGTTATTTACGAGCAATGATGGTACAAAATTTAGTTTTATTAGAAGCATGTTGCCTAAAAAGTGGAAGCTTATCCTCTCTACACTTAAGGCAAAGAGATGCCTTGAAAAGGAAGGAGTTGGATATCTGGTATCTGTGGTGGACGTTACCACAAAAGCACATCGAATAGTAGATATTGTAGTAGTGCGAGGATTTCTGGATGTGTTCATAGAGGACCCACCTGGGTTGCTACCAGACCAAGAGACTGAGTTTATAATAGATCTCTTACTAGGGGCATCATCGGTATTTACGGCCCCTATTGGATGGCCCTACAAAATAAAAATTGAAAACTCAACCACAAGCGTTGTTGGATAAGGGTTTTAACTGGCCAAGTATACCACCATGGGAAGCACTAGTATGGTTTGTGAAGAAGAAGGATGGTAGTGTTCATCTGTGCATAGATTACCGAGAGTTAAACAAGCTCAAGATCAAGACTCAGTATCCACTACCCCGGATAGATGACTTGTTTAATCAACTGCAAGATGTGAAAGTATTTTCTAAGATTTGATCTTCGATCGAGATATCATTAGCTGAAGAATTTGGACAGCGATATTTTGAAGATAGCTTTCAGAAACCATGTATGAGTATTATGAGTTCCTGGTTATGTTATTTGGAGTAACTAATGCCCCTGCATCTTTTATGGAGCTCTTGAACTGGGTGTTCTATGACATGTTGGACACGTTGGTCATAGCTTTTGTAGATGATATATTAGTCTATTCCAAAGATGAAGAAATCCCTGTAACGAATCTTAGAGCAAACTTTCAATGGCTAAAAAGGGAAAAGCTTCATGCCAAGATTAAGAAGTGTGACTTCTGATTGAACGAGATTGCATTCTTGGGTCACATTGTATCGTTAGAAGGGATAAAGGTGGACCCTAGTAAGATAAAAGCAATCGTAGGGTGAGAAGTGCCTAAGAACATTGCAGAGATCAGAAGTATTTTTGGGTTTAGCTGGTTATTACAGATGATTCGTGGAGGATTATTCTAGAATCGCCGTACCTCTTACCAGGCTGACTAAGAAAGGAGCAAAGTTTATTTGGACCAAAAAGTGTGAAGCCTGTTTCCAAACATTGAAAGCAAGGCTGATATCAGCTCCCATCTTGATCCTTCTGGCATTAAAAGAACCTGTTACCCAATACACCGATGTTTCTGGATTGGGTCTAGTATGTGGGTTGATGCAAGGTGAACAAGTGATTGCATATGCTTCAAGACAACTGAAGTAGCATGAGAAGAGTTACCCTACTCATGAATTAGAGTTAGTGGCGATTATTTATGTAATCGAGACTTGGAGACATTATTTATACGAGAAGAATTTCAGATTAAATCGGATCACTAGAGTTTTACTTACCTCTTCACTCAGAAAGAGTTAAACATGAAGTAGAGAAGAAGGTTGGAAATTGTAAAGGATTATGAATTGTGATATTCAGTATCATCTTGGAAAGGCTAATGTAGTAGCTTACGAGTTAAGCAAAAGGAGAATAATGAACTTGGAATGAGGACCTAGTACAAACACCACCTTGTGTTCCACAGTAATAGTTTTGGATTTAAAAAAAGAGCAGCATATAATAGAAACTCGTAATGATTTAATTAAGCGAGAACTTATGGATGAACTTATGGAACAACAGTTTTTTGCTTGTATTTGCAGCGTTAAAATTGTCTCTTATTTGATGGATGTAGTAAAGGCAACAATTCTGTTAGATTCGTATCTGGCGACAGTACCAGAAGATTTGGGAAAGGGTAAGCCAAGTCCTGACATTAGATGAGATGCAGATAAGGTCCTGATATACAAAGGATGATTGTGCATACCTGGAAGTGAAGACTATGAAATCATGAACAAATAATGTTAGAAGCTCATTTTACTCCGTATTCAGGACATCCCGGAAGCACCAAGATGTACCATGACCTGAAGAGATTATATTGGTGGAGAGGTATGAAAGCTGATGTGGCTAGGTATATATTCCAATGTCTAAATTGCCAGCCAGTAAAGGCCAAAAGACAAAGAACAGCGGGTTTACCGTGATCACTGCTAGAGCGTGATTGGAAATGGGAGTGTTTCACTATGGATTTCATCATCGATTTACCACTAACTTCGAGACCAATTGACGTAGTTTGAGTGATAGTTGATCTCCCTATAAAGATGGCTCGTTTTATCGCTACACGACCTCAATATACATTGGAGAGATTAGCCAAGCTATATGTGGATAACATTGTCAGACTACATGGGCACCCAAGAGCTTAGTGTCAGATCGAGACCCACGCTTTACTTTAAGGTTCTGGGGGGTCTATAGGAAGCAATGGGAACGAAGTTGAAGGTTACTACCGCTTTTTACCCTCAAACTGATGGACAGTCGGAGCAGACCATTTGAATTCTAGAAGACATACTTCGAGCCTGTGTGAGTGATTTTAAAGGAGCATGGGATGAGAAGTTACCATTAATCGAGTTCGCTTCTAACAACAGCTACCAAACTACTATACAGTTGTCACCCTATGAAGCATTGTATGGTAGAAAATGCCGAACTCCTTTATCTTGGAATAAAGTTGGAGAACGAAGGATTGTAGGACCTAAGTTATCGAAGAAACCATGCAAGTAGTAAATAGGACCTAAGTTGTCAAAGAAACCAGGCAAGTAGTAAACTTAATCAAGAAAGGGTAAAGATAGTTCAAGGTTGTTAGAAGAATTATGCAAATGATAGACGCCGAGACCTTGAGTTCATTGTAGGTGACAAAGTATTCCTAAAGAAATCACCGATATGGGGATTAAAATGATTCGGTAAAAGGGAGAAGTTGAGCCCTAGATATGTTGGAGTCTTATGAAATTTTGGAGAGACTTGAAGAGTAATATATCAACTCGTATTGCTGTCGTCTATTTCTAGTATGCACGACGTATATCGCGTGTCTTTATTAAAGAAGTACATTAGAGATCCATCACGAGTATTGATCGAGGATCGACCGGATTTGATAAAAGATTTAACTCTCGAAGTGGTGCCAGCCAAACTTATTAGTCGAAGGGTACATCATCTCTAGAACTAGGATATCTATTTGGTTAAAGTGATTTGAAGAAGCCAAGACATAGAAGAGGTTACTGGGAAGAGGAAAATGCCATGCAGAAATAGTATTCCCACCTATTTGACTAAAAAAGTACGTGTAAATTTTGAGGAAAAAATTTCTTTTGAGGGTGGGGGAGTTGTAAGATCCGTTCGTGTAAATTTTGAGGACCAAATTTCTTGTAAGGGTGGTAAAGTTGTAAGACCCACAAACCATGAACCAGATCTAACCTTAAGTTTTCATGTCGTGATAGGTCTTCCCATCATAATTGGCTTAATTAACTAATTGTATGAAGAAACCACAAAGCCAGGTGATCAAAACAGCCAAACGAGTCAAATCTGGTTTGTCTTGTCGCATCATTGGTCTACTGTATGTGAGACCAGTGAGTAGACCAGTTAATGAGTGGTCGACTATTTTAGGTTCACTGGTCAATGGATTATGAGACCGGTGAGTCGACCGATCAATCTCTGAACCAACTTCGTGTTTAGGAAACTTTCTTAATTTGAAGAGGACTCTCTCCAAATTGAGAGAGGATTCTATATGGAGACTTTCTCTTTATATAGAGGACGTCCCTGTACTCTATTTTACTCTTTTACTTATTTTCAAATCCTAGAACTAAGAGAGAAAGGGAGAGGAGAAGGAGAAGGAGATTTAGAGAGGAAGAAAACTTGAAGGAAGGAGAAAGGAGTTACAAATAGAGGAGTTGCCGTTAGAACCTCAACTTACCACAGTGAAGATCAACGGTAAGTACCTTGACTTTGTAGAAGGATAGGTTACAGTAGGTTGGTGGATTAGAGACCTTGATGCAAGGAAGATTAGATCCAAATCTATGTCAGATCAGATCTAATATCAATGATGATTACAAGGATTAAGGTGTTATTGGAGGGATTTAAACAATGTGTAATGGCCATAGAATGACTCTAGGATGAACCCCATTGATGAGCCAAGGTGTTGACTCAAAAGGGAATTCAGATTGGAAATAACATAACCAGGGTTTCATTGGTCACATCACTGGTCGACTACATGTGAGATCAGTGAGTAGACCAATGAGTCTTGGGAAGTTACCAGGAACTCTCTGGTTACATCACTGGTCACATGATGTGAGACCAGTCAATGTCTACCAGTCAATTGTCAACAACCATAGTTTAGATTTCGATTACTGTAACATGATGAAACCAAGTCCTTAAATCTATAAATTGTTTAGGGTTCCAACTAGTTTCAAAGTAAGTTTCAAGGCTTGAAAGAGGAACAAACATCGTTTACAGGTAAGTAAACAAGACCTAAACTAATTGGTTAATAACAAGCTACCCTTTACTTTTGTTAATGTGATTGATGCCATGATCTGTATGTTGTTATGTTATATTGATTGTGCATATAACATGTCATTTAATAACTGCTATTCCTATTTATGCATTTTTATTTATTACTTTATTCTGTTATGATGATGATGATAGGAATAGACATGTGTTTGTGTGTGTGTGGTCAATGTGTTGGATTGGGGTAGGGGATCATGGGGAGTACTAACGGTGTGTGATCTGGGTATTCTAGCTTTATCTCTATTCCGTTCTTTGCATTGACATCTTTGTATCACTGTTCCCTTAGCAGAATTATTACGTCGTAGGGTATCAAGGGAGGTGTACGCGGGGTGTAGCTGTGAGCTCTACTAGCTACCCTTAACTCTATCTCTATGGGCGTATTGAGGGATGCTGGGGTAAAGCCTTGGATACAAACCTTTGATGACAGCTAGGATTGGTTAGTCACAAGCCTAGTTTGCATGCCCTTGCTAGTAGGGGCATACGTATATGAGCGGGTAGGGTATCAGGGGGGTTCTGACAGTGTGTGATCTAGGAACTCTAGCTCTATCTATATTTCATAGTGAGTGATGTGGGGCGACAGAGGTGTGTGATCCGTTGGGTGTGCTCACACTCTCGTGTATGGAGGTGTGGTTGCAAACTATCCTTACCATAGCACATTTGCAAACTTATACCAGACCCAAAGATATGAATTTGACTCTGCATATGTTTGTCGCATTGTTTTATTTTTTCACTGAACTCATATTGGAGAGCTGACCTTTGCGCACACCATTCTTATTAGTTTCTGATGTTGCAGGTGTTATTATTGAAGATTTTATCTATGCTCCAATGTATGGATACGTGGTGGCTATGGATGTGAGAGCTGTAGAGGATGAGCAAGACTCATCATGCGAGTGTTTTAACGGTGTTTATGTTTAGGGCTTAATTTCATATTTATGGGATTTGTAATAGTTTGTTATATTTATGTTTTGATTCTTGAAGATAATTTGTTAAATAATTATTTATCATTGTAGACACTCAGTTATTATTAATACAATTTTTACTATTTATTTATCTACTCTGATTATGTGAAGTATATGTTTTGACTGTTGGCACGGTCTTAAGAGATCCTGGCATGAACCGCTGGTTCTTATGACGGTTCATCACACTTCTGGTTTGACCAGAATATGGGTGTGAGAGGATCATTGAACTTACCTCTAAGGAGAATGAGGCAAGGGTTTGGAGCTCGAACTCTTAAGCTCTAACTCTTCTCTTCTTTTCTCACTCTCACTCCCAATGGATCAAGAAGAGGAAATAAGGAGTTTAAGTCCTCGTTTTATAGAACTCGTGGAGAGAGAGAGAGAGAGTGTGTTACTCAGACTCAATTAGATGCTGACAATTGAGTGATGCATCATCCGACAGAGCATCTAGTTAGGCCAAAATATGGCTTTTTGGTCAGCCAACGGGCCCGGATGCTTTGGGATGCACAATGGGCCATCTTGGGCCCACCATGATAGTTAATTCCCTAGGTTCTGAATAGTGACTTACCTAGGACTCGGATTTCACCATCGGGTCTGTTTTGGGTGCTCCGTCTGTCGGTGTATTAAGACATGGCATAGGAGGAATCAGGGTTAACAATAGATTCTGGGTGCGGGTCTTACACTGCTTCTGCCCCAGAGAAAAGTTGAAGAAGCCAGAAGGAAAGCAAAGCAAAACCATCATCGTTGAGCAAAACAAAACCATCATTTTATGATTGAGCAAAGCAAAACCTTCATCGTTGAAAAAAAAAATTCAGTTTAAATGACAGAGGAACAAACCGATTACAACAATGATCCAGCACTTAAAGGGAAGATGAAATTGATGTGGACCCTAGACCACAAATTAGATTTTGTAAAAAATGGAAAAAAATCCATGAGTTATAGCTCCAAATCCGTTAGATGCATCAATAACAAAATTTGTTGAGAGAGAAAGAGGAAGGGATGGAGCAATGAGACAGACCTTGCAGATCTGTGTGTTGCAGAAGAGGAGGGTCACTGCGTAGAGTGAAGAAGAATAATGTTGTAAAGCAGAGGAAGAAGATAGGGTGTTATCAGGGTAAGTGCTTTTATCAGGAACGATTATAGCATTTTTTCTTTAAAAACCTGTTCTAGAACGTAAAAACATGGGTTACCATGTTTTGAAATTTTTGTTCTGAGATGTCTTTTCTTTCGGTTCGTTCTTTGAGAATGGAAGAACATACCATATTTGCCAAACGGTTTTTGACTATTTTTGCTGTTCTGAACAGTTTTTCTAGTTCTGTCAGAATGGAAGAACAAAGAACTGTTCTCTAGGAGAGTTATCAAATGTAACCTAAATGAACAAAATAACTAGGCATTTTTGTTCTAGGCTCAAAGTAGAATGGGTAGGTAATGAGTTCTAGAATGGGCTTTAACATACAAATTTATAATAATCTCTCAATTCCTCAATTAGTCGGATCAGTCTATAATAATTTACTGCACACACGAGCCTATAACAGCCTCACATTGTATGATGTGGTCCCATTCCTAGTAAGTGTTTGAATCAAGCGTGACTCTAATGAGTCAATTTCCTAGTGATCCTACACTCCTATCCACTTTGTGCGAGGATCCGACCTGGGGACCCACTTTCTAAAAATCAAATTAGATTTTCTTTCTTTCAATTTCATTTTCTTATATTCAAAACTAGATGGTTGAGACCATAGTTAGTAAAAACACGTATAATACGTGTATCATATTTTTAAATATATTTTTTTGTATATTATCGAGTATATGTAGAGATACATGTAAAATGTTTTTTTATATGATGAACTGTATTAGACATGTTTAATACGTATGATGTATTAAACATGTATAATACGTAATAGTTATTAAAAAAAATGTTAAAAACTTAATAGACTCTACTATTGAGGGTTTTGTCCCCCAAAACCCTAAGTCCTCGATTTGTTCCCTAAATCCCTTCCCCCTTGACTTGTTCCCTAAATTCCTTCCATTGGCTAGCATATAAGCCTATCTTCATTAACCAACCATGTAGTTCATCTTCATGTAAAATAAATTGGAGTGCTTTTTAGGTAGCGTAAACAAAAAAGATAAACAAATTATCTCCCGAGATGATGGATGATTTGGTTTACATAAAGATGAACTCCCTTATGAAAAATAAATCAAAGAAAATTGAAAATTTTGATAAGCACTCACTCAAGTGTGATAACCTTGTTGAGCTTTTAGTAGTTAAGGATGAGGAAGTTGAAGTTGCAGATGAAGAGGATGCTGAAAATGAAGATGATGTGCCATTGCTTAATAAAAAATTTGGGATTGGATCTACATTTGGATCTAGATATTTTGATACGCTAATTTATAGTGGCACTTTAAGTCAATTACACCATATATTTGATTTTGAGACACAAGCATCTTGATGTTGATGATTTTAAGCATTAAATGTTTTTTTTTTTTTGGGAATTTCACTTGTTGATGATATTTTAATTTTTATGTTTGATGGGATGATTATATTTTAGTTATTATATTTGATAGGACGATGAATTTTCACTTTATGTGTTTAACGTAAGGGTGTCAACGGGCCGGTCCGGGCTAAATCGGTGTCGGGTTTTGTAAGCCCAACCCAAAACATGTCCATTAAGAGTTCGGGCTGGGTTGGGCTGCGCTGGACACAATAACTATCGGGCTGGTCCGGTGTGGGTTTGTTATCGGGTTGGGCTTATTGAGGTGATTTCGGGCTGGTTCGGTCCGGACCGGGCTTATCAAGCTTATCGGGCCTATTTTATATGTAAGATATATAGCATATTTTATTATTTCTATCTATAAAATTAGCATCATTCATTCTATATGCATGTAATTCAGTAAATTGTAACAATTAACATACTCTTTTCAACTTTAGATTCATATAATCTTTTCGATCAAGAAGTGAACTATCAGTGTAATATAATCCATCAAAATTTAAAACCATTAAAATTAAGAAACTGGGCTCGAATGGACCTCTGGTTAGGTATTATTAGTTCGGGCTAGTTCGGGCTTCTTAACAGGCTAGTCCGGTCTGGTTTCGGTTTGGGCTGAAACGGTGTCGGGTTTTACAAGCCGAGACCGAAACATGTCCATTAAGGTTCGGTCCGGGTTGGGTTCGGGTTATATCGGGCTGGCTCGGTCCGTGCTACCGGGCCGGGCCCATTTTTGACACCCTTAGTTTAACGGAATGATAATTTTGTGTGGGATTTCATGGATTGATGATGAAATTTTAATTTTTATGTTTGATGGGATGATTATGTGTTAGTTTTTATGTTTTATGGGATGATGATTTTTCACTTTATATGTTTGATGGGATGATAATTTTATGTGAGATTTCATGGATTAAAAGGTTTTTTTATTTATAAATTCTATTTATATATTATTATTTTATTTGTTGAATGTTATAGATGTTTATTGCATAGTGAATATATGCCCATATTTTCTATCCCAGTTTTTCTACAGGCTACTATATTAAACACGTATTAAACACATACCGTATTAATACCGTATAAGTTTTTTTTTAAAAACGAGTTATTGATCCCCATATCAAAGTCTGGCTTCGTTTAATACATATTTGTGTCCAAATTTTTGCCGTACCCAAACTTACTAACTATGGTTGAGACCACCTTTGGTCATCAATCAAAGTTTAAGGTCTAAACAACTAAATGGCCTTAAATCATCACAGATAAAAAAAAAGTTTTTTTTGGAGATATTTTGATCTAAACGTCGTATTTCTTGTATCAGTTCTAACAATTCGGACCGACGCCAGTTTATATGTCACACCCCAAAACCACGGCGTTTTAGTATGACCATGGGTTCCTCACAATGCAAGTACTTCCATACTAGAATCCGTTCACAGTACTTACAAATCATAGTTCTTCCATCAATCACAACACAGAGTAATGGGAAAATAAAAGGCAAATCAGAATAATAGTGGAAATCAATAAATAGAACCAGAAGCCATGTTTAACTGTGATAGATATATACCATAAAAGTTTATCTATTTGAAAACCATGACATAAATAAAAATACTACCAAGTACTTAATACTCAAATAAAACCATTATATGCCAAACATCGCTCGAAAATAAAGTAAATAAGCAAACTGAAACTTAAATAAGTCTTAATGAAATCTTGTCTCTCAGATAGAGATATCTTTACAAAACTTGTCCCTTAGCCATAGAAACAATCATCGCATTCACACGAAGGATCATGAGAATCATCTTCAGCTACTTCATTATCCGATAGAGCATTATCAGCTGATTCATTACCTACAAAACAATCTAAAAATTTATACATACAAGGGGGTGAGCAAACCACACACTTAGTGAGAAATTAGCACACATAAGCACACATGCATGAATTTTAAGGTTTATATGGTCTGTGAACTAGCATGCACAAGTAGCATCACACCTAAATACTAATGACGAATATTCAAGGACGAGGTGAATGAAACATACGACCGTGTTGCATGTAAAACATTACCCAAAAAATGAAGATACAATCCAAGTTCACTGACCTGTCATCATACCAGCATTCCCCTACACAGGCTTTTTCCTGGCATTACAGCAATAAGCCTCACTTTACTTCCCTGGGTGTGCACCCAGTCCATCGTACGAGCACTTAAACTGGATTCAACCTTAGGTTTCACCTGAAACACTAGAGGCTAGCTCCCAACCCATATTCGGAACTCTACTCCAACTATGAAAGGGTCCGAGCCCATGGCTGGTCCAAACATAAGCCTATGTCAATACTTAAACCCCTATTGGTAAGGGTTGCCTGTCACGGGATATTAAAACCTAAACCAAGAACATTACTAATGCAGGTACCCGTATCCTAGCTTAATGGACCAAGATAAATCATCCCATTTCACCCATCTGGATCCATTAGGACACAAGCAAATGATAAATAATCATGTTATTAAACATCTACATGTTATCAAACAATCCATAATCTACCAATCTAATACAGAGTTAATAATATGCACGAACGCATAAACAATTATCACAGTTATTGGATGATATGTTATTACACAGTAATCCAAATAAATAGTAAGCACATGCACATAGAAAACAAGAAAATACAACAAAGCTAATCCCTCACTTATAACTGGTAAACTAATTTCTACTCTGTAGCAGACAGAGTCCTTCCCTTGTTTCCATCGCCAGCTTACCTAGTGCGATTGACATATGATTAATACTTATGATTGTTTATTTATGCTTATAATAGGTGTGAGGACAACGATCATAATCTTTTTTGGAAGTCGCCACCTAGATTAAGGTCTAGGACCTTAGAAAATGTAAAATCTCACCCTAAGGTAAAACTTCGATTGACTCATGACCCTTAGATTGGATTTCTGGTCCATTAGAGATTGGGTAAGCATCAGGTTACGGTTATGGGAAGGGGTTAGACACCCAAACCGTCCGATCAAAATCAGTCTCCTATACCTTTTCTATGCTAGCCTCTATCTATTAAACCAAACCAAACCAAGTGGTTTGATATCATTGAACCGAATCTGTATCCATTAGATTGCCTACGTATCATGGAATTATTTTGAAAATCAGGTTCACCATCGTAGTTCAGGTGTGATTAAAGTTTATGATTGTGATTTATGCTTGTGCTTGATTAAGTTCATTGTTCAAGTTGAAGTTTATGCTTGAAAGGTTGAGAAACCCTATGGGTTAGGATCTAGATAGTCCATATGAACTGATAGATAGTTCTAGTGGATTTTTGGATAATCCTATTTGGGTCAAAATATGGATAACCCTTTCTGGGTTAGAATATGGATAACCCTATCTGGGTCGAAATGTGGATAACCCTTTTGGGTCAAAATATGGATGGATATCTTAGTGGATCTATGGATAATCTGAGTAGACTAAGGTGTGGATCCAAATTTGGGTTTCTCCCAAATGGCCTACGTATCCTAGGGTTTGACTTAGGAATCAGAATCCCGTAGTTCGGGATCAGGGTTGGAATGGGAATGAATATCCTAGTGGATATATGGATAGTGCAAGTGGACTAAGGTGTGGATCTGAATTTGGGATTCTTCCAAATGACCTATTATCCTAGGGTTTAACCTAGGAATCTGAATGCACATAGTTTGGACTGATAACCTGTTTTAGGTTAAGTATTGAGAACCTATTCTAGGTTTAGGGTTGAGAACCTATTCTAGGTTTAGGATATGTTGAGGGGAAAAATCATCCTGAGTTACCCTTTTCATCATAAGTTCTAATTTTGGAAGGTTTGACAAAGCATTCTCTTTCTTTATTAAGATTTTTTTTATTATTTCCATTATGCCCTTCCCAAGAATGTAGGTGCTTAAATGCACGTCCCCATGCCTAATATGTTTGCTAGGTGTACAGATATGACAGTTCGACTAGGGTGTTTCATAAATTAAATTATTATCAAAAATAAATTATTCATCTAAATATAGCATATAAAATATTTATGGCAAGAAATTCACATATAACAATATTGTTAGAAATGTCTCTCTAATATGGAATGCATTGCAAATAAGGCAAGAGCCTATATGACATGATCTAGTATGATCTAATATGCTAATCTAAGCATAGCAAGACTTAATATGGCAAGATCTAATATGCTAATCTAAGCATGACAAAATTTAATATGGCAAGATCTAATATGCATCTATATATCAATATGGTAAGTACCAATCATAAAATACAAATATGACATGAATTTTTTAAAAAAATGGTAAGATCTTATATGCTATTTTCTAAGCATAGTAAGACTTAAAATGGTAAGAAATCAATGTATGCATCTATATATCAATATGGTAAGTACCAATCATAGAAGGAAAATATGGCATGAATTTTTCAAAAAAGGTAAGATCTTATATGCTATTTTCTAAGCATAGTAAGACACAAAAATGATAATTATCAATATTTTACTAAATATGGTAAAAATTAATTTATTGTATCAATTATAGCAACACATGAAATATGGAAAATATGGTATGCACAATCCAAACAAAACATGTGAATTCTCCAAATATAGCCATTTATCCAAATATGATAGAATTTACTCAAACAATCAATTACATGTTACAATGAATGAGACATCAATGAAACCATTTTTTGAAAAGTGTAAAATTATCAAAAACATATGTTCAATGTTTTTTAAAAATTATAATTTTTATGAAGACATTTGAAAAGATTAATGACACAAAATTGTCAAAAATTGTGACACAAGGTATCAGACAATAGACAAAATATGAACTGCTTTCAGATTCTGTCACATTACACAAGAATGACCATAAGTAGGTCTTTTGTAACTCAAATAAAGCTCAATATTTTTTCACAGAAAGATGACTCAACATGTTATATTTCATATGAATGAGTCAAATCCCAACATAGAGCAAAAATAGGTCAAAGATATGCCCCAAGACCGGATATGTGCACTGGTCAAGTCTGTTCCAGATTTTTGACCAGTTGTACCATAAATTCCTAATAAAATCTTATACTTAATGAAAATTAAATCCAGACATATGTCCATGTAGATAACTGTCTGATCTAAAATTTCATTAAGAAAAACAAGTGAAAACAGTATATTTTCTTTGTGAAAAATGATCCTTTTCAATCATGCAAATCAGTACATCCAGACAGATTCAAAATGAGAGTAGTATGCACTTAAAAGTCAATATCAATTCAATAAAAAATAAAAAAAATACGAAACCAGTGCCATTTTTTAGAAGACTTTCATATCTAAAAAGTTCACATGAAATTGATTTCTTGATTATGGCCATAAGACCCTTGTCTAGAGACATTCTGATAGAGGATATGCATTATATCCGAGTAAAACTGCAATGTCAAAGACGAATTTTTTTGATATACTTTTCGAATTTCAAATGGAACAATTTCTAGGGTAAACTTATAACATATCAGAGAGACTCCCATAAAAATTTAGGCTTCAAAATCTAAGAAAAACTACATGTGATGCACGTCCTAATTTTGAATCCTAAATCTGAAAATTTTAAAATAGAAAACCACTTTATGAAACTTGTCAAAAACATCAAACATCATCATATAGCATTCAAAACTTCATCATTGAGTAGTTTAGACAAATCATCATTCATAAAAAATGCTAGACATAGGCATCCTAACATTAATATGCATGCAATAGAGCATTCCTGATCGAGATTTAATAGAAATAAGCTTTTTTTAAAGCAAAATCAATATTCAAGCATTCTAAAGACCTCTAAATTTGTTTAGGGTACTAACCCTATGCTCGAATGGAGCAAAACCATCGATGTAGGATGTTTGGAGATCGTATCAATCTCTTTAAAAACGAATCCTCCTTCTCCTTTTCTCTGCTTCTCTCTCTTCTCTTTCTCTCTTTTCTTTTTCTCTTTTCTTTCTTTTCTCTTCTTCTTCTCTCTTTCTTTCTTCCACTCTCATGTTTTCTCTCTCCTTGTCTCTCTTCTGGTCTGGAAAAAGAGCTCTTTCTCTCTTTCTCTTGGCCTATTTATGCTTTTCTCTACTCTTCTAGAAGATCCTTCTTTCTTTTTTTTCTTTTTCATCTAGAAAATCTTTTTTCCTTTTTTCTTCTTTCCTTTCTTTTCATCCTTCCCTTTTTCTATTCTCCCTCTCTTTCTCTCCACGTTTTTTTTCTCTTCCTTTCTTTCCTTTTTCTCCTTCTTCTTCTAGAAAATCCCTTCTCTCTTTCTTTTCTCTCTGTCCTTCTTCTACAAAATTCCTTCTTTCCTTTTCTTCTTCCTTCCTTTTTTTTTCTTTCTTCTTCTCTCTCTTTTCACGTTTTCTTTCTAGAAAACTTTTTTTTCTTCTTTCCTTTTTTTTTTTTTTTTCTTCTTCTTTCCTTTTTTTTCTTTCTTCTCTCTCTTTTCACGTTTTCTTTCTAGAAAATGTTTTTTTTTTCTTTTTTCTTTTTTTTTCCTTTTTTCTTTCCTTCCTCTTTCCTTCCTTTTTTTTTCCTTCTCTTTCCCTCTTTCACGTTTTCTTTTTAGAATTTTTTTCTTTTTCTTTTCCTTTTTTTTATTTCTTTCTCTTTCATTTTTTCTTTCTCCCTCTCTCTTTCCTTCCTTTTTTTTTCCTTCTCTTTCCCTCTTTCACGTTTTCTTTTTAGAATTTTTTTTCTTTTTCTTTTCCTCTTTTTATTTCTTTCTCTTTCATTTTTTCTTTCTCCCTCTCTCTTTCCCACGGCCTCTCTCTTTCCTACGGCCTCTCTCTTTCCTACGGCCTCTCTTTCCTAATCTCCCCTCACGGTCTCTCTTTTCTATTATATATATGTATATATATAAATAAATTAATATATATATAATATACCTATATATATATATTATATACAATAATATATTATACATTATACACATATAAAAAAAATGCATGCATATGGGCTGACGTGACTTGGTCTGGATTGGTCTGAGCTGGGCCGGGCTAAGTTAGACTAAGCTAGATTGAGCTGGTTTGGACCAAAGTTAACTTTTCCTATCATTTCATAGTCCATTTCTGCCACCATTCTACATGGAATTTTTTGATAGCCTCTATTCCAAATTTTCTATGTTCACTTTGTAGAACACTAAAATTGAGAAATGTTGGAACTTGAATCACTTCATTTGGAAATAAAATGGCCAACTTATGAATTTTTGAAGTTTAAACATGCCAATTATCGATAATTTGGCTAACCATTCTGCATGGGATCCTTCGAAAACTT
The DNA here is from genome assembly GCA_028583415.1 of Protea cynaroides. Taxonomy (NCBI): domain Eukaryota; kingdom Viridiplantae; phylum Streptophyta; class Magnoliopsida; order Proteales; family Proteaceae; genus Protea; species Protea cynaroides. The sequence continues at coordinate 49,867,085 of CM053271.1, read as the reverse complement.
CTACCAGAAATCCTTTACATCCACTTTGTAGAGTACTAAAAATGGAACATAATGAAATAGAAATTACATGATTTGGATATGGGGTGACCAAAATATGAATTTACAAAGATTAAATGATCATTTCCATATGTAAGTTTGCATGGGACCCTTCGGAGATTTCTACCCGAGATTTTTTACATCCACCTTGTAGAACATCACAAATGAAGAATAATGGCCTTGGAATCATCTGAATCTGACATAGAACGGCAAAGATATGAAGCTTTGAAGTTCTAACGATAATTTTGTATGAAAGCTTGCATGGGACCCACCGGTGACTTTTGTCCGGGATTTTTCATGTCCACTTTGAAGAGGACTGAAAATGAAGAATATTGGCCTTTGAATCATCTGATTCCGATATCAGATGACCAAGATATGATGACTTGAAGTTTGAATGATAATGTAAGCATCATATGATAATTACATAAATGCCCTGACACTTCAAACTGTGACATCTTCCTTGTTTGATGACAGAATTTGATGATTTTAGTCTCATTTTGAAGATAATTTTATGACCTGTACATCTAAGTAGGTAATATCCTATGACTCTGCTGTTGGGTTCCTTAAACGATCACAAACCCTTGGGTTAAAGGTCGAAAACCTGCTATATGTTGAGGGTGGCAAAAATGGGGTGCTTACAAATGCCCCTCTTTAGCCAAAATTGTTACCAATTGAAGGCTAAAGACAAAAAAATCACATTTTTGGATGTGAGTGAGATTACTTATTGGGCTGCACTTAGGGTAATTTGTCTTAAACTGCCTACGTATTCTAAGGGTGTTTTAGAAATCAAACCCAGAACGTAGTTCGACTGGCAAGAAAGTTTGTTTTTCTTGGAAAATTGATGATTGTTCTTCTTGTATGAAGCTAGGTTGTGAATACAAGGCTCATTTGTAGGCTGGGAACCTCTTCTTGCTGAGGTGAGACTCATGATGCAAGGTACGCGCGGGCTTGAACCCGACTTGATCCATTTGTAGGCTGATGAATCTCTTCTTGTATGAAGCTAGGCTGTGAATACAAAGCTCATTTGTAGGCTGAGAACCTCTTCTTGCTAAGGTGGAACTCATGATGCAAGGTATGCATGGGCTTAAACCTGACTTGATCCATTTGTAGGCTGATAAATCTCTTCTTGTACGAAGCTAGGCTGTGAATACAAGGCTCATTTGTAGGCTGGGAACCTCTTCTTGCTGAGGTGGGACTTATGATGCAAGGTATATGTGGGCTTGAACCCGACTTGATCCATTTGTAGGCTAATAAACCTCTTCTTGTATGAAGTTAGGCTGTGAATACAAGGCTAGTTTGTAGGCTGGGAACCTCTTCTGGTATGGAGCTATGCTGTGAATACAAGGCTGGTTGCACGAGCTTGAGCTCAGCTTTGATTTGTCTGGATGGAAGACTTAATGTCTTTTTAATGGTTGAACTGAGGCTCTTTTGATTGAGATTCTGAGATTGATTTTCTGAATAAGCTAGGGCTCTGCATTTGATTCACTTATAAGCTGAGATTGACTTGAACTTTGAATGAGCTAGGGCTCTACATTTGATTTACTAATAGGCTGGGATTGATTTGAACTTTGGATGAGCTAGGGCTCTGCATTTGATTCACTTATAGACTGAGATTGATTTGAACTTTGGATGAGTTAGGGCTCTGCATTTGATTCACTATAGGCTGAGATTGATTTGATCTTTGGATGAGCTAGGGCTCTGCATTTGATTCACTATAGGCTGATATTGATTTGATCTTTGGATGAGCTAGGACTTTGCATTTGATTCACTATAGACTGATATTGATTTGATCTTTGGATGAGTTAGGGCTCTGCATTCGATTATGAAATGAGCAAGAACTCAGAAGGTCACTTATAGGGTGAGGAATTTGCTATTGATTATGAAATGAATAAGAACTCAGAAGGTCACTTATAAGGTGAGGAATTTGCTATTGATTCTGAAATGAGCAAGAACTCAGAAGGTCACTTTTGTTATTGACTCTGAAATGAACAAGAACTCAGAAGGCCACTTATAGGGTGATACTAAATGACTCATCGTTGAAGTTCCTACTAGCTTTGGACCTTCGAGATTGAAAATTAAAATATCCATCTTGGAAGCTCTATGGCTATGAACCTTTGGGAATGAAAACTAGAATATCCTCTTAAGTAGCTTTGTTGCTATGAACCTTTAGGATGCTTGAAAGTGACCCACACATGAAGTCTTTGTTGACTTTGAACCTTTAGGGTTGAAATCTAACCCATCTTGGAATTCTCTTGATTTTGAACCTATACAGTGCTGGACATATTTGAAATGATGGTGAATTCCTTGACAGTTTTCCAAGGTTTTTTTGCCCCTGCTTTATTGGTGAAGGCATAAAACATGGCATCAATGGAAATGGTGTCATGGACTTTGCTAACATGATACTTATATTTGAAATTTACCATTTATGACTTGGTACTGCAAGTTTGACTCAATTTTAGCACAGTAGTGATTACTTGATTGCTCCTTTGGAAGGGTTCCATGTAATTTGAAAGTGATGATTTTCTTCAGCCAACATTGGTGTTGTTGGATTTTGGATTGAAAGAAACTTTAGCGAGGATTTTGGACAAGAATGAGGGGAGCTTGACGGTCTCTAACCAAAGTGATTTTATTGATTAACCTTGATGTTAAACTGTCGAGGGACATCTGGTCAACTAAGTTCTTTGGCTATGCACTATGGTAGACCAAATTGGTAGAATAGCCAAGCGGCAATGAAATGTGACATGGGTTTGGCCCTTGATCTAGGCTCAAGAAAAGCTCAGGGCTTTGCAACATTATTGTGCCAATTTTAAAAGATGAATGAACCATGGTCCCAAAGTAGGCACGAGGAGCAAAGGATTTGAAGTGTTCCATCAGAGAATTTGGTGATCAAATCCTAATAGGTGAGTGACCACATTAGATTTTCTTCATCAACAGGATTGGAAGAACTGAGAAATTGGCAAAAACCAACTTGGACAGACCTACTTCTATTGACTAGGAAAGTTAGTGACTTCAGCTAGACAATGGATCCTAGATGTAATGCTCATGATCAAGTTCAATTCCTCTACATAGGGTATATCTATGCCCCAGTGTCTGCATGTTGTGACAGACCACTACTATAGTGTGCTAGGGGTAAGATAGAAGGAAATGGGCAATCCAACAGAGTTGGAACTAGTTTGAATCTGGATTGCATCAAGAATTTGACCATGCTTCCAAGGTCAAGGGAAGATTGACAGATTGATTGCAGAAAGTGACTTCATAGATAAATCCTTCTTGAATCTTGAAAAATGAGGGAGCCGATGATTTGATGAATTTGGCTACATCCATAACCAGGCCATGAGAATTTGTCCTCGTGACAAAAGGATTTGAAGATAGAATTTTGTTGAAAGGCAATGCTATGGAGCCCAATAGATGATGGTTTGTTCAACTCCTCCGAGTATGATTCACTGGAGAGCAAGAGGCGTTCCTTTTCTTATGGAGGGTAGACTGGATATGACACTTGTCTACATGAACCACTGGATTTTTCTATGAAGGGCCAATGAGGGTAATGCTTTAGGATTGTATCAGGTCGCCTATCACCACTGAGGTATTATGGGTTGCCCATTGAGGTTTCTTAGGTTGCTTTTCCTTGCTGAGGTTTCTTTTATTCCCTTTTTTTTTTGCAAACCCCATCTTGGGTTGAATAAAAAGTCCTAATATGGTGAGGATATTGCCAAAATTATGGTCCTATCTAATGGTCTGAAACCCTTAGGGGAAATCTGAATGGCATGACTTTCATGACAAATGAATAGCCTTGCCCACTGTTTAAGTTGACACCTACACACATTGATAGGCAGGCAGCTATTTAAATCATCACTAAAAGTGACCTTAGGGAAATACAGTCCCACACCAAAAATAAAAATGGTACCGAATTATGTTTTTCTTTCTTGGAGATGTTCAGATGGAACACATGTCTCAACAAGCTGCATCGGGATGTTGAATCAGTCGTAATCATATCTGGGCCTGAAACCTTTAAGTTTGTTGACAAGTATTGATGTTGAAGGTCCGAGAGGACTGATGTGAAACTGTCCACATGGGTCTACCATTGGAAGAGTGTTTGGTTGTTTATGTAGAATGGATTTATCTTACAGAGAAGATCCCATTTTATTGGCTTGAGAAATGAAGGACTTATAGGAACCTTGGGAAGCCGTTAGATGTAATGAACGACAGATGAGAGTTCCAGCTAGATTCATGAATTTATACATAAAATGATGACATGATCATGAGATACAATGCCATAAAAATTGATAATCAAAAGAAGGGCTTGTGATAGAGACTCCTTGGAAGGCCGTCAGATTGATAGACGGGAGAGAGAGTCTAATGCTGATGAGAAATATTTCTCTGATGATGAAGAAGTGATGAGATCGTCTCTTATAAAGGGGGGCTGTAATTGGCCAAAATCAAAAGTTCGGTCCAACATGCTGTGAATCTCGAAGAGCGATCGCACTTGCTATTAGGATTTAATTGGAACTACCATCCTCTTGGAGTGAGAGGGACAATTGGCTTACTGTCGAGCTCCAATGCCATTCAACATCTTACTATTTTCTTCTTTTTTTTTTGGATGTGGAGGCCACATAATGCAGTGCTTCGCTTGATCACAAAGTTGAATCATGACTTTCAATATTAGATTTGAATCTTCTTCTTCCAAATATTTCCAAACAGATAGAACATCTTTGCCCCAGTTAGTACTCTGATCTTCTGTAAACTTTATGAGCATTTGTGACTGCTCATCTAGATCTAATTTTATCTGAATGGTGAATTCGTATGCTGTCTTTTGGAAGTTAATCATCACCTATTGTCTGATGTGACTACCTCCCATTATTGATGTAGATAAAACATAGGCTTGAATTATCTTTTTTTTCTTTTTTTTCTTTTTGTTTTTTTTTGGTATTCCAATGACCTCATTCTTTGATTTTGGGATTGGTCATTCATCATGTATCTCTTGCTTGCAGATGATGTACTTTGTAAGAACTTTAAAATTTCTATCTTTTTGGTGGCACATCTATCCTCCATTCATTTGTACTGATTGGCTGACCTACTGATATGATCTGTTACTATCTAATGCTTTCCTAGGAATCTTTTCATAGGTAGAACAAATGGCAGCTTCTCCAACACATGTTTCTTGAGAGTACTCTTGTGTCTCCCGATTGATCATTTAAAGCTTTCCCAGACGGGTTGGACCTTTCTTTCTTAAGAGGCCAGATGGCATAGAAGTTCAAGAGATGGCTCATTGTTTCAATCATCTTCAGAGTCAGAATTGACTGCGCACGTAGAATAGGAGGATGTATGAGACTGGGAGGAAATGTATGGAAGAGACAAAGCACAGAGTTTGAAATCCTAGACGGGGTGATTTTTTTTTACTTACAGGACAGATTGGACTGGACTTGTCAACAAGCATATCAATCTTAAACCTAGACATGGATGACCTATCGAATACCGATAATAGAAAGTTGAAACAACTAGTTCGTCCAAGCGGCTCCAGTTGGGCATAACACCTTCGACGACCACCTTCAGTCGTTGTGGGAATAAATCTTCCTTCAGACCTCTAACAGCAGGACTCATCATGCCCCTCTATCAATAGGTGCAAGATGCCTACCTTTAAGGGTTCCATACAATTCTTACACCTTTTTTTTTTCTTAGTTTGGGATCCATTCATAACCTGACTATTGCTTTTTAAGCTCAAGGTTACTCTGGTTTATGCCCCAGTTTGGGGTTCAATGGATTTCTTCATTAGACCACTCTCAATTTGGGTCTAAGATCAATTTGGTTCATGCTCTAGTCTAGGACATAATGGCTTTCCACATTGGACCATACTCAATTTGGGTCCAAGTTCAATTTGGTTCATGCCCAACTTAAGGCTCAAGGGCTTTCCTCATTGGACTGTACTCAATTCAGGTCCAAAGTCAATTTGGTTCATGCCCAACTTAGGGCTCAAGGGCTTTCCTCATTGGACTGTACTCAATTCAGGTCCAAAGTCAATTTGGTTCATGCCCAACTTAGGGCTCAAGGGCTTTCCTCATTGGACCGCACTCAATTCAAGCCCAAGGTCAATCTGGTCCATGCCCCAGTTCAGGGGTCATTGGCTTTCCTCATTGGACCGCACTCAATTTGGGTCCAAGTTCAATCTAGTTTGTGCCCCAGTTCAAGGGTCATGGGCTTTTCTCATTGGATCGCACTTAATTTGGGTCCAAGTTTAATCTGGTTCATGCCCCAGTTCAGAGGAGGCTTTCCTCATTGATCACACTCAATTTGGGTCTAAGTTCAATTTGGTTCAAGCCCCAGTTTATGGGTTAAGGGTTTCATTATTGGACATTCCCTAGCAGTGATTCTGGTTCTTATCCTAGCCTGGGGCATATCGGATCTCATCTTTGGTCTACCCTACTGCTCGGGAAAATTTCATTCCTCCTCTTTGAATAATGAGAAATATGAGGGCAACTCTTTGTATTCTAGCATTTCCTTGGCCAATGGGGTAGAAATGCCCGAGATGGGATAGCACTATCATAGCTGAAGTTTTATGGTCTCCTGATGACTACAAAATCTGGAATTGATCTTTACTGACAGGCAATGAGGAATGCTTCTTATTCGCCATTCCTAACGAGCAATCCTAACTTGTAGCACTGGGCTATGATGGACATGGATCAGGTTCTAATTAATAAAGCCAAAGGTGGATTTTAAATTGGTCTCCGATTGAGAGAGACAAGGTTAACTTTGAACTGGTCTCTAATTGATAGAGATCAAGATTGACTTTGAATTGGTCTCTGATTGATAGAGATCAAGATTGATAGTCATGGACTGGGCTCTAATTGTTAGAGGCAAAGATTGCTTGAGTTGGGCTCCGATTGATAGAGGCCAAGGATGACAATCATGGATTAGACTCTAATTGCTAGAGATGATAGATTGATTGAGGTGAAATGACTAAAATTCTCTTTGATTCCTTCATGAAATGGAACATGGACCAGAGATAATAGTTGAACATGCCTAGAGGTTAACTCCTGCTCACATTGAGTTCAAATGAATGGAACATTTCTTAGTTCCAACATGAATTGGAACCTGAACTGGACTTGATGGTTAGACAAGCCTAGGGGCTAATTAAATTCAAATGAATGGAACTTTTCTTAGTTCTAACATGAATCAAAACCTGAACCAAAGTTGATGGTTGGATAGGCCTAGTGGCTAATTGAATTTAGATGAAATGAAACTCTTCTTAGTTCCAACATGAATCAGAACCTGAACCAAAGTTGATGGTTGGCCAATGGAACTCTTCTTAGTTCCAACATGAATCAGAACCCTAACCAAAGTTGATGGTCGGATAATGGAACTCTTTTTAGTTCCAACATGAATCAGGACCCTAACTAAAGTTGATGGTTGGATAAGCCTAGTGGCTAATTGAATTCAAATTAATGGAACTTTTCCTAGTTCTGACATGAATCAGAACCCTAACCAAAGTTAATGGTTGGATAAGCCTAGTGGCTAATTAAATTCAGATGAATGGAACTTTTCCTAGTTCCGACATGAACCGGAACCTAAACAGGAGGTGAAGGGTGAAAAGCCTAGGGGCCGAATGCCTCCTCCATTTTAACATGCTGGGAGTGATGATTGAACCTCCCTAGGGGTTAAACCCTTATTCAGTTCTGAGATGAACCAAAAATGGTGGTTGAATCTGGGGCTGAATATTTCTTTGATTCTGAGATGAAGTGGATGTGATTGAATTGCCTAAGGGCTGAATCTTTTCTTAATTCTGGATGAACCAAAATGATGATTGGACCTGCCCAGGGATTGAATCTTTCCTTAATTCAAAGGTGAATCAAGAAGGGTGATTGGACATACCTAAGGGCTAAATCTCTCCTTAAGTCAGAGGCGAATGGAGAACGGTGATTGGATTTTCCAAGGGATTGAAATTCTCCTTAATTCAGAGGTGAATGGAGAATGGTGATTTGATTTGCCTAGGGACTAAAACACTCCTTAATTCTGAGATGAATTGAGAATAGTGATTGGATTAGCCTAAGGGCTAAATCTTTCCTTAATTCAGAGATGAACCGGGAACTATGATTGGATTTGCCTAGGGGCTGAATCTTTCCTTAATTCTGAAGTAAATCGAGAATGGTGATTGGATTGCCTAGGGGATGAATCTCCCCTTATTTTAGAGGTGAATGGAGAATGATGATTTGATTTTCCTAGGGACTAAATCTCTCCTTAATTCTAAGATGAATTGAGAACAATGATTGGATTTGCCTAGGGGCTGAATCTTTCCTTAATTCAGAGATGAATCGGGAACTATGATTGGATTTGCCTAGGGGCTGAATCTTTCCTTAATTCTAAAGTAAATCGAGAACGGTGATTGGATTTTCCTAGGGGCTGAATCTCCCCTTATTTCAGAGGTGAATGGAGAATGGTGATTTATTTAGCCAGGGACTAAATCTCTCTTTAATTCTGAGATGAATTGAGAACAATGATTGGATTTGCCTAGGGGCTGAATCTTTCCTTAATTCAGAGATGAATTGAGAACTATGATTGGATTTGCCTAAGGGCTGATTCTTTCCTTAATTCAGAGATGAATCGAGAACTATGATTGGATTTTCTTAGGGGCTGAATCTTTCCTTAATTCTAAGGTAAATCGAGAACGGTGATTGGATTTGCCTCGGGGCTAAAACTCTCCTTGATTATGAGATGAACTGAATATGATATTTGAGTAAGCCTAAGGACTAATTATACGGGAATATTGTAAACTTTTTCAGGTATAGGTGCATGTCGCTGCCTAAACTGAATGCTCTATTAGACCAGATTGGCTGAGTTACTGATTGTGTTACCAAATCTGGTTACCTTCTTTCTTACACAATTTGATGTTCAATAAAGATCTAGATTCAAGACTTCCATTGATTCATTTAGAAAGATAACATGGATGGATCTCAAGGTGGGAGATCAAGACAATTCCCTAGTTGTAGGGGCTTGCCACCCTAAAAGGGTGGATATAGTTGCGGATTGATTCTCTTTTCCAAAGGCATTGAAACTCAATGGAGAAATATCAAGATTCTAGACATCTACAGAAATGGAAGAAGTCACATGCACAAACAAAGATGACTTAACCAAACAAAGTTAGCTCCCTCATAAGGGCGGTTGGGTAAACATTATCCAAGTCAATTTAGTTGAATTTGGTTAAACCATGTGTTCGGTCTTGGGACCTCGTGATTCCAAAAATAGATAATCAGTAGTACCAAGGTTAGGCCACTTAGGTTACCAAATTCAATGAAATTGAAATGGATATATTAATCCGTTGTCCTTATTAGGGATGGTTAGCAAAAGTGGTTCATGGAGGAACAAACTAGTAAATTTTTTCTTGACCATGGAATCTATGTCTTGACAGGGATTTTTTGTTCATTTTTTGAAATCGATGTGTTAACAATGAGAGATTCGACACATCGAGCTTACTTAATGGAGGGTGTATAGTGACCGTCTACTATGATGTAAAATAGGTGTATACATACCTCATACTCCCAATGGGTGAGAGTTCAAGATGCTTATCGTGTAGATTCTAACATGTTGACCAATCGAGGACAAAAATGGGCAGAATTTTGACGTCTCGAGCATGGATGTCATGGTTAAGCAAGATTTTACTGGGTCGATTCAGGGATGAACCAAAAATAACAAACATTGGGCTACAATCTGGGTTAGGATAGAAAAGGCCACCTTGACAAGGATGGGATAACCTATCACCGAATGTCCGATAAATAATGGGCTCCCAATCTCTTTATATACTATGTTGCAAGAATCAAGCGACGTGGAGTAGCATAACACATTCCCAAGCGGACCCAAGAAACGCTCGTTAGAGGCCGCTCGCCAGTCGTGGTCTCACAAAGTACAGGCCAAGGTTGTGTGTTTCACCTAGCGGGCTGCCCCATATGCATGGGACCCGGTTCGGCTACTCGCACGAATGTGTGACTGAACCCATTCCCCCCAAAACAATATCATACAAGCATAAATATAGTACCCTAAGAGCTAGCATCCAATTCACACAAGGAAAGTTTTTATTTAGGAGTTTGACGTTTATATCCCTAGTGAAGTCGCCAGTATGAGGACAAAGATTGTAATATTTTTTGGAAGTCACCACCTAAATTAAGGTCTAGGACCTTAGAAAATGTGAAATCTCACCCTAAGGTAAAACTTCGATTGACTCATGACCCTTAGATTGGATTTCTGGTCCATCAGAGATTGGGTAAGCATCAGGTTACAGTTATGGGCAGGGGTTAGGCACCTAAACCGCCCGATCAAAATCGGTTTCCTATACCTTTCCTATGCTAGCCTCTATCTATTAAACCAAACCAAACCATGTGATTTGATATCATTGAACCGAATCTGTATCCATCAGATTGCCTACGTATCACGAAATTATTTCAAAAATCAGGTTCACCATCGTAGTTCAGGTGTGATTAAAGTTTATGGTTGTGATTTATGCTTGTGCTTGATTAAGTTCATTGTTCAAGTTGAAGTTTATGCTTGAAAAGTTGAGAAACCCTATGGGTTAGGATCTGGATAGTCCATATGAACTGATAGATAGTTCTAGTGGATCTATGGATAACCCTATTTGGGTCAAAATATGGATAACCCTTTTTGGGTTAGAATATGGATAACCCTATCTGGATCGAAATGTGGATAACCCTTTTGGATGAAAATATGGATGGATAACCTATTGGATCTATGATAGTCCGAGTGTGGATCCAAATTTGGGTTTTTCCCAAATGGCCTATGTATCCTGGGGTTTAACCTAGGAATCAGAATCCACATAGTTCGGGATTTGGGTTGGAATGGGAATGAATATCCTAGTGGATATATGGATAGTCCAAGTAGACTAAGGTGTGGATCTGAATTTGTGATTCTTCCAAATGGCCTACTATCCTAGGGTTTAACCTAGGAATCAAAATCCACATAGTTTGGACTGATAACCTATTTTAGGTTAAGGATTGAGAATCTATTCTACGTTTAGGGTTGAGAACCTATTCTAGGTTTAGGATATGTTGAGGGGCAAAATCATCCTGAGTTACCCTTTTCATCCTAAGTTCTAATTTTGGAAGGTTTGGCAAAGCATTCTCTTTATTTATTAAGATTTTTTATTATTTCCATTATGCCCTTCCCAAGAATGTGGGTGCTTAAATGCATGTCCCCACGCCTAATATGTTTGCTAGGTGTACAGATATGGCAATTTGACTAGGGTGTTGCAAAAATTAAATTATTGTCAAAAATAAATTATTCATCTAAATATGGCATATAAATCATTTATGGTAAGAAATTCACATATAGCAAGATTGTTAGAAATATCTCCCTAATATGGTATGCATTACAAATAAGGCAAGAGCCTATATGGCATGATCTAGTATGCTATCTTATAAGCATGGCAAGACCTAATATGACAAAATCTAATATGCTAATCTAAGCATGACAAGACTTAATATGGCAAGATCTAATATGCTAATCTAAGCATGGCAAGACTTAATATGGCAAGATCTAATATGTATCTATATATCAATATGGTAAGTACCAATCATAGAATGCAAATATGACATGAATTTTTTAAAAAAAGATAAGATCTTATATGCTATTTTCTAAGCATAGTAAGACTTAAAATGATAAGAAATCATTGTATGCGTCTATATATCAATATGATAAGTACCAATCATAGAATGCAAATATGGCATGAATTGTTCAAAAAAGGTAAGATCTTATATGCTATTTTCTAAGCATAATAAGACTTAAAAATGGTAATTATCAAGATTTTGCTAAATATGGTAAAAATAATTTTATTCTACCAAATATAGACAGATGGAATATGACAAATATGATATGCACAATCCAAACAAAGCATATGAATGCTCCAAATATAGCCATTTATCCAAATATGACAGAATTTATTCAAACAATCAATTGTATGTTACAATGAATGAGACATCAATGAAACCTTTTTTTGAAAAGTACAAAATTATCAAAAACATATGTTCAATATTCTTTGAAAAATTATAATTTTTATGAAGACATTTGGAAAGATTAATGACTCAAAACTGTCAAAATTGTGACATAAGGTTTCAGATAATGGACAAAATATGAACTGTTTTCAGATTCTGTCACATTACACAAGAATGACCATAAGTAGGTCTTCTGTAACTTAAATCAAGCTCAATTTTTTTTCATAGAAAGATGACTCAACATTTTATATTTCATTTGAAGGAGTAAAATCCCAAAAAAGAGCAAAAACTGGTCAAAGATATGCCCCAAGATCGGATATGCACTAGTCAAGTCTGTTCCAGATTTTTGACCAGTTGCACCATAAATTCTAAATAAAATCTTATACTTAATGAAAATTAAATCCAGACATATGTCCATGTAGATAACTCTCTGATATAAAATTTTATCAAGAAAAATAAGTAAAAACAGTATATTTTCTTTCTGAAAAATGATCATTTTCAATCATGCAAATTAGTACATCTTGACAGATTCAAAATCAGAGTACTATGCACTCTGATTATGGACATAAGATCCTTGTCTCGAGATTTTCTGATAGAGGATATGCATTATATCCGAGTAAAACTGCAATGTCGAAGATGAATTTTTTGATATACTTTCCCAATTCCAAATGGAACGAAATTTTTAGGGTAGTCTTATAATATATCAGAGACTCGCATAAAAATTTGGGCTTCAAAATCTAAGAAAAACTTCATGTGATGCACGTCCTAAATTTGAATCCTAAATATAAAAATTTTGGATTAGAAAATCACTTTATGAAACTTGTCAAAAACATCAAATATCATCATATAGCATTCAAAACTTCATCATTGAGTAGTTTAGACAAATCATCATTCATAAAAAATGCTAGACATAGGCATCCTAACATTAATATGCATGCAATAGAGCATCTCTGATCGAGATTTAATGGAAATAAACTTTTTTTCAAGCAAAATCAATATTCAAGCATTCTAAAGACCTCTAAATTTGTTTAGGGTACACCCTATGCTCGAATGGAGCGAAACCGTCGATGTAGGACATATGGAGATCGTATCAATCTCTTTAAAAACGAATCCTCCTTCTCCTTTTTTCTGCTTCTCTCTCTCTTCTCTCTCTTTTTTTTTCTCTTTTCTTTCTTTTCTCTTCTTCTTCTCTCTTTATTTCTCCTTCTCTCACATTTTCTCTCTCCTCATGTCCTCTCTCTCCTTGTCTCTCTTTTGGTATGGAAAGAGCTCTTTCTCTCTTTCTCTTGGCCTATTTATGCTTTTCTCTCCTCTTCGAGAAGATCCTTCTTTCATTTTCTTCTAGAAAATGCTTTTTTCCTTTTTTTCTTCTTTCCTTTCTTCTCATCCTTCCCTTTTTCTCTTCTCCCTCTCTTTCTCTCCACGTTTTTTCTTCTCTTCCTTTCTTTCTTTTTTCTCCTTCTTCTTTTAGAAAATCCCTTTTCTCTTTCCTTTCTCTCTTTTCTTCTTCTAGAAAATTCCTTCTTTCCTTTTCTTCTTCCTTCTTTTTTTTTTCTTTCTTGTTTTCTCTCTTTTCATGTTTTCTCTCTAGAAAACATATTTTTTTCTTCTTTCCTTTTTTTTTTCTTCTTTTTTCCTTTTTTTCTTTCTTCTTCTCTCTCTTTTCACGTTTTCTTTCTTGAAAACATTTTTTTTCTTTTTTCTTTTTCTTTCCTTCCTCTTTCCTTCCTTTTTTTTCCCTTCTCCCTCTCTCTTTCACGTTTTCTTTGTAGAAAACATTTTTTTCTTTTTCTTTTCCTTTTTTTTTATTTCTCTCTCTTTCCTTTTTTCCTTCTCCCTCTCTCTTTCCTACGTCCTTTCTTTCCTAATCTCCCCTCACGGCCTCTCTTTCCTATAATATATATGTATATATAAATATATTAATATATATAATATACCTATAAGATATATATATATTATATTATATACAATAATATATTATACATTATATACATATAAAAGAAATGCATGCATATGGGCTAACGTGACTTGGTCTGGATTGGTTTGAGCTAGACTGAGCTAAGTTAGACTAAGCTGGATTGAACTGGGTTGGACCAAAGTTAACTTTTCTTATCATTTTATAGTCCATTTCTGCCACCATTCCACATGAAATTTTTCGATAGCTTCTAATTCTAAATTTTCTACGTTCACTTTGTAGAATACTAAAAATGAGGAAATTGAAACTTGAATCACCTCATTTGGAAATAAAATGGTCAACTTATGAATTTTTAAAGTTTAAGCAGGCCAATTATCGATAATTTATCTAACCATTCTGCATGGGATCCTTTGGAGACTTCTACCAGAAATCCTTTACGTCCACTTTGTAGAGTACTAAAAATGAAACATAATAAAACTGAAATTACCTGATTTGGATATGAGGTGACCGAAATATGAATTTTCAACGATTAAATGATCATTTTCATGTGTAATTTTGCATGGGACCCTTTGGAGACTTCTACCCGAGATTTTTTATGTCCACATTGTAGAACATCAAAAATGAAGAATAATGGCCTTGGAATCATCTGAATCCGATGTAGAATGACAAAGATATAAAGCTTTGAAGTTCTAACGATAATTTTATATGAAAGCTTGCATGGGGCCCACCGGTGACTTTTATCTGAGATTTTTCACTTCCACATTGAAGAAGACTAAAAATGAGGAATATTGGCCTTTGAATCATTTGATTCCGATATCAGATGACCAAGATATGATGACTTGAAGTTTAAATGATAATGCATGCATCATACGATAATTACATAAATACCCTTGCACTTCAAACTGTGATATCTTTCTTGTTTGATGTCAGAATTTGATGATTTCGGTCTCATTTCGAAGATAATTTCACGACCTGTACATCCAAGTAGGTAATATCCTATGACCCTGCTGTGGGGTTCCTTAAACGATCACATACCCTTGGGTTAAAGGCCGAAAATCTACTATATGGGTTGCTGAGGGTGGCAAAAATGGGGTGCTTACAATAGGTCTAATGTAACATCATTAGTGTTTGGAACATGTCCTAAGGTCAGTTGGTCAAGTCTCAAGATCCCTGGTTGAAGATTAAACCAAAAGAGGCTTAATGTCAAGAGGTGGTCGATCAGACTCATTTCATTAACCGGTTAAGTATTTTGGTCAATATTGATTCTAGAGGCTTGCACCTCTTTGAGTCCACTTTTACAAAGGTCTTATGATAGGTTCCAACCACTGGTTAAGATAGAATCATATTCCCATAGTTTATATGCAAGTATGGTTCTCGACTGTGAATGTCGACTGTGCAACCATTCTTGCTTACACTCTTGGGGATACATTCTAATCAAATCATTCCACAACTTTCATTACATCATTCCTGAGGTGTGGAATAGTCAGCTTAGTCCAGATGGTCAATTGGGATTGAAAATACCAAGTTTATACCTCACTATGACTCGGGCGGTCGATCACTGTCTGGGTGGTCGATCAGACCAATTTGGTCGACCGCCCTTGTAGATTGCCTTGTACCAGTAAGCTCAGATTGAATCCAATTCGATCTGTTCTCCATGGTACAGGGTCGAGGGTAATCCCAGAGGGTTTCTAAGGGTCTATACTACATTAATGACTACTTCCCAATAATTATTCAATACCATAATTCCATATCATGATCTACATTTATACTTTTACATCGGCTAGCTATATTGGTACATTATTAACAATTCTACCTTGCTGGTCATCAATGGCAATTGGGAATGATGATTCCCACAGATCAGAAGTTGGCTTTTACCTCATAAGTTCACAACAAGGTCATTCTAGGTAAAAAAAGATTAGTATAATGGTTACCTTAGAGTTTTTCCAATTATATACAGCAAAAAGCTTAAGAGAGGACCTTCAATGGTGATTCTTCCTCTTCTTCTTCCTTCAGTCTTGTTCAATTCTCTCTCTCTCTCTCTCTCTCTCTCTCTCTCTCTCTTTCTCTCTAAACATGTTAGAGCTTCTAGGGTTTTCAATTTAGGGACTTAGGGAGTTTTTTTTAAGGAGTTATCTAAGAGTTAGAGTTGTATTGCAACTCCTTCCTTGAGAGTCTTAGTACTAGGGAAAGAGTGTTATAGGAGGCTTGAAGGTTGTCAATTGACACTCTAATACAATTAAGGATGGGTCCCACATGATTTGGGATGATTATGGGTGATTGGGATCCAGCTAAAACCAATCCCAAACAATTAGACTCAAATTGGCCCAATTCTGGGATCAAGTGGTCGATCACTGGGTGGGTGGCCGATCAAGCTCATTTCATTGACCACCTTGGTCGACCACCAAACCTGAATTGATTTAGGTTGGCTAAGTCATGGTTTGTTTGATCAATTTTTCCAAACAAAACTTTCACACTTGAAGTAAAAAGGGTTTTCACTCTTACCTACAATTCAATATAATCCGATGCAGATACATATGCTAGGCTCAGCGGAACCTGTTACGTGAGAAAAATTTAAATTAGCTCGTATTTTTGGATGCAGGTTTCATATTATAACTCATTGAATCATGTTTTATCCAACTCCTTTCAAATTAGGATTCACTTTTATTTACTCTTAAAATTTACCTTTTCAAATCAATTTGGGGTTGGTTTCTAGACTTGCCATACCAAGTCGAGGGTTTTTGTTGCCAAACAACCATTGATTTTAAAAATTCAAATTTACATGGTCTGTCACACCCCAAAATAGCAGTTTGAAAATTTTTTTGGGATACAAATGGATCAACACCTTTGTTTGGATGTAATCCCACTAAGACCTCATAAGCAGTGCACACACATATCAACCACTACCAACACAATGCCACATCCATAATCCACAATAGTAAATAGCGAAAGATACTAAATAACCATGAACATTCTAATTGTAATTAAAGATAATATTATCAGTGTGTTACATCTTTTAAAACTTTGTTCATTGACTATCTCCATAAACCAAAACCTTAAAGTATCATTGCCCTATAAATCACGGGCTACTAGTTGTAATAAAATAATCCTAAGACAATAGTAAAGGAAAACTATTCACTGTTCCAAAACTTTTCATCAAGACCCTTATCTATCGAAGACACATGCATCACATTCGTAGTCCGTGTGATGTGCTTCATCCTTATACGATATTCCTTGTAACTGGGCCAGGTGAGAGATAGCCGGTGCATGCAGATAATCAGTAAGTATGGTACGTGCAATATCGACTAAAAAGAATGGTATACGTGAGGGTCAGCTTTCCAATATGAGCTCAGTGAGAAACAGATAGGCAAGCAAACAAATATGCATGATCAGTTTATTACACACAATAATGCAAGAGTCCAGTATCTGTATGCTAGTGTGCTATGGTAAGGCCTAGCCACACTTCCCAGAAGCTGACTACAACCTCCATGCGTGGGAGTATTGGATACTCACCAGCCTACTCCAATAATCCTGGTGTTCCCACATGACATCCCAATCAAAATGGTGATTGGACAGCTTGTCCGACCAATGACGCCTCTAATGAACACTGCCAACCCTTCCCCCTTATCACTCTACCCTACCAATACCTGAACCCTTACTGGCCAGGGTTGCATACAGGGGTAGTGCCACTAACCAATCCTACATGTCATTTGATGTATCCCTCTCACTGATCCCAGCAGGAATCCCAAACCATCCGTTTTGCCCCCCCCCCCCAAGATGCTGTCATCCCGCTAGGGGTGAGTGACATACTCGTCAATATTTACTTAGCAGGTTGGGTTTAGCAGTCCTCGACCGTTTCACCCCTATCTACTATATTACAATCACATATATTCACTTATCAATTACATATTATAAATGCAAATGCATGCTCACGGCAGTTATTGGATGACATGTTATCACAACAAGCAAATGGCACAACAAGCATATATCATAAACACTCCAAAATTCATTAGGGGTTCTATTCCTCACATGGTATTATGAAATTATGGTTTTTCACGCTTGGATAATCAGTGATCCTGATGTGCTCTACACTTATATAATGTGTGGGAACATGGGTTACGATTTCTATATTATTTCTCATCAATTTATCGATGTTTGGGGCTAGTCGGTCAGTGTTTCGGTCGCTACTGTCACGTCTATTGGATCATTCGATAGAGACCAGAGCTTTTTACTAGGGGTCGGTCACTGAGTCGGTTGGTATAGTATCATTGGCTACTTCATCATCCGGCTACCTCCAGAGACCCTTCTGGGGTTAGTCGGTCGCTACGCTGGCTTTTACAGTGTATCGTCCGGTGTATCGACCATCCATTTTTGAAGGTCAATTAATGGTCTTCCATATTAGAATTTTCATATAAACTTAGTCCATACCTTGCTAGCCTAATGTAGTCCAGTGGCAGGATACCTCTTATGTCTATGTACCATCATAACAAACATGAAATTCAGTGTTTAACCTAGGTCATTCATTGAGAATAAGTATCTTCAATATCAAGAAGCAATACTAATTATATTATTAATGAAGAATGAGTATTCATCACTTCTTATTTAATCATTCGATGGAGCATTGAGTTTTGCATTAGTATTTATAGAAGGTTAAGGGTTTTACGGATGATGGCTTGACCAATGTTGATGGGAGGTGTACGTGTTGACAATTCTCCAACACAATATTCAGTCAAGCTTCACCTTCTTCCTCTCCTTCCACTTTCTCCCTTCCTATGAAAATGTGTCAGAGTTTTTCTAAGACTGATGAGTACTCTGAGGAGGATGAAAAGGTAGGTTTTTATTCTATTAAGGTTTCCTTGTTGGGGTAAAACTTCTAGCTTGAATGCGGGACTCCTAAGGAGTTACCAAGTGGCAAGAGTTTGAATGAAGGAGGGACTCCTTCCCTTTTATAACTCCAAAGGTAGTTAAGATAGGTGTGGGTGCTTCAAGATTCGTCTATCGGTCCTAGGAATATCTTAAATAGCTTCCCAAAACAGAACCAAATGTTAATCTCGAGAATGGGTCAGTTTTGGCTTAGCCGGTCGATGCTTTTGGTCCTTGTACAATCAAAATTCCCAACCTCTTGGTAGTGACCGACCCCCCTTTAAAGTTACACATCAATGTATAGTTAGAAAAATCTATGGGTGTAAAGGTACCAATCGTGTTAGTCCTCAATTTGGCATTGAATCAGGTTCAACTATGGTGGAACACCCTGGCATAAGAGAAAATCTGAGTTAGGCTGGATTTTCTAGGTGCGGGTTTTAAAATTTCATCCCCCTTAAAATAATTTCATCCCCGAATTTCCTACTTACCCATTGTCTCAAACAAGTGAGGATATCTTCTCTTCATAGATTCCTCCTTTTCCCAAGACAGGTCTTCTACGTGCTGATTCTTTCACATGATTTTGACGTAGTGAACATCTTGATTCCTTGGGTGCTGAACCTTTCTATCTAATATCATTTGAAGTTCAAGTTTCATTATCAAGTCTTCATTTAGCTGAGGAGAATTAGCTTTCAGTATGTGTAATGGGTCTTGTACATACTTCTTTAGCATTGATATGTGGAATACATTGTGTACATCGGCTAATGATGGTGGTAGCGCTAGTTGGTAGGCTACACTTCCACATTTCTTCAAGAACTCATAGGGTCCTACATACCTAGGACTCATGTTCTCCTTCTTACCGAAGCGTTTTAATCTTCTGAAAGGTGAAATTTTCAGGAATACCTTGTCTCCTACCGTATACTCAATGTCTTTTCTCCTAGTATCCAAGTAACTTTTCTACTGTGCCTGGGCTGCTTTGATCCTTTCCCTTATCATATCCACTTCTCCCATGTTTCTTGGACAAAATTTGGTCCAACTATTCTTCTTTCACCAACTTCCTCCCAGTATAGTGGAGTTTTGCATCTTCGTCCATAAAGAGCTTCATATGGAGCCATGCCGATGCTGGCTTGGTAACTGTTGTTGTAGGCGAACTCCATCAAGGATAGTTTCTCATCCCATGCTCCCTTGAAGTCTATTGCACAAGCACGGAGCATATCTTCTAGGATCTGAATCGTCCTTTCTGATTGACCTTCCATTTAAGGATGAAAGGTTGTACTAAATCGTAATTATGTGCCCATTGTTTGTTATAGACTCTCCCAAAATCTGTATGTGAATCGGAGATCCCTGTCTGACACAATGCTTTGTGGTACACCATGTAGAGGAATTACTTGATTTATGTATAGTCTAGCCAATCTATCCAACGTATATTGGGGCCAAATTGCTATGAATCTTGCTATTTTTGCGAGTTTGTCAACTATTACCCAAACAACATCTACATTTCTGGGTGTCAAGGGTAAACCTTTGACAAAATCCATGCTAATGTAGTCCCATTTTCATTTGGGTACCGATAATGGTTGAAGTAGTTTGGATGATTTTTGGTGAACTGCCTTACTTGTTGGCATGTTAAGCATATACATATATAGATATCGTTTCACGAATTGCCCGATTGTTAATTAATTGTGCCTACCTATCCCCACCTACCAATGATGCCTATCGTTGTAAAGCTAGAGCTTGAAAGGTTTCTTGACTTCTAGAAAGAAGGGCCTTCTATTATAATATTAGTAAAGGTGCGTTAGCCTTTCTAAACGTAAGGGGCCTTTTCTTGTTTGTTAGCTCACTTACGTTTTCTTCGCATGGTTTGAGAAGTTTCGTTTGGTAAACAGGAGCCCTGCCAGAACTAGAACAGGTACAAGGGTGCCAATTTTATCGCTTATACAGACCTTGACTGCAGAAAATCCTATTTTATATGCCCGATAGATATAGATGAGTAAAAGGGAGCACCCTGCTTTTTTTTTTCTGTCCATAGGAAGAGAGGGGTCAGTGAGTAGGTGTTCCCCATCTTTGCCAAAGGCAAACAGCTCCCATGTTATTCTATATGGGGAGCCTTGTGACAAAAGTAGGCAGCAGGCATGGTGCATGGGACCAACCACTTCTTTTTCTCGCTGTGCCAACCACTTCATTTAATCATATGGATGGTTGAACGGACCTCTCCACGTCATGGTACCCCGTTTGAACAATCACGCAATCTGGGTTTTGATCATGCTACCATCTAGTTTGGAAGTCCAAGTGAACAAGCCTTCAAAGTGCGTTGATCATGGCGGTGGGTGGGGGGCAATAAAGCACACAGTGTGAAAGAGACCAAATGCAATAGCAATAGTGCACCTAAGCCAACAGGCATGAAGGAAGGCTAATTGTTGAGTAAGGGAGTAGGGAAGGAAGTGATTGAGAATAGAAGCCGACATCTGATTAGATGACATTCTTTTCCAATAGACAATTTAACAATGGAGGATTTGCCAACGAGAAATACAAAAGCAAATGAGAAATATCTTAAGAAATAAGGCGAGTCAGTGTGCTTAAGTCATTCAAAAGAACTAAGTACCGGCCTTAGCGAAACCAATTATCATCCGTCCTCATAGCCAGAAGCTTGATCTACTCTCTCTGGTCATTGCCTCAATTAGCTTCGAGGTGATCTGTCTATTAAATGAGAATCCGCCCTTCTCCAACAATGTGCATCGGGTTATGGTGAGTCCTATCTTAATCTTTTCCTCACAAGGCCAATATAAATCTCTCTATCTCGGTCCTGGATTTAGCTAAAGCTAATGCTTGTCTTTCCAAATTTAAAGGAGTAGGGGCTTTCAACTTCTTCCCTTTAGAATCTCCACTCAGTATAAAAGTGCTTATTCGGCCGGCTTTCCATCTTTCTATTCACGAAGCTATTACAAAATCAAAGCCGAATGAGCGAAGACTATGTTGAATTTCATCGGGACAGAGAAAGAAATTTCTTTCTCTATAAGCTTCAATGGTGTGAAGGGAGTAGAAGAAATGGCTACTATTTTGTTCTTTTATTGATTGGTTTGTAGCAGATTGGTCCGCCTCTCCTAGAGTCTTGGACAGGCACCTTTTGTTACTATTGGACAAATTCCTCCTTTCGTTTTCTTCTTGTTTTTGCCGTAACACTCATTCTAGGATGAATTGGAAGAGGAATTCCTAATTCTTACATGGATGAGACTGATCACACCTGATCAGTGAAAAATTCTGACACCAATCATTTACGAGTGAGTATTACACCCAGAATTGACAAGCGGATGAGTTTTCTAGTTGGCTATGTTGATATAGCTTAGATAAGGAAAATATACTCTACTATAGGGTCGGGCTGAACGGGGGCTTTGTTCTTGAAACTCCTCTCCTCTTACTTCCCCTCTTTCGGCCACGAAAGAAAAAGAGAAAGATGGGCATGAACAGCCTTAACGTAGTATCTTACACCTGGTCCCGACTCTTGGTACTTAACCAATACGCCGCGCTGACTCTTTGACCAAGGAGGCATTCCTACTAGGAAGCGAGCCATAAGCAGGGATAGGCTCCCTCCCATCCTTTTCTTTTTTTCTCCCCCTAACTTTATTCACTTCATGGTAAACAGAGAGTTTCCAATAGCTAGTAGGGCAAAGCCTTTTTTTGGGTCCAAGGGTGCCCCCCCCAGTGGTCAAGTTGATCGCAGACCACTCACTCCCGGTGGTCGAGCTGATTTACAATTAGCTTGATTTACAACCAGCCTGCGGTTGAGTTAATCTACGACCACCGGGGTGTTTTCAATAATTGGCACTTTATTGTAAGATGCCGCCATTTCGGGAGGAGCCATTGCAAGAATAGAATAATCAAAAGAAGACGTACTAAAAGGGGACGTATGATAAAAGGTTTTCGCAAGCGTACATCCCCGATTAGGGGGGCTAAAGAAAGGTGGGGAAGGGCAAGCGAGCAAGCAATGGCCCAATTCATGTAAAGGGAACACGAAAGCTGTTGCGTGTTATAGCACCCGTTTTCTTGCTCCCTTTTCAGGTTCTTTCGAAGAACCAGCAAAGGGGGGCTATTTCTCTGACGTCGTGAGAGCCGAGACATGTAGAAGAGAAAGTACGCCTAGCTCTGTTATGCTGTGTGCTTGCGCACTTAGGTTAGCTCCTACTGGCACAGGAGGGCAGTCGTAGATCAGCTGGAAGGAGGTAAGCAAACGAGGGGAGGCATTACGGGCCGACTATAATCTTTTATTCCAACTAGCTTGAATGGGACTCGACAAGTCGCTTAAGTCATACAAAGAAAGGTTCTATCATGCAATGCATAATGGCCGGGCCTTCAATGAATTCCTCCAACTCAATGAATAAAGGGGGGAGTATGAGGTAACGTAGTTCTATATGAAGATTCAAAAAGGAAAAGGGTCAACCCATATCTTACTAAAAAATTTTGACTGAATGAGGAAAGGTATTAGTACGGATATTAGTACAGTTGATTAAGGTGGTCACTGATGTAAGGAAGCTATAGTAGCTAATCTATACATCTAGGCTAGTAGGAAAGGAAAGCAGAAAGAAACAAGTAAAGAAGGTCTGTCTAATCGGATAGTCAACAAGATAGTAAGTAAGGCAGAACTGGTGTGATACCGCAGCAGACGGGCCAGCCACCTGAGAATTAGAGCAAGAAGCACTCTCCCACTCTCAAGTGGTAAGCCGTTGAGCGGGATGAGCCACCTTGTTTTCTGCAAGAGATCAGGGGAAAGGTTCCCCCGAGCCTCCCCCAGGGGGGCGAGTCTCAATTCTTGCCCTCTGAGCTCTTCTTCAGATTCTAACGCGTGCCAGAACAACAAATGCACGGGCGCTAAAGCCCTTTTATATAGGGTGGTTGTAGATCTGCTTTTCTTGCTAGCTCAAAAGCCAGCCTTACTCGTTTAGGGTGGCCTATGATCACCTCGACTGCTTTAGGATTGTAAATTAGGCTGATTTACAATTAGCTGCAATCAAAATAGGCTTGGCGGGTGTCTCAATGCGCTTTTTTTCCTCCCCTCAAGTGCGGGTCTTGTTTGCACAAAACCTCCGCATTTTTTCTTAATGGCCTCTCCCTTACTCCCTCAAGCTGAGGGTCCGCGATTGGAGTTTGCTCAAAACTCTTTGTTCTAGAATGGCTATTCCTCCAAAATGTTCTTTGTGATGCTGTGGAACCATGGCAATTAGGATCTCAAGACGCGGCTAGCTGATCATAGACCACTCTCTCCCAGTGGTCGAGCTGCTCTACGACCACCTGATTTACAACTAGCCATTGGTTGAGCTGATCTACAAGCATCGTTGCGCTAACACAGCAAAGTTGAAAACAACTGAGGTCGGATCTCTCACAGAAATGGTGAGGCCCTACTTATGTCTTTCTTGTACCAAAGACACAGAATCTAATAAAAAAATGTCCCGACTAACTAAAGTAGTTTTGCCCCTGATCGGGGGTTTTTTTCAGCTTGTTTCAGACGTTTTCTAAGAGTAGAAGGAGCTGCTATGATTACCACCATTCATAATCTTCTGCTTTTTTTAAACTTAATTTTTGCACTGATCCTTCTTTTTCGTATTTGTTGTTGAATAAAAGAGAATAAGTCAGGATTTCCACTTCTTCATCTATATACATATTCATATATGTTCTATTCTCTTTATTTGGATATTGTATACGCATGTACTTAGTTTCTTTTCTATTTTTTTTGAGTGGTTTACTAAATGTCAATGGTTCCTCTGGTGAAGGTGACAATCCAGGCAGAGAACTTAAACCAATGGAACAAAAAAAGAACATCTTCACCAAGCGAATAAGAAGAAGCGACTTTGTGCCTGTCCATGCCTCCCCATGTCTCTTTCCCCCAATCGGAGGGTGTCTTCCCTAGTGGTCTAGAAATGAATGGCTTGAATCAATCTAGACTTCTTATTTATAGGAAGGATTCAATCAGGTCACCCCACCTAGAAAAAGGAGAAACCTATCTTTCCCAGCACGCTATCGATGTCAAACATGTCACACCCAATTTTGGCTGAGCAAGAAGTGTGAGTGAACCACCACTGAACCAATGATTCACACCATGATCTTGATAAGATCATATCTACTTATACAAACCATTGCACATAACCATAATCAGAATATGATTAAATACAACGAAAGTATTAAATTAAATGAACTGAGTTCTACATTGTAAGTATAGTAACCAATTATTCTCCACACCAAAATATAAATAAAATATCTTTACATAATTTATGAATCCAACTGAAATAAAATAAAATAAAATAAAATAAAATAAAACCATCTTAGAGGTACACGTAGATAGGGCACTCACATGAAGCGTCATGCTCGTCCTCCCCTACTTGCACTTCCAAGGCAGCATCACTTCTATACACTAGAGCATCCACGTAGACCTCCACAGTGCAACCTGCATCAACATCTAAAAAATAGTGTGTATACAAGGGTGAGCTCACAACTTAGCTCAGTAAGAAAATCAGATAATGCAACACACAACATGCATGATTAACATTCACATTATGGTCTAATTTTAAGTTTGCAATTTACTATAGAAAGCATTGGTGGCCACCGCACCTCTATACACAAATGTGTGAATCCGCCTAATGGATCAAACACCACTATCGTCCTACATGCACCCGCCATGGAATAGAGATAGAGAAAAAATGTTCGGATCACACACCGCCAATACTTCTCCTGATGCCCTACCCATACCAACACGTAAGCCCCTATTGGCAAGGGCTTGCAAACTGGGCTCACACTAACCAATCCTATATGTCATCACAGTAGGCCTTATCCTAGCACAGCTCCCTACGACATATAGATAGGGCTCGAGTCTAGTGGCCAGGTCAGAGACAACAGTGCCACTTCCTCCCCCTGATACCCTACCCGCACTAAGCATGCTAAGATAGAAGCGATACAAAAAGGTGTTAGTGTGAAGAATGATCTCAGACCCCAGGCCATTCCCATTCCACACACCAACGAAAACAATCACTTGCCTAACAATTACATCCTAGCATAGCGAGTATGCATGAACAATATAATAACTAAAGTAAAGATGACATGCGAGTATGCACAAACACCATTCCATAGAATCATAATTACTAACAACGTTTTACTGTTATTAAGTTATTAGGGTTTAGGTCAGATTTCCTTACCTGACGCTTAATTGCTAGCTTGATCCACATCACAGTGTCCAAACTTACTATCACAAGGTCCTACACGATGTTAGGGTTGAATTAGAATTAGTTTCTTAGGGTTTACAATGGTCGAAAACCAATTGGGATTGAAAACACCCTCACAGTGCATACCGATCGCAGGTACCGGTTGCATCACTGTGGGAAAAGGTACGACCGGTATGGTCGACCAGTCCCCCACAGACCAGCTCCCGAGAGGTACTGGTCGTAGTACGGGTCGCACATAGTGCAACCGGTATAGTTAACCGGTATGCCTCCGAAAGACCACCAACTTGGTGTTCGCCATCCGTTGATCACCCATTATTGGTTCTAGGGTTTCTCCTATGCATTCTAGGCCTGAGAAATGAGTTAGGGTTGTTTCATGTTCCATTCAAGTCCTAGTTCCTATGATTCATCGCCTAGAATTCGAATTTAGGGTTTAGCGAACAATTAGGGTTTAACGGTAAAATAAGGGTTTTAGATCAATACCTAGCCTTGCATGGTATTGATCAGTCATGATGAGTCATCTATAATTCTTAACTTAGAGAGAAGTTTAGGCATTTACCGTTGGTTCACAACTATGGTGTTCTTCGTCCAACGACAACTCCTCTTCCACCTTTCTTAGCTCTTTCTCCTCTTTAGGGTTTGTGAGAAACAATCAAAGAGGTTTAAGGAGGTTTAAGGGCCCTTAGATAGACTAGGTTGGGGTTTAGGAAGTTTTCCTATGTTAGGAAAGTTTCTAGGCTCAAGATTTGGTAAGCGAGACCCACAGAGATCAGTTTCCAGATTTAACTAGTCTGCCCGAGCAGACATACTGGTCGATCGGTATATAGACTGGTATCGTAAAACCGGTATAAAAATATCATATCTTTAGGTCCATTTTTGTACCTGGTGGTCATCTGCTCGTCTCGTCTGGTCCGGTGATGACTGAAAGACCTGTTACTACATGAAATAGAGGTTTAGATCGGGTTCATGGAGTACGGGTCTTACAACTCCCCCACCCTTAAAAGAAATTTTGTCCTTGAAATTTGTATGTAGGTCTTACAACTCCCCCACCCTTAAAAGTGATTTCGGCCTCGAAATTTGCACGTACCTTGTTCATTGAAAGGTTAGGGTATTCCTTTTGCTTCACGTTCTCCTCCTCCCAAGTGATTTCTTCTACATCTTGGCTTTTCCAATGCACTTTGACATAATGGATATCCTTGCTTCGGAGATGTTGTACCTTTCAACTTGTGAGCATCATAGGTATCACCTCAAATGTCAAATCCTCTGTTAGGTCTGGTGGGTCTACTGTCAAGATGTGTGACAGATCCCAGACGTACTTCTTTATAAAGAAACATGGAACACATCATGAACGTTTGACATGGATGGTGGTAGAGCAAGTTGATACGCCACATTACCACATTCAGTCAATATCTCATATGGTATCACGTATTTGGGGCATAGCTTCCCCTTTTTACCAAACCATTTTAGGCCATGTACAGGTTATATCTTCAAGAATACCTTATCACCCACTACAAACTCCAGATCTCGACGTCGGTTATCTGCATAGTGCTTTTGTCAAACTTGAGCTGTCTTCACTCTTTCCTTAATTTGATCAATCGCTCGACAAGTTTCTTCTATGAACTCCGGTCCTACAATCCTTCTCTCTCCCACCTCATTCCATAACAGAGGTGTACGACATTTCTTCCCATAGAGTGCCTCATAAAGAGCCATTTGGATCGTAGCCTGGTAACTATTGTTATAAGTAAACTCGATGAGCGATAGCTTCTCATCCCAAGCTCCTTTAAAGTCTAGGGCATACGCTCAGAGCATATCCTCCAAGATTTAAATAGTTCTTTCTGACTATCCGTTTGTCTGAGGATGAAAAATTGTATTAAACTTCAACTTGGTTCCCATATCTTTCTGTAATCCTTTCCAGAACTTTGATGTATATAGGGATCTTTGTCAGATACTATACTCTCTAGGATGCCGTAAAGTCTGACTATATTCTCTACATATAGCTTGGCTAGCTTGTCCATGGTGTACTGAGGTCTGACAGCGATGAACCGAGCTATCTTGGTAAGTCGATCGACTATCACCCACACGGAATCCACTAACCTTGGTGTCAAGGGTAGGCCAGTGATGAAATACATTGTGATATAATCCCACTTCCATGCTGGCTCTGGTAGTAGTTGTAACAATCTAGCTGGTTGCTATCTCTCTGCTTTCACTTGCTGGCAATTTAGACATTGAAATAGGAATCGAGCTACATCCACTTTCATACCCCTCCACCAATATAGTTTCATAAATCATGGTACATTTTAGTGCTTCCTGGATGTACCGAATATGGGGTATAATGAGCTTCTGTCATAATTGTATCTCTGATATTTGAGTTCTCACTCTCAGGTATACATAATCGTCCACGATACCTGAGTACCTTGTCTGAATCCAAGGTCAAGTCAGGGTTGCTTTTACCTTTCTCTAGATCTTCTTGTATAGTTTTGAGGTGTGGATCCTGTAGGATGGCTACTTTTACCTCATCTATTAGATCCGACGAGATCTTCAAAGCTGTGAACATCAATGTAAACTTATGAATTAAGCCCTATTCCACTGGATCTTCTGTAGTCTCTAATATATACTCTTCATCATTCTCTATTGAGCCCGAGGTTGTAGCACACAATGCAACGTTTGTACTGGGTCCTGCCTCAGGTTTCAATGCCCACTTTCTGCTTAAGGCATTAGCTATGACATTTGCCTTACCCGGATGGTACTAGATGTCACAATCATAATCTTTTAATGGCTCCATCCATCTCCTCTGTCTCATATTCAGGTCCTTCTGAGTAAAAAGGTAAGTCAAATTCTTATGATCCGACTTGATCTAAAACTTTTCACCATAAAGGTAGTGCCTCCAAGTCTTGATTGTGTGAATGACCGCTGCTAACTCCAGATCATGCGTAGGATAGTTCTTCTCATGCTCTTTCAACTGTCTTGATCTGTAGGCAATCACCTATTCTTCTTGCATCAACACACATCCAAGACCCAATCCTGAGGCGTCCGTATATAGGGTAAACGACAAGCCTGGTGCTGGGATGGTCAAGATAGGTGCAAAGACTAGTCTTGACTTCAGAGTCTAAAAGCACTTCTCACAGTCATCTGTCCATACAAACTTTTTTCCTTTCTTGGTTAGTTTGATGAGTGGAACGACGATTCTTGAGTAGTCCTCCATGAATCTTCTATAGTAACCAGCCAATCCAAGGAAGCTACGAATCTCTGCAACTGATTTTGGTACTTTCCATCCTACTATAGCTGCGATCTTGCTTGGATCTACCTTGATACCATCTGCAGATACTACGTAACACAATAAGGCCACTTCCTTCAACAAAATTTACACTTCTTGAACTTGGCGTAGAGCTTCTCCCTTCTCAGCCGTTGTAGGGCTGCTCTCAAGTGTGTGGCACGAGTCTTCTTGTCCATTAAGTAGACCAAGATATCATCAATGAATACGATGACCGAAGTGTCCAACATGTCATGAAACACTCGATTCATCAGTTCCATGAACGACGCTGGGGCGTTGGTCAATCCGAATGACATTACAAGGAATTCATAATGTCCATACCTCATCCTGAAAGCAGTCTTCAAAATATCTCCTGCCTTGATCCTCAGTTGGTGATACCCGATCTAAGATCAATCTTTAAAAAAACCTTTACATCCTGCAACTGATTGAACAGATCATCGATCCTAGGCAAAGGGTATCGGTTCTTGATGGTTAACTTGTTCAATTCTCAGTAGTCGATACATAGTCATACGCTACCATCCTTCTTCTTTACGAACAATACAGGTGCTCCCCACGGTGATATGCTTGGTCATATGAAACCCTTATCTAGTAGTTCTTATAACTGGGTCTTTAACTCCTTCAATTCTGTAGGGGCCATCCTGTACAGTGCCTTAAACACCAGCGCCGACCCTGGCATAAGGTCTATCATGAACTTTGTAGCCCTGTCTGGAGGTAGTCCAGGTAGGTCTTCTGGAAATACATCTGAAAACTCTTGTACCACATCCAGATCTTCCATCTTTGGCACATCTATAGCGATGTTGACCACAGACACTAAGTAACCCACTCCTCTCTTTTCTAAGCATCTCTTAGCTTTTAATGCAGAGAGGATCAGCTTTCGCTTCCTAGGTAACTTGGTTTCGGTGAAACTAAACTCCTTCCCATTATCATCCTTGAAAGCAAGCTTCTTTTCGACACATAATAAGCTAGCTGAATGATGGCCTAGCCAATCCATTCCCAAGATGACGTCAAAGTCTACCATCTTGAGTTGGACCAGATTTGCTTCTAGGTTTCGCCCAATCAATACTAACTGAGCACGACCCATAGCATTCATTCAAGGCCACTTCAACTCCCAACGGAGAGCGAACTAATAAGCTTGGAGTTAAGAGCTTGATAGGTAACTCCAGTCTCTTTCCAAAAGACACAGAAACAAAGGAGTGTGTAGCCCCAGAGTCAAAGAGTACTCTAACGGGTACACCAGCTATATCTACAGTTCCTGAAACTTACTTATTCCTTAGTTCTACATGCTCATACATGGTAATGCAGTAACCAAAAATAACAGGAGATGAATTCATACTAGTAACCACATCAGGTGATGCGACTGCCTCCTCTGTGGTGACTGCAAATATCTTCCCTTGCTGTGGCGGTTGCTTCCTTGGTAGAGTGCAAGTCTTTGCATAATGGCCCAATTGCTGGCAGTTGAAACATTTGACGTTAGGGTTTTGACCAGCTACCTATGGTGGTGATGGAGTAGTATTCTTTGCTGGCACCACAACAGACTGAGCCCTGTATGGGCGGAATGGTCTAGTGTTTCCTCCACCTGAAGTCTCAGTATCAGGCCTCTTCAGTCCCCTGTTTTGAGCAAAGAAGCTGTCTCTTTGGCTTGATTCGATCACTCTAGCGATCTGCACGGCTTCATTATACACCTTCTTCTCCAAACCCAAAACGTGCTCTCAAATACTTCCTCGCAATCCCATAGTGAACCTATGGGTTTTGGTTTCTTCCTCTTGCATGCTCGCAGGAGCAAAGAAAAATAGCTCTTCGTACCTCTGCTGGTACGCATCTACAGTCATATGAGATTGTTGCAGGTTGAGAAATTCCTTGTCCATTTGATCACGGAAGCTCTTAGGAAAGTACTTATGAAGAAAGCCCCCTTGAATATTTCCCAAGTGATTTGGGTGTGTTTCGTCTCCAAGTATGATCGGGTAGAATTCCACCAGGCATTGGCATCTTCCTTAAGCATATGTGTGGCAAATAACACCTTCTCATCCTCTATCCAAGTCATCAGACGAAAGTTCTTCTCCATCTTAGCAACCTACTGTGCAGGCCATAATGGTTTTCCTGGTTTCCCTATGAAGGTAGGGGGTTTCAGTTTCAAGAACCTATCCTCTGCTCGGCTTAGGTCGTTCTGTCCTTGTGCACTCGTTTCATACCATGGTGATGGATACGCATAGACCCCTTGGTAGGCAGATGAGGTTGGGAATTGCTGTGGTAGTTGTGGGTTCTGTTCTTGGCCATCGGCCTAGTACTACCATCCACTGGTAGTGTGGTATTATTCCCCCAGACTCAGGCGTACCTACTGTAGGGATATATCCCAGTGGCCTGAACATCTTCAGCATCTCGTTTAAGAACGCCTTCTGCTGAGCTTCCATCTAGTAGACCAGATTCATCACTATCGTCTTAGAGTTGGTGTGAGAAGGGCATGGCAAGTTTATTGGTGCTCTGTGACTTTTCCCTTCTCCACCTTATTAGTGTCCTGTCCCCGTCATTCCTCATTGGGGTTCCACCTTCTGGATTGTTGCTCACTAACATGTTCTGCATTCACATTGTCCTAGGCTTAATGCACCCTTGAGTGATGACATTTCCGTGAACCTCTGCGACCATTTCTGCCTGCCATCACAGATTACTCTTCCCTGTTTGGATCTGAGTAGAAGACATAACACATGAGGTACATTCGAATAGTCACATTTGTCATAATAGTGTTAGTCTTTAACAAGCGCGAGGCGAAAATCGTAATGGAACTTTAAATCAAAATTTTTAAAAAAAAATTTCTCAAAATTTTCTGGGCTCCGAAGACTTGTCTGGTCGCAACGTACCTGTCGCTGCACTATAGAATATAGTGCGACCCGTATGTCTAGGCGGACAAACCTCTCGGTATTCTTGAGGGGTACCGGTCAATGTACCGATCGCACCTCTATATAGTATGGTGCGACCTATATGGTCAACCTGTAAGACCCGTATTAAACTAACCGGTCTTACCACCTTGTACCAGGTCTACCTATCATGGTCGAGCCAAGTGGACCAAGTGCGTGAAGGAAATCACAAGACCAGGTATGAAATTGACCCAAAAACAGTAAATTTGAGGGTAGGGTCGCATGCCTAAACAGGTAGGGTCGACCCCACCTCAATAGAACTCCAACCCAAGACTTTTCAGTCGTAGGGTCGGATGACTTGAGAACCATAAAGTCGATGGGTCCTGTGACCCTACGATCGACCCTATGATGACAGACTGAAACTGTAAATTAGGAAACTTTCCTAATTTCAAGGAGTCCTTTTCTAATCTTGATGAGACTTATTTTGGGAGGTTTTTCTCTATAAATAGGACATCCCTTAGCCTCATTCACTCCTTTTAGAACCCTAATTGAAAGTGAGCGAAAGAGAAGGAGAAAAAAGAGAAGAAGAGAAGGAAAATTGGAAAAAAGACTATGGAAGAGGGGAAACTTCAGAGAAACCTCTGAATCTCAGCCAACTTCAGATATGAGTCTAATTCCCTCATAAATTAAGAGCCTATAATGGAATATAAAGAAGTTAGGATTAGGAGAAACCCAAATCATCTATCCATGGATGAGTTTCGAAGGAATCCATGGAAGTAATCATCATAGGCAATGGAAAGTGTGTAAAAATCATAGTTATGAGCCATAGAACAATCTTAGAATGAACCTACGACTCAGGATCGATCACATACCCTTGGGAAGTCCCAGGGAGGGTGTGGTCACACATAAGGTCGATGGATAACCGACCCCATGTGCGACCCTACCCCTAGGGTCGATTGGGTAACAGATCCTAGGTGCTACCCTACATGCGACCCTATGATTTTAGCTAGTCTAAATTTGTTGGAATTAATTCTAATTATAATCTATCGACTTGTTAGGTTTTTCTAGTGATTTAAAAGTGATTCTTAAAGCTTGAACGAGGATCTACACTCAATCAAAGGTGAGGGAACAAGACCTAAACTAATTGGATAATAAAAAGCTATTTTTGCTTATTGAGTCCGATACCATGATTGATTCTATGCGTGTATGTGTGTATTGTGCATTTAACATGTCATCCAATATTCCTACTATTACTGTTCATGCATATTTAATTTCATTCATTTATAACATGATAATGATGGTGATGTTAGGAATAGGCATGTGAATGTTTGTGTGTGGTTAGTGTATTTGATGCGAGTAGGGCATCAGGGGGAGGACGTGATATTGTGGTGTGTCCTAGTCAATAGACTCTAGCTCTATCTGTACTAAAGTCTTGTCCACTAACATCATCGTATTGCCATTACCTTAGCAGAGCTATTACGTCGTAGGGCATCAGGGGAGGTGGTCTCGAACCGTGTAGTCTCTGACTCTGCCGGGGGGGCCTTAGATCTATCTCTATGGACGTATTGAGGGATGCTGGGGTGAGACATTGGATACACTATTTGACATTAGGATTGGTTAGTTGCGAGCCCAGTTTGCAAGCCCTCGCCAATAGGGGCTTACGTGTTGGTATGGGAGCATGTAGTACTTTAATGCCGATACCCATTGGGTACACTGTTTCCATGGTGGGTGCATGTGGGACGACAATGCCGATAATCATTGGGCGGCTTCACACACTCGTGTGTAGAGGTGAGGCAGACTCCGAACCTTTTTACAACACATTGCAAACTTATAAACTAGACCACATATATGAATTGAATGCATGTGTTTGTTGCATTGTTTTGTTTGCTCACTGAGCCGTGATGTGTGCTCACCCTTTTTGACGTCGAATATTTTAGTTGATGATGCAAGTACCACGGTTGAAGACTACGTGAATGCTCCTGTGTACGGGCAAGGGGCGACGATGGACGCTGAAGTGATGATGGAGTCGCATGATTCGACATGCGAGTGCAACTCCTGTATTTTTTGTTAGACTTTTATTTGGGTTATACAGACAATGTATTTGAATTAATTATTTAAGTTTATGTCTCAGTCTTTTTGGGAATAATTGATTAAATTATTTATTTTATCACATTTAGATTTTCAGTTCATTTAATATTTAAGACTTCTGCTATTGTGTATTTACTCTGACTATTGTTGTGGATGTGTATGGTTTAAGCAAACGGACACAGCCTATTTGAGATCCTGGTTTAACCGTTGGTTTATTAGCGGTTCATCACACCATTCTGAACAGTACAGAATTGGGGTGTGATAACTTGGTATCAGAGCTCTCAGGCCCTGTCTATTAAACCGGTATATTTCCACAAAGTTCGTGAACTGAGTTAGGATAAAATTTAAAGCTTTAATAAGAACACACTGTAAGCACCTGTGTTGTTTGAGACAAAGATTAAAAAAGAGAATAATGCACATATAAAAGGAGGAACAAGTTTTATATACATCAAGTCAAAAGCACGTTTATACATATCCAAAGCAGAGTACAGTCCACAACCTGGACAGTTACTCTGTAGTACAAAAAAAAAGAAAAGAAATAGACATCATGGAGCTGGAGGTGATGGAGGAAGCGGTGCCTCACGATCTCTATCATAGTCCTCAATATATACTCTAGTCAACCAGGCTACCTGAGTCTGGGTCGTCTGGAGACTAGCTGTCAACTCAGCCATCCGCTGATCAGACTCACGCTGAGCATCTAGGAGCTCGCTCACTCTCCTATCTGCCGTGCGCGGAGCATCCAGAAGCTCTCCCATTCTCGAGTCTATCGCGTGCTGAGCCTCACTGATCTCACGCAGTAATCCCATCATATCATCAGATGGTGGGCGTGAAGGACCAGCCATGTGTGAAGGAGTCCGAGATGAACCAGCTCCAGGAGAATGTAGAGGTGATGGAGGAGGTATGGAGTCTACATCCATGTACATACGATCCTCATCCTCAGCATCACTCCATGGACCCCTGCTCCAGCTGTTGCTGTTGTTGCCGCCTCAGTGTCTGCTATCTCTATCCGAGTACGAGGATGCACCAGAGCATTCCTCTGATCATCACTGACCTGAGCATCCCGCATGCCCATCCTATGATGGCCTCCCAGCCCAGCACCGATGAGAAGGAGTTCTCCTGAATCCTCTCATCCACTAAATCAACACCTTGGCGAGTGAGCAGAGTAGTGATCAGACGTCCATAGGGCAGGTTGCCTATTTGACCAGGCAGTGTAGCACGGATCATCGTCTTCATGATAATGTAAGGTAGGCAGACAGGCTGCCTAGTGCAGATGCAATAGAGTACGTACTGAGTCAACTGGGAGATCCTCTCATAGTGTCCACTCTGGGGTATCAGGTTGTGCTGGATGATCTTGCAGTACACCCGAGGCTCTGGACGTAGGTTGATCGCTTTCATCTCCCAGCAATCATCTCTGATAAGCTGACTGTCAATCTCAACACGCATCTCTAAGGAAGGAACTGGGGCTCCCTGGGAGCACAGTACACCAGAGGGCCATCATTTGATATGCCCAGAAGATCAACCAACTGCTGGTAGTCAAAGGAAACCTCTACCTCTTTGATGTAGCTCGTGATCCTGAGCTCCCTACCCCTCTCGGTGTCATTGCGATTCCCTACTACCTGAAGATTGCAATAGAACTGTCTCACCAAATCCATATGGATGCATGCGTCATAGGTGATCACTGAGAGCCATCCCATGTCACCAAATGCCCCCTCCACGTTGAACAAGGCTGGACTAACCAAGTCCACACAGCGACCCCCCTCTACGTTCTTACGCTCATAGCGAGCATACTGAGCTTCGGCCTCGTTAGAGCGGAAACGAACTAGGTCATGAGCCCAAGGAACTTTGGTACGAGCCATATTATCTACCAAAACATAGAAAACAGATAATAAATCAGTAAAGATGAAAAGTCTAAAATAAAATTCGGCATTATAACGGCATAAATTGGTCAAAAGCCTCACTTTTCACCCATACACTTGGGCAGGAGGACTTACATAGGTTCTAAACCATCCTGCAAGGATCATACGGTTGGAAAATATAATTTTGAAAGATTGAATTTGAAGAAATTTCAATAAATTCAAAAAATCTCAAAAATTAGGTCAAAAATGAAAAATTTCAAGTTTCTCGATAACCAACCGATGTAACTCAAATATTTTTTAGGGCTTTCATCTATTGGGTGACCAATAGCAAAAGCCCCCAATAAAAATTATTTTTTTACGGTTAGAAAAAGTTTAATTTGAAGAAAACGATGTAAATGGGCAAAAACCTAGTTAGAAAGCTTTAAAAACATGAAACAGTAAGAGAGCATACCTGAAGAGAAGGAGTGGGAGTCATGAACGGAAGATATGATCACTAAACAGGTAGGGGTCGATACTGTAGCAACTCAGAGAAATGAGTCGAGTTGGAAGAGAGGAGAAAGAATGGGAAATGAATCCAAAATCAGGTTTAAAAACCTAATTCTGGGTCATAGGGTCGCAGAATTCGACCAAAACATGGGACCCCCGCCCCCCCCCCCGACCCTAGCCTCTTGGTGACCGACTGACCCTACCATCGACCCTAGGCTCTTAGTGATCTGACAGAGAACTAGGGGTCGGACCTAGGGTCGGACATATACCGACCCTACCATCGACCCTAGGCTCTCGGTAAGCTGACAGTGATTCTCAGGGTTGCATACCCTGGGGTCGCATAATGACCGACCCTACCATCGACCCTACGATGGAAAATACAGTATTTTGTCAGAAAGATCTGAAAATTTTGTAATTTATATTGATTAGTTGGATGTTTGACTGAAGAACAACTTATATTGATTGCCTCACACGTGCTATGATTGTTTACAGACACTACCATCATCAGAACAGAAAATGTCTGGACGAAGAATGACCAGACAAAGCCATAACTCTATTCCACCATCACCACATGTGGAGGAAGATAGCCATATACATCCTGAGACATAGGAAAATCTGAATACGATACCGCCCGGGGCTAATGGCCAAACAAATCCCACTAACTTGCCAGCCCCACCTACGGATCTGGTTACGGCGGTGATGAACTTAGCACAACAGCTGCAGCAAATACAGTGGGGCTCAAGTCTAATATGCAAGCTGCTATAGGGATGGCTTTTCCAGCTGCCCATACCACACCGATGCCGCGGGGGCAGGCAAGCACGATACAGGGAGAAGTAACACAGTACCTCATGCACCTCAAACACTAGTCATGCAGGCTCAAGTGCATAACCCTAAAGTAGCTCAAGGTGGTTATCAATACCAACCACCTATGTATGGGGCCTATGCTCCATATCAGCTGGACCACTCCAGACTGGTCGAGCATTTCTTGACGATGAAGCAAAAAGAATTTAATGGCAAGCCAACAGATCCTTTGTGGCCAGTACACTGGGTTGATGAAATGGAAAGAATTTTTTTGATGATGATAGTGAATGAGGAGGAGAAAGTGTTTTGCACCAAATTTATGCTAAAGGGAGATGCACACCATTGGTGGAAGTCTACCAGGACATATCTATTAACCAAGCATACCCACTTGACCTGGGGTATATATAAAGAAGCATTCTTTGAGAAGTACTTCCCCGGGAGCTTGGAGATTCTATGGAGAGAGAGTTCCTGAGTTTATATCGGGGGACGGATATCTGTCGATGCATATCAACAGCGTTATGAGGAGCTGTTCTTCTTTGCACCAGTCAGTATGCAAGAGGAAGATACGAAGACCCGAAGGTTCGTCATGGGACTTAGGGGAAGTATTCGTGAACATGTTCTGGGATTTGAGAAGAAAGTCTACAATGGTTGCCGCATCGCCTGATGTGGTCACAGGTATGACCTGAACCTTTTAAATTGTGTTACATTGTATGATCATGTAGACTAAATTAAAACAAATCACAGGTATCGTACCTATTAATGGCATTCCCGCCAAAGTGCTCTTTGATTCTGGAGCTACTCATTCTTTTATATCTGTGTCATTTGGAAAGAAGCTAAATCTACCCCTCAAATCTTTAGACTACAAACTGCTTGTACGATCATGCCTATGGGATTAGAAGTGACATTAGAAAAAGGTTATGGGCCATGTCCAGTTCTTATTGGCGAGAAAACTTTGGATGCAACCTTGATTCAACTTGAGATGGCGGACTTTGGCGTCATCTTGGGAATGGGCTGGTTGGCTCGGCGTTCCGCAAATCTATTATGTGCGGAAAAGAAGTGACATTTAAAGACAAGGAAGGAGCCGAGTTTAGTTTTGCCGGAACCAAACTTCCCCGTAAATGAAAACTCATCCTCTCTGCATTAAAGGCTAGGAAATGCCTCGAGAAAGGAGGAGTTGGGTATCTAGTCTCAGTGGTCGACTTCACCAAGGAAGAACCACGAATGGAGGATATTGATGTAGTGCGTGACTTTCCAGATGTATTTCCTGAAGAACTACTAGGACTACCACCCGACCGAGCTACAGAGTTTGTTATAGATCGATACCGGAGCCGCACCGGTATCTAAAGCACCCTAAAGCACCCTATCGAATGGCTCCTGCCGGGCGGAAGGAATTAAAAGTATCGATTACGGGAACTCTTGGACAAGGGTTACATCGGACCTAGCATATCACCATGGGGAGTGCCGGTATTATTAGTAAAGAAGAAGGGCGGTAGTGTTCGTTTGTGTATAGACTATCGGGGGCCGAATAAGGCGACAATCAAGAATCGGTACCCATTGCCTCGGATCAATGACTTGTTCGATCGGTTGCAAGGTGCCAAGGTGTTCTCCATGATCAATCTTCGGTCGGGGATACCATCGGTTGAAGATTAAGGATGGTGATATTCCCAAGACAGCATTCGGGGCGAGATATGGACATTATTAATTTTTTGTCATGTCTTTTGGATTGACTAACGCACCGGCAACTTTTATGGAACTTATGAATCGGGTATTCCATGATATGTTGGATCGTCGGCCATTGTATTTATTGATGATATATTGGTCTACTCCAAGGACAAGGAAACTCATATTATGAATCTAAGAGTCGCTCGGGCGATTATGAAAGAGAAGCTTTACGCCAAATTTACAATGTGTGAGTTTTGGCTAAATGAAGTCGCTTTCTTAGGCCATGTTGTATCCAGGGGAAGGAATTAAAGTTGACCCTAGCAAGAATGAAGCCATTGTGAAGTGGGAAGCACCGAAGAGTGTTGCAAAAATTAGAAATTTTCTAGGTCTAGCTGGGTATTATCGGCGATTCGTGGAAGACTACTCCCGGGATCGCCGTACCGCTTACCGGTTTGACTAAGAAAGGAGAGAAGTTTATTTGGGCCGACAAATGTGAGAGCGGTTTCCAAACATTGAAGGCAAGATTGATATCTGCTCCCATCTTGACTATTCCTATTCCGGGACAACCATTTGTTTTTATACAACGATGCATCCGGATTGGTTTAGGATGTATACTTAAGCAAGGAGAACAAGTAGTTGCATATGCTTTAAGACAGCTGAAAACACATGAAAATAACTATCCTACTCATGACTTGGAGTTAGCGGAAGTAGTACATGCTGTAAAAATATGGAGACATTACTTGTATGGAGAAAAATTTCAGATTAAATCGGATCATAAGAGTCTCACTTATCTCTTTTATCGGAAGGAGTTGAATATGAGACAAAGAAGATGGGTGGAACTATTGAAAGATTATGATTGTGATATCCGGTATCATCTAGGGAAAGCTAATGTAGTTGCTAATGCGGCGAGGAGAAAAACAATGATAAAATCCCAAGAGGAGGTTAACACGGCTGCAGCAATGTGTGCTACGGGGGAAAAGTATTCAATCTTGGAAATGAGCAATTTGTGATAGATGCACCAGGTGAATCAACCAACCAAGGGTTGGTTCATCGGATTTCAAATATGTTTGCAACATTGAAGACTGTACATGATATAATAGATGAAGTGAAAGCCACTATAAAATCAGACCCTTATCTAAGAGCGGTACAAGAGGACATTGAAAAGGTAGGACTATCCCCGAGTTCGCCTTGGGACGATGAAAATGTCCTGAAGTACAAAGGAAGAATATGTGTTCTGAAATAGAAAATTTGGACATTAGACACCGACTAATGAAAGAAGCTCACACCACCGTCTATTCGATACATCCTAGAAGTACAAAAATGTATCATGATTTAAAGAAATTATATTGGTGGAGAGGAATGAAAACGGATGTAGCTAAATTTGTATCTCAATGCCTAAATTTTCGAGAGTAAAGGTTGAAAGGCAAAGACACTGCAGGGCTATTATAGCCGCTACGAGAACCAGAATGGAAATGGGACTGCATCACTATGGACTTCGTCACCGGATTACCATTGACTCCCGAGTAGTTGGCGTGGTTTGGGTGATTGTAGGCCGTCGACTAAAACAGCTCGATTTATAGCTATCCGACCTCGGTATACACTAGAGAGGTTAGCTAAGTTGTATGTGGATAATATTGTCGGACTACACGGTGTACCTGAAAGCATTGTGTCCGGCGGTGATCCAAGATTTACTTCAAAGTTTTGGAAAGGATTGCAAAAGGCTATGGGTACAACATTGAAGTTTAGTTCTTGCATTCCATCCTCGGGACAGACGGACGGTCGGAGCGTACCATTCAGATTTTAGAAGACATGTTTCGAGCTGTGTAATTGATTTTAAAGGATCATGGGATGATAAACTACCATTGATCGAGTTCGCTTATAAGAACAGCTATCGGGCTACTATACGGATGTCACCCTACGAAGCAGCGTATGATAGGAAGTGTCGAACTCCCCTGTTTTGGAATGAAATTGGGGAACGTAGTATTGTTGGACCAGAGTTGTTGAAGAGACATGTCAAGTAGTCGACAATATCAAGGAAAGAGTAAGAATGACTCAAAATCGTCGGAAACAGTATATAGATACTCGGCCCGGACCTTGAATTTGTCATAGGTGATAAGGTGTCCTTGAAAGTATCACCTATGCGAGGTTTAAAGCGGTTCGGAGAAAGGGAATCTTAGTCCGAGATATGTCGGGCCATATGAGATTCTAGCTAAACGTGGAAAGGTGGTGGCTTATTGAAGAAGTACGTCGGGCCATATGAGATTCTAGCTAAACCACGGTCTATGTCAAATGTGCATGATGTATTCCATGTTTCTTTATTGAAGAAGTACGTCGGGGACCCAACACATGTTTTGACGGTGGATCCACTTGATTTGGCTGATGATTTTACATTTGAAGTAACACCAACTAAAATCACCTGCCGAAAGGTTCAACGACTACACAATCGTGATATCTACTATGTTAAGGTCACTTGGAGAAGCCAAGATATAGAAGAAATCACATGGGAGGAAGAGAATGCTATGCGAAAGCAATACCCTCATCTTTTCGACTCGGAAGGTATGTACCAATTTCGAGGACAAAATTTTTAATAAGAAGGGCGAGTTGTAAGACCCGTATTAAACTAACCGGTCTTACCACCTTGTGCCGGGTCTAGTGACCCAAAAATAGTAAATTTGAGGGTAGGATCACATGCCTAAATAGGTGGGGTCGACCCTACCTCCAAGTCCAACCTATGATTTTTCTAGTCCTAGGGTCGCATGACTAGAAAACCGTAGGGTCAACGGGTCCTGCGACCCTACGTGCGACCCTATGATGATAGAGACGAAATCGTAAATTAGGAAACTTTCCTAATTTCAAGGGGTCCTTTCTTAATCTCGATGGGACTTATTTTGGGGAGGTTTTTCTCTATAAATAGGACATCCCTTAGCCT
This sequence comes from Protea cynaroides, assembly GCA_028583415.1. Classification (NCBI taxonomy): domain Eukaryota; kingdom Viridiplantae; phylum Streptophyta; class Magnoliopsida; order Proteales; family Proteaceae; genus Protea; species Protea cynaroides. The sequence continues at coordinate 49,825,149 of CM053271.1, read as the reverse complement.
ATTTCACTCCTTTTAGAACCCTAATTGAAAGTGAGAGAAAGAGAAAGAGAAAGAGAAGGAAGAGAAGAAGTAAAGGAAAATTAAAGAAAAGGCTAACCAAGAGGAGGAACTTAAGAGAAACCACTGAATCTCAGCCAACTTCATGTATGAGTCTAATTCCCTTCATAAATTAAGATCCTAGAATAGAATATGAAGAAGTTAGGATTAGGAGAAACCTAGATCATCGATCAATGGATGACTTTCAAAGGAATCCGTGGAAGTAATTATCATAGGCAATGGAAAGTGTGTAAAAATCATAGTTATGAGCAATAGAACAATCTTAGAATGGACCTATGAGACCACGGGATCGATCACATGCCCTTGGGAAGTCCCGGGGGAGGGTGTGGTCGCACATAGGGTCGATGGATAACCGACCCCATGTCCGACCCTACCCCTAGGGTTGATTGGGTAACCGACCCTAGGTGCTACCCTACTTGCGAACCTATGATTTCAGCTAGTCTAAATTTATTGGAATTAATTCTAATTAGATTCGCCTTGTTAGGTTTTCCTACTAATTTAAAAGTGATTCTTAAATCTTGAACGAGGATCTACACTCAATCAAAGGTGAGGAAACAAGACCTAAACTAATTGGATAATAAAAAGCTATTTTTTCTTATTGAGTCCGATACAATGATTGATTCTATGCGTGTATGTGTGTATTATGCATTTAACATGTCATCCAATATTCCTGCTATTACTGTTCATGCATATTTAATTTTGTTTATTTATAACATGATGATGATGGTGATGTTAGGAATAGACATGTGAATGTTTATGTGTGGTTAGTGTATTTGATGCGAGTAGGGCATCAAGGGGAGGACGTGATATTGTGGTGTGTCCTGGTCACTAGACTCTAGCTCTATCTCTACTCAATTCTTGTCTACTAACATTGTCGTATCGCCATTACCTTATCAGAGCTATTACGTCGTAGGGCATCAGGGGAGGTAGTCTCGGACCGTGTAGTCTCTGACTCTGTCGGGGGGCCTTAGCTCTATCTCTATGGACGTATTGAGGATGCTGGGGTAAGGTCTTGGATACACTGTTTGACATTAGGATTGGTTAGTTGTGACCCCAGTTTGCAAGTCCTCGCCAATAGGGGCTTATGTGTTGGTATGGGAGCATGTAGTACTTTAATGCCGATACCCATTGGGTACACTGTTTCCATGGTGGGTGCATGTAGGATGGCAATGCCGATATTCATTGGGCGGCTTCACACCCTAGTGTATAGAGGTGAGGCGGCCTCCGAACCTTTCTATAGCACATTGCAAACTTATAAATCAGACCACAGATATGAATTGAATGCATGTGTTTGTTGCTTGTTTTGTTTGCCCACTGAGCCGTGATGTGTGCTCACCCTTTTCGACGTCGAATATTTTAGTTGATAATGCAGGTACCACGGTTGAAGACTACATGAATGCTCCTGTGTACGGGCAACCGGCGACGATGGACGCTGAAGTGATGATGGAGTCGCATGATTCGACATGCGAGTGCAACTCTTGTGTTTTTTATTTTAAACTTTTATTTGGGTTATACAGACAATGTATTTGAATTAATTATTTAAGTTTATGTCTCAGTCTTTTTGGGAATAATTGGTTAAATTATTTATTTTATTACATTTAGATTCTCAATTCATTTAATTTTTAAGACTTTCGCTATTGTGTATTTACTCTGATTATTGTTGTTGATGTGTATGGTTTAAGCAAACGGACACAGCCTATTTGAGATCCTGGTTGAACCGTTGGTTTATTAGCAGTTCATCACACCATTCTAAACAGTACGGAATTAGGGTGTGACAACTTGGTATCAGAGCTTTCAGGCCCTGTCTATTAAACCAGTATATTTCCACAAAGTTCGTGAACTGTGTTATGATAAAATTTAAAGCTTTAATAAGAACACACTGTAAGCATCTGTGTTGTTTGAGACAAAGATTAAGAAAGAGAATAATACACATATATAAGGAGAAACAAGTATGATATACATCAAGTCAAAAGCACGTTTATACATATCCAAAACAGAGTATAGTCCACAACCCAGACAGTTTCTCTGTAGTACAAAAAAAGAAAAAAAAAGAAAAAGAAAATAGACATCATGAAGCTGGAGTTGATGGAGGAGGCAGTGCCTCACGATCTCTGTCATAGTCCTCAGCATAAACTCTAGTCAACCAGGCTGCCTGAGTCTGGATCGTTTGGAGACTAGCTGTCAACTCAGCCATCCGCTGATCAGACACACATTGAGCATCTAGGAGCTCGCTCACTCTCCTATCTGTTGTGCGCTGAGCATCCAGAAGCTCTCCCACTCTCGAGTCCATCGCGCGCTGAGCCTCCCTGATCTCACGCAGTAATCCCATCATATCATTAGATGGTGGGCGTGAAGGACCAGCCATGCAAGAAGGAGTCCGAGATGGACCAACTCCAGGAGAATATAGAGGTGATGGAAGAGGTATGGAGTCTACATTCATCTACATACAATCCTCATCCTCAGCATCACCCCCATGGACCCCTGCTCCAGCTGCAGCTGCTGCTGCCGCCTCAGCCTTTGCTATCTCTATCCGAGTACGAGGATGCACCAGAGCGTTCCTCTCATCATCACTGACCTGAGCATCCCGCATGTCCATCCTACAGATGGCCTCCCAGTCCAGCACCGATGAGAAGGTCTTCTCCTGAATCCTCTCATCCACTAAATCAACACCTGGACAGGTAAGCAGAGTAGTGATTAGACGTTTATAGGGTAGGTTGCCTATCTGACCAGATAGTATAGCACGGATCATCGTCCTCATGATAATGTAAGGTAGGCAGACAGGCTGCCTAGTGCAGATGCAGTAGAGTACGTACTGAGTCAACTGGGAGATCCTCTTATAGTGTCCACTCTGGGGTATCAGGTTATGCTGGATGATCTTGCAGTACACCCGAGGCTCTGGACGTAGGTTGATCGCTTTCATCTCCCAACGATCATCTCTGATAAGCTGACTGTCAATCTCAGCACGCATCTCTAAGGAAAGGAACTGGGGCTCCCTGGGAGCATAGTACACCAGAGGGCCATCATTTGATATGCCCAGAAGATCAGCCAACTGCTGGCAGTCAAACGAAACCTCTACCCCTTTGATGTAGCTCGTGATCCTGAGCTCCCTACCCCTCTCTCCAAATCTGGACAGGTGCACGCGTCATAGGTGATCACAGGGAGCCATCCCATGTCACCAAATGCCCCCTCCACGTTGAACAAGGCTAGACTAGCCAAGTCCACACAGTAACCCCCCTCTACCTTCATACGCTCATAGCGAGCGTACTGAGCTTCAGCCTCGTTGGAGCGGAAATGAACTGGGTCATGAGCCGTAGGAACTTTGGTACGAGCCATATTATCTGCCAAAACAAGGAAAACAGATAATAAAACAGTAAAGATGAAAAATCTAAATTTTTTTTTGGCATTATAACGACATAAATTGGTTAAAAGCCTCACTTTTCACCCATACACTTGGGCAGGAAGACTTACATATGTTCTAAACCATCCTGCAAGGATCATAAAGTTGGAAATATAATTTTGAAAGATCAAATTTGAAAAAATTTCATTAAATTCGAAAAATCGCAAAAATTAGGTCCAAAATGGAAAATTTTAAGTTTCTCGATAACCAACCGATGAAACTCGAATATTTTTGAGGGCTTCTATCCATTGGGTGACCAATAGCAAAAGCCCCCAATAAAAATTAAATTTTTACAGTTAAAAAAAGTTTATGGGCCATGTCCAGTTCTTATTGACGAGAAGACTTTGGATGCAACCTTGATTCAACTTGAGGTGGTAGACTTTGATGTCATCTTGGGAATGGATTGGTTAGCTCGGCATTTTGCAAATCTATTACGTGCGGAAAAGAAGCTGACATTTAAAGACAAAGAAGGAGCAGAGTTTAGTTTTGCAGGAACCAAACTTCCCCATAAATGAAAACTCATCCTGTCTGCATTAAAGGCTAGGAAATGCCTCGAGAAAGGAGGAGTTGGGTATCTAGTCTTAGTGGTTGACCTCACCAAGGAAGCACCATGAATGGAGGATATTGATGTGGTGCATGACTTTCCAGATGTATTTCCTGAAGAACTACCAGGACAACCACCAGACCGAGCTACAGAATTTGTTATAGATTTGATACCCAGAGCCGCACCAGTATCTAAAGCACCCTATCGAATGGCTCCTACTGAACTGAAGGAATTAAAAGTACAGTTACAGGAACTACTGGACAAGGGTTACATCAGACCTAGCATATCACCATGGGGAGCGCCAATATTATTCTTAAAGAAGAAGGACGGTAGTGTCCGACTATGTATAGACTACCGGAACTGAATAAGCTGACAATCAAGAATCGATACCCATTACCTCGGATCGATGACTTGTTCGATCAGTTGCAAGGTGCCAAGGTGTTCTCCAAGATCGATCTTCGGCCAGGATACCATCAGTTAAAGATTAAGGACGGTGATATTCCCAAGACAACATTCAGGACGAGATATGGACATTATGAATTTTTGGACATGTCTTTTGGATTGACTAATGCACCAGCAACTTTTATGGAACTTATGAACCGGGTATTCCACGATATGTTGGATACGTCGGTCATTGTATTTATTGATAATATATTGGTTTACTCCTAGGATAAGGAAACTCGTATTATGAATCTAAGAGCCGCTCTGCAGCGATTACAGAAAGAAAAGCTTTACCCCAAATTTACAAAGTGTGAGTTTTGGATAAATGAAGTCACTTTCTTAGGCCATGTTGTATCCACTAGAGAAATTAAAGTGGATCCTAGCAAGATTGAAGCCATTGTGAAGTGGCAAGCCCCGAAGAGTGTTGCAAAAATTAGAAGTTTCCTAGGTCTAGTTGGGTATTACCAACGATTCGTGGAAGACAACTCCAGGATCACCGTACTACTCACTAGTTTGACTAAGAAAGGAGAGAAGTGTGTTTGGACTGAAAAATGTGAAAATAGTTTCCAAACATTGAAGGAAAGATTGATATCTGCTCCCATCTTGACTATTCCTATTCTAGGATAACCATTTGTTTTATACACTGATGCATCTGGATTGGGTTTAGGATGTGTACTTATGCAAGGAAAATAAGTAGTTGCTTATGCTTCAAGACAACTAAAAGCACATGAAAAGAATTATCCCACTCATGACTTGGAGTTAGCGGCAGTAGTACATGCTGTAAAAATATGGAGACATTATTTGTATGGAGAAAAATTTCAGATTAAATCAGATCATAAGAGTCTCACTTATCTCTTTAATTAGAAGGAGTTGAATATGAGACAAAGAAGATGGCTGGAACTATTGAAAGATTATGATTGTGATATCCAGTATTATCCAGGGAAAGCTAATGTAGTTGCTGATGTGCTGAGTAGAAAAGCAATGATAAAATCCCAAGAAGAGGTTAACACGACTGCAAGAATGTGTGCTACAGGAAAAGTATTCAATCTTGGTATTGAGCAATTTGTGATAGATGCACCAGGTGAATCAACCAACCAAGGGTTTGTTCATAGGATTTCAAATATATTTGCAACACTGAAGATTGTACCTGATATAATAGATGAAGTGAAAGCCACTATAAAATCAGACCCTTATCTAAGAACGGTATAAGAGGACATTGAAAAAGGTAGGACTATCCCTGAGTTCGCCTTGGACTATGAAAAGGTACTGAAGTACAAAGGAAGAATATGTGTTCCTGAAACAGAAAATTTGGACATTAGACACCGACTAATGAAAGAAGCCCACACCACCGTCTTTTCGATACATCCTGGAAGTATAAAAATGTATCATGATTTAAGAAAATTATATTGGTGGAGAGGAATGAAAACAAATGTGCTAAATTTGTGTCTCAATGCGTAAATTGTCAGAGAGTAAAGGTTGAAAGGCAAAGACCTGTAGGACTATTACAGCCGCTACCAGAACTAGCATGGAAATGGGACTGCATCACTATGGACTTCATCACCGGGTTACCATTGACTCCCCAAGTAGTTGACACGGTTTGGCTGATCGTAGACCATTTGACTAAAATAGCTCGATTTATAGCTATACGACATCAGTGTACATTGCAGAGGTTAGCTAAGTTGTATGTGGATAATATTGTAATACTATACGGTGTACCTGAAAGCATTGTGTCCGACAGAGATCCACATTTTACTTCAAAGTTTTGGGAAGGATTGCAAAAGGCTATGGGTACAACATTGAAGTTTAGTACTGCATTTCATCCTCAAACAGACGGACAATCAGAGCGTACCATTCAGATTTTAGAAGACATGCTTCGAGCCTGTGTAATTGATTTTAAAGGATCATGGGATGAAAAACTACCATTGATCGAGTTCGCTTATAACAACAGCTATCAGGCTACTATACAGATGTCACCCTATAAAGCACTATATGGTAGGAAATGTCGAACTCCACTGTTTTGGAAAGAAATTGGAGAACGTAGTATTGTTGGATCAGAATTTGTTGAAGAGACATGTCGAGTAGTCGACATTATCAAGGAAAGAATAAGAACGGCTCAGAATCGTCAGAAACAGTATGCAGATACTCGACGTCGAGACCTTGAATTTGTCATAGGTGATAAGGTATTCTTGAAAGTATCACCTATGCGAGGTTTAAAGCAGTTCGGACAGAAAGGGAAGCTTAGTCCGAGATATGTCGGGCCATATGAGATTCTAGCTAAATGTGGAAAGGTGGCTTATCAGCTAGCACTACCACCGTCTATGTCAAATGTGCATGATGTATTCCATGTTTCATTATTGAAGAAGTACGTCAGGGACCCAACACACATTTTGACAGTGGATCCACCTAATTTGACTGATGATTTGACATTTGAAGTAACACCGACTGAAATCACCAGTCAAAAGGTTCAACGACTACGTAACCGTGATATCTACTATGTTAAGGTCACCTGGAGAAGCCAAGATATAGAAGAAATCACATGGGAAGAAGATAATGCTATGCGGAAGCAATACCCTCATCTTTTCGACTCGAAAGGTTTGTACCAATTTTGAGGATGGAATTTTTAATAAGACGGGGGAGTTGTAAGACCCGTATGAAACTAACCGGTCTTACCACCTTGTACCAGGTCTACCTATCATGGTCGAGCCAAGTGGACCAAGTGCGTGAAGGAAATCACAAGATCAGGTATGAAATTGATCCAAAAATAGTAAATTTGAGGGTAGGATCGCATGCCTAAATAGGTAGGGTCGACCCCTCCTCAATAGAAGTCCAACCCATGACTTTTCAGTCATAGGGTCGGATGACTTGAGAACCATAGGGTCAACGGGTCCTACGACCCTACGATAAACCCTATGATGACAGACCGAAACGGTAAATTAGGAAACTTTCCTAATTTCAAGGAGTCCTTTCCTAATCTCGATGGGACTTATTTTGGAAGGTTTTTCTCTATAAATAGGACGTCCCTTAGCCTCTTTCACTCCTTTTAGAGCCCTAATTGAAAGTGAGAGAAAGAGAAGGAGAAGAAAGAGAAGAAGAAAAGGAAAATTAGATAAAAGACTAAGGAAGAGGAGAAACTTCAGAAAAACCTCTGAATCTCAGCCAACTTCAGGTATGAGTATAATTCCTTCATAAATTAAGAACCTAGAATGGAATATGAAGAAGTTAGGATTAGGAGAAACCCAAATCATCTATCCAGGGATGAGTTTCAAAGGAATCCATGGAAGTATCATCATAGGCAATGGAAAAGATGTAAAAATCATAGTTATGAGCCATAGAACAATCTTAGAGTGAACCTACAAGACCATAGGATTGATCACATACCCTCAGGAAGTCCCAGGGAGGGTGTGGTCGCACATAGGGTCTATGGATAACCGACCCATGTTTGACCCTACCCCTAGGGTCGATTGGGTAACCGACCCTAGGTGCTACCCTACCTGTGACCCTATGATTTCAGCTAGTCTAAATTTGTTGAAATTAATTTTAATTAGAATCTATTGACTTGTTAGGTTTTCCTAGTGATTTAAAAGTGATTCTTAAAGCTTGAACGAGGATCTACACTCAATCAAAGGTGAGAGAACAATACCTAAACTAATTGGATAATAAAAAGCTATTTTTTCTTATTAAGTCTGATACCATGATTGATTCTATGCGTGTATGTGTGTATTGTGCATTTAACATGTCATCCAATATTCCTGCTATTACTGTTCATGCATATTTAATTTCGTTTATTTATAACATGATGATGATGGTGATGTTAGGAATAGGCATGTGAGTGTTTGTGTGTGGTTAGTGTATTTGATGCGAGTAGGGCATCAGGGGGAGGATGTGATATTATGGTGTGTCCTGGTCACCAGACTCTAGCTCTATCTCTACTCAATTTTTGTCCACTAATATTGTCATATCGCCATTACCTTAGCAGAGCTATTAGGTCGTAGGGCAACAGGGGAGGGGGTCTCGGACCGTGTAGTCTCTGACTCTGTCGGGGGGCTTTAGCTCTATCTCTATGGACGTATTAAGGGATGATGGGATAAGGCCTTGGATACACTGTTTGACATTAGGATTGGTTAGTTGCGAGCCCAGTTTGTAAGCCCTCGCCAATAGGGGCTTACGTGTTGGTATGGGAGCATGTGGTACTTTAATGCCGATACCCCTTGGGTACACTGTTTCAATGGTGGGTGCATGTGGGACGACAATATCGATATTCATTGGGCGGCTTCACACACTCGTGTATAGAGGTGAGGCGGCCTCCGAACCTCTCTATAGCACATTGCAAACTTATAAATCAGAACACAGATATGAATTGAGTGCATGCATATGTTTGTTGCATTGTTTTGTTTGCTCACTGAGCCGTGATGTGTGCTCACCCTTTTCGACGTCGAATATTTTAGTTGATGACGCAGGTACCACGGTTGAAGACTACATGAATGCTCTTGTGTACGGGCAAGCGACGACGATGGACGCTGAAGTGATGATGGAGTTGCATGATTTGACATGCGAGTGTAACTCCTGTGTTTTTTATTAAACTTTTATTTAGGTTATACAGACAATGTATTTGAATTAATTATTTAAGTTTATGTCTTAGTCTTTTTGGGAATAATTGGTTAAATTATTTATTTTATCACATTTAGATTCTCAGTTCATTTAATATTTAAGACTTCTGCTATTGTGTATTTACTCTGATTATTGTTGTGGATGTGTATGGTTTAAGCAAACGGACACAGCCTATTTGAGATCCTGGTTGAACCGTTGGTTTATTAGCGGTTCATCACACCATTCTGAACAGTGCGGAATTGGGGTGTGACACAACCGGTCAGCATTTCTCTTTGGCCAAGGGGTACCGATCGATGTACCCCAAGAGGTACCAGTCGATCGGTATAGGGCAAACCGTCGACCGGTATGCCCTAAAAGGCTTTAAAATCGTGATTTTGACTCTTTTTCCTCATTTTCATTTTTCCATTCTCTTCGGTGGCGATTCTTCTCTGAGTTGGTGAGTTGCTACAGTCCACCCGGTGCCTGTAAAAGCGATTCTTCTCTCCCAAGAGTGCTTTACAACCTCTCCAAGTAAGTTCCTTCCTCACTTTTTTTTTACATCGTTTCTTCATGGTTTTTAGCCCAAAACCTAGGTTTTCCTAGACTTAGAAGATTCTAACCATAGAAACTCTTTTTCATCGCCTTAGAAATAGTTTTGGGACTCCTGTGAACAAAAGCCCTCAATTTATTTGAGGTCCACCGTATGGTTTACTCAAAATCAAAATTTTTGGATTTTTGACCTAGTTTTCGGTCAAAAATCGATTTTTTTTCTTGTAATTGTTGAATTTATTGCTTCTTTGATGATTGTTTAGTCTCTATTTGTGGCTATATGGTTATGTAAGTCCTCTATCCCAGATTTTAGGTAAGTTCGAGGCCTTTGCTTGAAATATTATCGTTATGCTGCCAAAATTTCAAATTTTTTTTTACTAATTCTCATTGTTTTTATTTTGTTTTTGTAGTTAAACAATGTCTTGGCATCGTGGTGCTGGTAAGCACGCATACGCTCGGGCATGTACCGTCCACACCCGTCGATTCCGTAGTTTGATGAGTGGTGATTTTTCTCGGCGGTGGCGTAAGCCCGTTTCCCATGGTTCAAAGAGAAAAACATAGAGTCTGGACACTGCATAAACCTAGAGCAGCTCCAGCTGTTTGATGTTAAAGCAGCCTTCGGTGCACTTGGGTGGTTACCTGTGATCACCTATACACTGACTACCCGACCCAATTTGGTCAAGCACTTCTATGCTAACCTGGAGGTTGAGGGGGATGTTAACGATTTCAGCCGCGGTAGGGACATCTGCCTCACCAGCTTTGTCATGGGTGTTCCCATATCATTCAACACTCACCAGATTGTTGACTGTTGGGGATTCCTAATGATGGTGATTTGGTTTACTGCACCCCCAAGGTGAAAGGCTTCCTTACTGATGATATGCGCCAGGAGGTCACGGAGTAGATTCTTATTCCAGGGGGACCCATGAAAGCAGCAAATCTACGGCCTCTTCCTCTAGTCTATTGCCGCATTATTCAGCACAACATCTTTCCTCAAAGCGGTCACTATAGCGAGGTGTCTCGGCTTACACAATTCCTTACCTATTGCGTCTGCACTAGAGAGTGCGTCTGCTTACCCTACATTATTATCAGGACTATGCTCCAGGCTACCATGCCTGATCAGATAAGCAACCTTCCTTATGGCAGGCTTATCACTACGCTCCTGCAGTACCTTCGAGTAGACATGAGGGATGAGATTGCGGTTAAGGATACCATGACATCAGACATTGACTGGGATGCCATTGTCCGAATGAAGACGGATAACTTGCCGATCAGTGATGAGGAGGTAGAGGCTCATCCTCGTCCACTTAGGAGGTAGCGGCAGCGGCAGCAGCAGCCAATACAGCTTATGCAGAAGAGGTAGGGGTTGATGATGATGAACAGATGGAAGACATTCCTGCACCGGAACTGCAGCCCATACCTGCAGTAGGACCATCCCAGCCTCCTCTCGATACCGTGATGGGTATGTCTATGGAGATTCGAGATACCCAGCGTGAGATGAACCTTAACCTGGGGCACCTCTTTCGCAGTCTCTGAGTTACTCAAGAGCATGTACACTGGCTCAGGGTTGCATATGAGCGTGACTATGACATTGCTGACCCTATTCCTCTTATGCCCCCAACCCCATGATGGATCACCTTATTCTCTCTCTCCTCATGATACAGTGATTTTTATAATAGGATAACTGTCTGATTTGTGGACCATACCCTATAGCACAATTAACCTTTCACTCCTTAGATTCTTTTACTTGTGATGGTAGTTTATAATATCTTATGTTTGTTAACATGGTTTATCTAGAGCATGCTGTTTTTATTAATTTCACCTTTAGCATAGTATATTATGCTCTTAATTATTTGGTCTCATATATCAAACAGGTACTTATGATGTGTTTCTATTAAAGCTTTTAATTTTTTCCTATCTCAGTTCATTGACTCAGTTAAGTGCATGTATCGTCTATTGGATAGAGCTTAAGAGCTCTGATACCAAGTTGACACACCCCAATTCCAATCGAACCAGAAGTGTAAGTGACCCACCACTGAACCAACGGTTTACACCAGGATCTCGATAAGACCTTATCCACTTATACAAACCATTGCACATAACCATAATCAGAATACGATTAAGTATAGCGGAAGTCTTAAATTAAATGAACTGAGTTCTACATTGTAAGTGTAGTAACCAATTATTCTCCACACCAAAATGTAAATAAAATATCTTTACACAATTTATGAATCCAACTGAAATAAAATAAAATAAAATAAAACCATCCTAGAGGTACATGTAGAAAGAGCACTAGCATGAAGCATCATGCTCGTCCTCCCCTGCTTGCACTTCTAAGGCAGCAACACTTCCATATACTGGAGCATCCACATAGTCCTCCATAGTGTAACTTGCATCAACAACTAAAAAATAGTGTGTACACAAAGGTGAGCTCACAACTTAGCTCAGTAAGAAAATCAGACAATGCAATACACAACATGCATGAGTAACATTCACATTATGGTCTGGTTTTAAGTTTGCAATGTGCTACAAAAAGGATTGGTGGCCACCACACCTCTATACAAGACTGTGTGAATCCGCCCAATGGATCAAACACCACTGTCGTCCCACATGCACCCGCCATGGGATAGAGATAGAGCTAAAATGTTCGGATCACACACCGCCAACAGTTCCCCTGATGCCCTACCCATACCAATACGAAATCCCCTATTGGCGAGGGCTTACAAATTGGACTCACAACTAACCAATCCTATATGTCATCACAGTAGACCCTATCCCAACACAGCTCCCTACGGCATACAGATAGGGCTCGAGTCTAGTGGCCAGCCCAGAGACCACAGTGCCACTTCCTCCCCCTAATACCGTACCTGCACCACGCATGCTAAGACAGAAGCAATACAAAAAGGTGCTAATGTAAAGAATGATCCCAGACCCCAGGCCCTTCTCATTCCACACACCAACGAAAACAATCATATGCCTAACAATCACATCCTAGCATAGCGAGTATGCATGAACAATATAATAACTGAAAATAAAGATGACATGCGAGTATGCACAAACACCATTCCACAGAATCATAATTACTAACAACGTTTTACTGTTATTAAGTTATTAGGGTTTATGTCTGATTCCCTTACCTGACGCTTGATTGCTAGCTTGCTCCACGTCACAGCATCCAAACTTGCTATCATAAGGTCCTACACGATGTTAGGGTTGAATTAGAATTAGTTTCTTAGGGTTTACGTTGGTCGAAAACCAATTGGGATTGAAAACACCCTCACAGTGCATACTGGTCGCAGGTACCGATCGCATCACTGTGGGGAAAGGTGCGGCAGGTATGGTAGATCGATCCCCCACAGACCAGCTCCCGAGAGGTACTGGTCGTAGTACGGGTCACACATAGTGCAACCAGTATAGTTGACCAGTATGCCTCTGAAAGACCACCAACTTGGTGTTCTCTTTCTGTCGGTCACCCATTATTGGTTCTAGGGTTTCTCCTATGCATTCTAGGCCTGAGCAACGAGTTAGGGTTGTTTCATGTTCCATTCAAGTCCTAGTTCCTATGATTCATCGCCTAGAACTCGAATCTAGGGTTTAACGAACAATTAGGGTTTAACAGTAAAATAAGGGTTTTAAATCAATACCTAGCCTTGCATGGTATTGATCAGTCATGATCAGTCATCTATAATGCTTAACTTAGAGAGTAGTTTATGGATTTATCGTTGGTTAACAACTATGGTGTTCTTCGTCCAATGACAACTCCTCTTCCACCTTTCTTAGCTCTTTCTCCTCTTTCGATCTCTTTCTCCTCTCTAGGATTTGTGAGAAACAATCAAAGAGGTTTAAGGAGGTTTTAGGATCCTTAAATAGACTAGGTTGGGGTTTAATAAGTTTTCCTATGTTAGGAAAGTCCCTAGGCTCAAGATTTGGCAAGCGGGACCCATAGAGATCAGTTTCCAGATCTAACTAGTCTGCCCGAGCAGACATACCGGTCGACCTGTATATAGACCGGTATCGTAAGACTGGTATAAAAAATATCATATCTTTAGGTCTGTTTTCATATCTGGTTGTCATCTGCTCATCCCGTCTGGCCCAGTAATGATTGGACTCAAATGGAATGCTAGCGTTCTGTTGGATTTGCATCCGACACTTTATAGGGAAGAGGGGTTGGCCATACATGTGAAATCAATATTGCTGAGATCACGATGGGAAAGAGTTTTCACTGAAGCCTGTTACCGCCTTCTGGGCCTAGCAACTGAGGTAATGGGCAAAGGATCCACTTCATTCATAACCAATAGAAATATAATCCCACCCTGCCTAGCTATCGTAATGCGTCCTGATGCCAAAGCTTCCTGAACCAACTAAGTGAAGAATAGATGGATCAGAGTGCTAGCATCCCTTGCTCTTTATCAATGGAGTTGATTTTCCTTAGTCGAGTCAGATCTTGGGCAGAGATTTCGTTTGTTGTTGGAGTGATTAGCCCCAATGGGAGACCAAGATATTTGTGTGCTATTGAGCCCCCTATGAGGAGGGGAGAAAGAGATGGGCAAGGCCTCTTTGTTTCATTCAGGTAAGGATGGCAGCGAGCAACCACAGGAACAAGAAGCTGACGAAAGAGTAGATAACTCGGGGATCCTTTTCATTCCAAAGATCGAGTGGCTGATTGACGAGAGTAGAATCAGCCTTGTAATTGGGGTCACCCTTTAGAATCAACTGATTCAGATCAGGTAAGGTTGGAGGTGCCGTATGAGCATATCAGGACGATGGTTCCCTCAAGACTCTCCCATTGAAATTGAAAGTCGATCTTAGGAAAAACTGAGACCACTAGCCCAATGCTTTAGCTGCCCTGTATCCCCCTCCCCATTCTTTCCCCCTGGCTGTGTGTGGGCCACATTTCAGAAAGGCTCTATGGGGGTCCTTCACTTACTTGCCTACTTCCCAAGGCCAAGAAAAAGGGTTTAAGTAGTTTAGCTCCTCCTCTTCCAAACCACCAATGCTCTTCTGAAAGGGATCTTGAGTCTCCTCCTCTCTGACCCCTGTCTAAGGCCGATCAAGATGAGGTCCCCTTTAGATAAAACTCCCAGCACCTATGCCGCTTTGGTGGTGTCTCGCTATAAGGACGCCCTCGACCAACAGAGGTCAAATTATATTTTTAAAAATCTTTGTTCTATCGGTGGTCTTGAATTTGCAAAGGAATTTATAATTCTAAGCCGGGACCTTTCCCCTATTAGTATAAAAATGTTAAGGGTACAACGGTCTCTGTTGGCTTGGATGTTAGTGTTAAGAATGGATGAGGACATGAGCGGGTCTGCCTCAGCGTTCGAAAAGAAGCCGGTTTAGAGGGGAGAATTCGGGTACAAAGAAACCCAAAGATGAAGATGATGATGATCATGCCACGATCTGAGCCAAGATAGCGGTACTTTAGAAGCTCTTGGATGATAATGGAGGATATAGACTAGGGTTATGAGGCTCATACTGCAGAGCAAGTGAAGAACCAAGCAACTCCAGAGCACGCTAACTAATCTACGACCGAATAAGCAATGGTTGAGCTAGCTAATCGTAGACCACTCTCTCCCAGTGGTCGAGCTGATGTACGAGCACCATTGTGTGTTAGCATGCTTTGACGAGGGAGTGTTAATTGAATGAAGTATGAGAGCTAGAACTTTAGAACCGTAGTCAGACGAAGAAAAATGTCTAAAATAGGCACATGCAGGCTGGGCTGATGCCTCTACTGTGGGAGATTCAACGCACAAGCTCATTTCTTTAAGCTAGTAGAAGGAGAGAGGATAATTTGGTTGATATAGAGGGAGATCCGGTCTATAATGATGATGGTGGTGATGAACATGAAGAGGGAGAATTGGAAGTCGACGAGAGAGAATCGTTGCAGATTCGGAGAGCTATGTACACTCCTAAAGTCAAGACCGATGAGAGGTGGCTAAGGACAAAATATTCTGCATGTGATGCACATCGGGTGGAAAAGTTTGCAATGTCATCATCGATAGTGGAAGCTGTAAGAATATGGTCTCGAAGGAGATGGTGGAGAAGCTCAACCTCAAGTGCAAAAAAGACCCCTTGCACCTGTTGTTAAATCTCATAGGTTTCCTATAACAATTCTCAACCGTAGGCTTCTGGGATCCGTTCTTAGCACTCTTCGATAGCGGTCATTCTTTTCATTCTATGCCAAGCCTGGCTAAGAGACTTTCAAAGTATGGTTAGGAAATTCCTACTAGCGCACCCTTAAGTAATTGCTTTCCAGACAGCCCCCAGAGTAGCCAATTCGAGGGACTCATCCAACAGTGCTGGCTTGTGCTTGCTAGTCGGCTACCATCTTTATTGCTGAAGTACCTCCGGTGTTCCTTGTGGTCTCCTTCTATGACTGGATGCGCTTTTTCTCTTTTGGAGTGGATGCAAAACCCTTTTTTTTTCTTTTGTTTTGATATCAAGTACCGACTGTTTGAGTCAGAACTTGGGGGTCTCTACGTGGTGCATGTCGTAAATATAATTGACGCGACTGTACGTAGGCACGACCTGTTTAGCTTTGTGATTAGTCTGTACCGGCTTGAGCAAGCGGATCGGGTGTTTTCATTTCAGATAAGGGCCACCATTTAGCTACCGCGAGCGATGGAGTCTCAAATAAGGCCTTCCACTTTTTGAATAAAAAACACATTTTATAGCTCTGCCAGGAACAGGGATGGGCCTGGCTAGTAAGCATTTTTAAGGGCACTGATTGGATTATTACCAGAGACAAAGGGTTTGAACCATGATGTCAATGTAGCCAAACATCCAGCGGTTCTCCCCGGTCCTATGCCCATCCTAATGCTGCCTTCGCCAAAGTCCTTCACTGCGGTCCAGTTGGTGGCAGAACCGGCTGTGAAATCCATCAACGATGTAACCCACTCCGGACGTATCTATCAACCGGCCCATCTCAAGGTTGTTTTTTCTAGTCATACTTTCTATCTTGCCTCTGTCGATGCCCTCGTCAAGGTCTGAAGTGTCTGAGTCGTAGAAGGTGGCCCAGCAGCTACGGTTCTTATTGCTCCGGGCAGGTAGGCCTTGTCACATCTTATTTAGTTTGTGCTTTCCCGCATAGGCGACAATCGATCTTGTTGAATAACCACCACCTCTTCCCTTTCCATTACAGTTATCTCACTCTGGTCCAGATCTTGGTGCGCTTTGTTCAGCAAGACATATAGAATGATTGTAAGATCTATGCGTGCAACTTTCGAGGGCAAAATTTTCGTTAAGGGTGGTGGAGTTGTAAGACCCACACACCACGAACCCGGTCTAACCTTATGTTCTCTTGTCATGATCGGTCTTCCCATCATAATCGGCTCAAGTGAACCAATTGTATGAAGAAACCACAAAATAAGGTAAGCAACAAGTCAAATTTAGTTGGTGTAGTTAACTGTTTAAGTTTGTGTGGAAGCAACCAGTTAAAAATTTAAAAAATAGTAAATTTTAGACGTACAGTGGCATTTTTGAGGGGTATGGTCGCACGTATGGTCGACCATATTGAGACCGTACAACATATGGTCGATTGTTTTGAAAATGTTTGGTCGATGGATTATGCGACCGTACGAACCCAGAATCGACTCCGTGTTTAGGAAACTTTCCTAATTGGAGGAGGAGTCTTTCCTAATTAAAAGAGGACTCTTCATGGAGGTTTTCCTTTATATAAAGGACAGCCCTTAGGCTCTCTCACTCTTTTAGAACCCAAATTGAAACTCTAAACCTAAGAGAGAAGGAGAGAGGAAGAAAAGGAGAAGGAGATTTGGAGAAGAAGCCTGAGAGGAAGGTTTTTGCAGATAAGAGTTTTATCTCTCTACAACCAGCTTAAGGTATGGACTTGACTCTGTAGGGTAGATCAGAAAAAATAGGTTCTTTTCAAATTGATATATGGAACCTAATATATTCGGTTATAGGTTTTCTATGGGAAACCATAGAGAGTAGGGTAGGGAGAATTGATAAGGATAAACTGTGATTAAAGGCCGTAGAATGATTTTAGGATGAACCCCATTGATGAGCCAAGAGGAGGAACTTGCATTAGAAATGAAAATTAACCTGACTACGTATGGTCGCAACTATGGTCTACCATAGGATGAGAAGAGAGTCGAGCACAGCCATTCGGGAAGAATTTAGGAAATGTATGGTCGCAGGTACGGTCGAATATAGTGCGACCATAAGGTATCGACCGTATGTCATATGGTCTCATTTATTGACACCATAGGATCGACCACAGGGATCCACCATACGATAACAACAAGTATATTTTGAGATGAAACAAGGTTTTCGACTACTGTAACTTGGTACAATCAAACCCTAACTTAAATACATTAATTGTTTAGGTTCCCAATGGATTCAAAGTAACTTTCAAAGCTTAAAAGAGGAACAAACATCAATAAAAGGTGAGGGAACAAGACCTAAACTAATTGGATAATAATAAATTATTTTATTGAGTCTAATGCCATGGCTGATTCTATGATTGTATGCTTGTAATGTGCATCTCATATGTCATCCAATGTTCGTATTATTACTTCTCATGCATATTTATTTCTGTCTATTTATAACATGATGATGATGATGACGATGATGCAAAGAATAGGCGTGTGATTGTGTGTGTGTTTAATGTGTTGGACGAGAATGGAGCATCAGGGGGAGGACGTGGCATTGTGGTTCAGCCTGGTTACTAGACTCTAGCTCTATCTCTACTCAAGTCTTGCCCACTGATATCATCGTTTCACCATTACCTTAGCAGAACTATTATGTCATAGGGCATTAGGGGAGGTGGTCTCAAACTGTGTGGTCTTTGACTCTGTCGGGGGGCCTTAGCTCTGTCTGTATGGACATATTGAGGGATGCTGGGGTAAGACCTTGGATACATTAGATGGCATTAGGATTGGTTAGTTACGAGCCCAGTTTGCAAGCCCTCGCCAATAGGGGCTTACGTATTGGTATAGGTAGGGCATCAGGGGAAGTGTTGGCAGTATGTGATCTAAACACTTTAGCTCTATCTTTATTCCATGGTGGGTGCATGTGGAACGGCAATGGTGTTTGATCCATTGGGCAGATTCACACACTCGTGTATAAAAGTGCAGTGGCCAATCCTTTCTATAGCACATTGCAAACATTAAAACCATACCAAAGATATAAATTAAATACATATATATATTTGTTGCATTGTTTTGTTTTCTCACTGAACTAGGTTGTGAGCTCACCCCACGGTACCATTTTCTTTTAGTTTCTAATTATGCATGTAATACTGTTGAAGACTACATGAAGGCGCCAACATATAGACATGTGGTAGCTATGGTCAAACAAGCTGTAGAGGACGAATATGATTCATGAAGCGAGTGTTTCAACGTTGTTTACGCCTAGTATTTAACTTTCGTATTTTGGTAATTGTCCAAAAAATAAGTTTTAAATTGAAGGATTTTTTTCTTTCAAAATCAAGTTTGTTATATTTATGTTTTGGTTACATGAAGATAATTGGTTTATTATTTACTTATCATTGTAGACACTCAGCTCATTATTAATAAAACTTCTGCTATTTACTTTAATATCTCTGATTGATGTGAAATGTGTTTTGGATTAACTTGGTTGGCACGCCCTATACGAGATCTTGGTTTGAACCATTGGTTTATTGATGGTTCATCACACCACTGGTTAATCCAAAATTGGGGTGTGATAACTTGGTATTAGAGCTCTTAGGCTCTACCCACTAAACCTAAATACTTCCACAAAAGTCCATGAACTGAGTTAGGATAAATTAAAAGCTTTAATACAAACACACCATAAGCACATGTATTGGTTGAGACAGAACTTAAATAAGATAAAAAAGAACATATAACAGGTGGAACCATATGTATATACAGACCGAAGAAAAAGAAAATCTAAACGTATCCTGATAAACAAATAACATATGGTACGGTCTACAAGTCAGATAGTTGCCTAAGTATACAAAGGATATAGTACAGTGGCAAGAAGGAAGCAACTGTAAAGTAGAAAATTAGAATACAGAGTTGGTACTCACAAGATGTGGAACTCGATGTATGACAGAGGGAGAAGGAAAATGGTTAGTAACACCAATCCCTTCAGAGGTAAAGAAAAAGATCTCGGGCTAAATCCAACAGAGATAGGAAAACCATGGCCATATACCAAAAATAAGAGTAACTATAAAAGAAGATAAAGCTATACTCTTGGGTGACGTGGAGACTCAAAGTGAGATCTACCACACGCTGATCCGTAACCATTGAGCATTAAGATGAGGCCGCAACCCGACCCCACTACCATCTGGGTAGAGAATGGATAATGAGAACCCATCTGAGCAAATGCCAAATAATGATTATTAGACTGGAGCAAGTCAAAGGGGTAAACAACCAGGCCACTCCAGCCAATCTACTTGGACTACCAAGTACCTTGACCAAGGTTATAACGAACTTGGCCTGGTAAAATACAAAAGCAACAACAGATGATACCGGCTATGCAAGTTGCCATGGGAATCACTACCCAAGTTACCAATGCTATACCAACACATTCGGGTCAGACCAAGCACAATACCTGTTGGTAGCAACACTGTATCTCCAGTACCTATTAGCCATAACACAATGCCTACCATACAGTAAGTCTCACTAACGCACACCCTAGTGCAAAAGCTTGGTGCACAACAAGTAGAGTATCAAGGTAGTTACCCTTATCAGCCACCGATGTATGGAATAACTGCATCATGGCAGAATGATCAAACAAGAGTGGAGGAACATTTTATGAAGATAAAGCTCGGATTTTTTTATCAATGGATAAAATCTATTGTGGCCATATATCTAGACAGGTATATATAGGATGTGGTGCATCGTTGACTTACCCTTATGATTATAGAGGATGCACATACCTGATTTTAAATTCTCATGCCTTGACAGAATACCTTCGTAATTCAACTTGTCAATTAGAGTTATAGATATTGTTTCTTTAGAATTAGTCCTGATTATACCAAACTAAGCTACTCTCATGATTGACAACATGAATAGAGATATGAACTGAGTAAACAGTTAAAGGTTTAATCATTTCGAATGTACATCTTTAATATATTATACCTGATTTATTGATGTACCAAAATTTTCTCTAGATTTATTCCCATAGTGCCTTGACCAATGGTACTATATACTCGATAGAACCTGTAACCTTGAGGCTAAGAGCTGTAGAACCTCTATTTTCATTTATTTAAATCACCTTGAAACCAACAACCATGGGTCCAATTTAATTAGTAGTTGGTTTGGATACCATAGATTTTACTCTTGATCCTTTAAACCCAAGTTCACTAGATAAAACAAGTGTTCGTCATCATACTGAATTCGAAAGAAGGAAACGATTGCTTTTGGATAAACATTATGATTCTTACATTCTCTAACCTCTGTGGGTAAAGATACTTAGTTAATAAGGGAATTATTGGAGGAAAGATGATTGGATTCAGATAAATCTCTATAGCCAAGAAACCTCAGATGAAGTAATGGAGAATCTGTTCTGAGATTGGTAGATGGATGGATTTGAGTCACGATTTGTAAAAGAGTGCATAAGCAAGAAGTGAGAACTACCAAGAGTAGCCAGTAAAGAGTAGATAACACTCAAGTAGAGTTACAGATGGCTATATTGGTATGAATCTTGATAAGGTAAAAGATTTTAAAAAAGCATATCTAATAGTAGATACAAGGATGAAGTAAAAAATCATGGCATTGATAGTATTCAGATTAGTATAAGTAATATTGAGTTATGCCCAATGTCGAGTGAGATGATTAAGTAAAGACCAAGAGTATTTGGTAGAATTAATGAAATTATAAGCATAAATCCTAATGCTTATAAGTAGACATGTTGGATATGAAGAGAGTAACCAATTCAAAAGATACTTTTCGAGATATATGGAAGAGAGATTAGGGTAGAAAAGAAGTGATAAAAGAGATGTAAGTTAATGAGTGTAATATAAGATTATTGGTGTAAGCTAATTAGCCTTTTGGGATATGAGATTATTGGCAATAGTCTTTGAAAAACCATAAGAGATGAAGGAGCTAGATGTGCCATTAGGACCTCATACCAGATTTTCCTAGTTCAAGTCTTTTTAGACTAGATGTTGTATTAGGTGAGTGTTATAAACAATGTCTAAATCATATGGAAGGACAAAATTTGGATGCAACCTAATTTGACTTAAGATGGCAACTTTTGATGTCATCTTGAGGATGGACTGGTTGTCTCAAGACTCTACAAGGCTGTTATGTGCCAAGAAGAGGCTATCATTTAAGGGCAAAGAAGGCACATAACTTAGTTTTATTGGAAGCATATTGCTTAGGAAGTGGAAGCTCATCCTCTCTGCACTAAAGGCAAAGAGATGCTTTGAAAAGAAAGGAGTTGGATATATGATATATGTGGTAGATGTTACTAAATAAGTACCACGGATGGAAGAATTTGGACAACAAAAATTCCCTGATGTGTTTTCAAGAGACTTACCTGGGTTGCCACCTGATCGTGCATCCGAGTCGTTATCAAATTGTTACCAGGGACAGCACCTGTGTCTAAGGCACCCTATAAAATAGCTCTTAGAGAGTTGATGGAACTAAAGACTCAACTACGAGAGTTATTAGACAAAGGATTTAATCAGCCAAGTATTTCATCACAGGGAGCGCCAGATCTATTCGTAAAGAAAATGGACGGTAGTGTTCGACTATGTATAGACTACCGAGAATTGAACAAGCTCACGATCAAGAATCGATATCCACTACCTCAGATCGATGACTTGTTTAATCAGCTACAAGGTGCAAAGGTATTTTCTAAGCTTGATCTTCAGTCAAGATATCATTAGTTGAAGAATTTGGACAGTGATATTCTGAAGATAGCTTTTAAAACTGGGAATGGGCATTATGAGTTCCTAGATATGTCGTTTGGATTGACCAATGCATCAACATATTTTATGGAGCATATGAACCGGGTATTCCATGATGTATTGGACACTTCAATCATAGCTTTTATCAATGATATTTTGATTTATTTCAAGGAGTAAAACGATTCATACAATGGATTTTAGAGCAACCTTACAACAGTTGAGAAGGGAGAAGCTTTATGCCAAATCAAGAAGTGTGAGATTTGGTTATACTAAGTGATTTTCTTGGGTCACGTAGTATCATCAGAAGGGATTAAAGTGGACCCCAGCAAAATAGAAGCAATCGAAAGGTGAGAAACACCTAAAAACATTGCGAAGATTAGAAGTTTTTGGGATGAGCTGGTTATTATCGACGGTTCGTGGAGGACAACTCTAGAATTTTCATACCTCTTACCAAGCTGACCAGGAAAAACTGAAAAGTTATTTAGACTAATAAGTGTAAAGAATGTTTCTAGACTCTAAGAGCAAGGGTGATATCAGCTCTTATCTTGATCGTTTCGGCACCAGGGGAACCTTTTACCCTACACACCAATACTTCTGGATTGGGTCTAGGATGCGGGTTGATATAAGGAGAACAAGTGATTGCCTATGCTTCAAGATAACTAAAGGAGCATCAGGAGAGTTACTTTACTCATGACTTGGAGTTAGCGTTGATGATTCATGCAATAGAGACTTTGAGACATTATCTATACAGAGAAGAATTTTAGATTAAATTGGATTACATGAATTTTATTTATCTCTTCACCTAGAAAGAGTTGAACATTAGGCAGAGAAGATGGTTAGAACTCCTAAAGGATTAAGACAATGATATTCAATGTCGCTCGAGTAAGGCTAATGTAGTAGCTGAAGCTTTGAGCAAAAAGGGGAATAATGAAGCCAGAAGGAAGACCTAGTACAAATGTTGCCTTGTGTTTTACAGCAACAGTGTTGGATTTGGAAGAAGAGAAATATATAATAGAAACTCGTGATGATCCATTAAGCGAGAACTTATGGATGATTTATGGAACAATAATTCCTCGCTTGCGTTCGTAGCGTTAATGATCATCTCTGATTTGATGGATGAAGTAAAAGTAGTAATTTTGTTAGATCCATTTCTAAGAATGATACAAGAAGATTTAGTGAAAGGAAAACCTAACCCTGACTTACTTTGGATGCGGAGAAGGTCCTGAGATATAGAGGATGATTATGCATACCTGAAAGTGAAAAACACGAATCTTAGATACAAAATAATGTTAGAAGCCTATTGTACTCTATATTCAGGACAATCTGGAGTACCAATATGTGTCATGACCTGAAGAGATTGTACTGGTAAAGAAGAATGATAACAGATATGGCTTAGTGCAAATTTCAG
The DNA here is from genome assembly GCA_028583415.1 of Protea cynaroides. NCBI lineage: Eukaryota > Viridiplantae > Streptophyta > Magnoliopsida > Proteales > Proteaceae > Protea > Protea cynaroides. The sequence continues at coordinate 49,801,307 of CM053271.1, read as the reverse complement.
TGTCTAAATTGTCAGCAAGTAAAGGTTGAAAGACAAAGACCAGTAGGCTTACTACAACCACTATCGGAGCTAGCTTGGAAGTGAAACTACATTACAATGGACTATGTCATCGATTTACCACTAACTCCCAAATCGATTAATGCATTTTGGGCGATTGTTGATCACCTTATGAAGACAGCTCGTTTCATTGCTTTACGACCTCAGTGTGCTTTGAAGCGACTAGCTAAGCTATATGTGGATAACATTGCTAGATTGAATGGTATGCTTTAGAACATGGTGTCGGATAAAGGCTCACGCTTTACTTCAATGTTTTTAGAGGGATTTTAAAAGGCAATGGAAACAAAGTTGAAGTTTAGTATCGCATTTCACCATCAAACTGACGGACAGTCAGAGTGGACTATATAGAACCTAGAAGGTATTCTCTAAGTCTACGAGATTGATTTTAAAGGAGCTTGAGTTGAGAAGTTGTCGTTGATTGATTTTGCAACCAAGCTACTATATAGATGTCACCTATAAAGCATGGTACAATATAAATGTCGAACTCCTCTGTTTTGGAATCATATTAGAAAACGAAGAATTGTAAGACCTGAGTCTACTAAAGAAACCTGTCGAGTGGTAGACAAGATCAAAGAAGGGCCCAGACAGCTCAAAATTGTCAGAAGAGATGCCAAGACCACGAGTTCGCCATAAGTGACAAAGTGTTCTTGAAGATATCACTTATGTGTTGTCTGAAACGGTTTGATAATAAGGGAAAGTTGTGTCCTATATATGTTTTGGACTTTATAAAATTTTAGAGAGATGTGGAAAAGTTACATATCAACTAGTGTTACCGCTGTCCATGTCTAGTATGCACGACATATTTCACGTGTCATTACCAAAGGAGTATGTTAGAGAATCCATCACGGGTATTGACTGCGGATCCACTGGATTTGATAGAAGACTCAACTTTTGAAGTGGTAATAGCTTAGATCACCAGTTGGAAGGTACAACATCTCCAAAGTTAGGATATTTATTATGTGAAGGTAACCTGGCAAAGCCAAGATGTAGAAGAGGTCACATAAGAAGAGGAAAATGCAATGTGGAAACAATATTCCCACCTATTTGACTCAGAATGTATATCTAAATTTTAAAGACGAAATTTCTTTTGAAGATGGGGGAGTTGTATGATTTGTGCGTGCAAATTTTGAGGATGAAATTTCTGTTAAGGGTGATGGAGTTGTAAGACCAGCACGCTACGAACCCAGTCTAACCTTACGTTCTCATGTCGTGACCGGTCTTCCCATCATAATCTGCTCAAGTAAACCAATTGTATGAAGAAACCACAAAATGAGATAAGCAACAAGTCAAATTTAGTTGGTGTGGTTGACTATTTAAGTTTATATGGATGCAACCTACCAAAAACTAAAAAAATAGTAAATTTTAGACATATGGTGGCATTTTTGAGGGGTATGGTCGCACGTATGGTCGACTGTTTTGAAAACGTATGGTCGATGAATTATGCGACAGCACGATCAACCGTACGAACCTAGAACCGACACTGTGTTTAAGACACTTTCTTAATTTGAGGAGGACTCTTTCTTAATTGAAAGAAAACTCTATATGGAGGTTTTCCTCTATATAAAGGACGTCCCTTAGCCTCTCTCATTCTTTTAGAACCCAAATTGAAACTCTTAACCTAAGAGAGAAAGAGAGAGAGGAAGAGAAGGAGAAGGAGATTTGGAGAAAAAGGCTGAGAGGAAGGTTTTTGTAGAGAAGAGTTCTATCTCTCTATAGCAGGCTTAAGGCATGGACTTGACTCTATAGGGTAGATCAGATAGAATAGGTTCTTTTCAAATTGATATATGGAACCTAATACAATGATTCGGTTATAGGTTTTCTATGGAAAACCGTAGAGAGTAGGGTAGGGATAATTGATAAGGATAAACTATGATTAAAGGCCATAGAATGATTTTAGGATGAACCCCATTAATGAGTCAAGAGGAAGAACTCGTATGAGAAGTAAAAATTAACCTGACTACGTATGGTCACAGCTATGGTCGACCATAGGATGAGAAGAGAGTCGACCACAGCCATTCGGAAAGAATTCAAGAAAGGTATGGTCGTAGGTACAGTCGTATATAGTGCAACCATAGGGTATCGATAGTACATCATATGGTCTCATATATTGAGACCATAGGATCGACCATAAGGATCGACCATACGATAATAACAAGTATATTTTAAGACGAAACAAGGTTTTCGAGTACTGTAACTTGGTACAATCGAACCCTAACTTTAATACATTAATTATTTAGGTTCCCAATAGATTCAAAGTGACTTTCAAAGCTTGAAAGAGGAACAAACATCAATCAAAGGTGAGGGAACAAAACCTAAACTAATTGGATAATAATAAATTATTTTATTGAGTCCAATGCCATGACAGATTCTATGATTGTATGCTTGTAATGTGCATCTCACATGTCATGCAATGTTCCTGTTATTACTGCTCATGCATATTTATTTTTGTTTATTTATAACATGATGATGATGATGATGCTAGGAATAGGCATGTGATTGTGTGTGTGTGTGGTTAATGTGTTGGATGAGAGTAGAGCATCAGGGGGAGGATGTGGCATTGTGGTTCAGCCTGGTCACTACACTCTAGCTCTATCTCTACTCAAGTTTTGTCCACTGACATCATCGTGTCGCCATTACCTTAGCAGAATTATTATGTCATAGGGCAACATGGGAGGTGGTCTCAGACCGTATGGTCTTTGACTCTGCCAAGGGGCCTTAGCTCTATCTCTATGGACATATTGACAGATGCTGGGGTGAGGCCTTGGATATATTGGATGACATTAGGATTGGTTAGTTGTGAGTCCAGTTTGCAAGCCCTCGTCAATAAGGACTTACGTGTTGGTTTGGATAGGGCATCAGGGGAAGTGTTGACGGTGTGTGATCCAGACACTTTAGCTCTATCTCTATTCCATGGTGGGTGCATGTGGGACGGCAATGGTGTTTGATCCATTGGGCGGATTCACACACTCTTGTATAGAGGTGTGGTGGTCACCAATTCTTTCTATAGCACATTGTAAACTTTAAAACTAGACCAAAGATATGAATTGAATGCATGCATATGTTTGTTGTATTGTTTTGTTTTCTCACTAATCTAGGTTGTGAGCTTACCCCACGGTACCATTTTCTTTTAGTTTCTAATGATGCAGGTAATACCGTTGAAGACTATATAAAGGAGCCAACAAATAGACATGTGATAGCTATGGTCAAGCAAGCTGTGGAGGACGAATATGATTCATCAAGCGTGTGTTTCAATGATGTTTACACCTAGTGTTTAACTTTTGTATTTTGGTAATTGTAACAGTTTGTTATATTTATGTTTTGGTTACATGGAGATAACTGGTTTATTATTTACTTATCGTTGTAGATACTCAGTTCATTAATTGTAAGACTTCTGCTATTTACTTTAATATCTCTGATTGATGTGAAATGTGTTTTGGTTTAACATGGTTGGCACGGTTTATACGAGATCCTGGTTTAAACCATTGGTGTATTGATGGTTCATCACACCACTGGTTAGTCCAGAATTGGGGTGTGACAATGATAGTCCAGTAGAGAGCTTACCAATTCTCATGAGGAACGGAGCAAGCCCCTAGCAGCTTAAGCAAGCCATGCATGCTCTGCATCACACTACAGCTTCAAGAGCTCAGCGCAGAACGAATCGTAGGCTTCTTTGCTTTAAGGCTGAAGGGATATGAGCACATTCTATATTCTCCCTGATGAGTTGATCCAATTCAAAACTTACCTTCCCTGATGTTAGCTAGCTCCCTCTCTATAAGTATTTCTATCGTCTTTCTTCCCCTATCATATTGATGGGGGTGCGTCTGTCCCTTATTCCATTCCTTCCTCAAGTCAACTCTTGATCCGGTGTTCGAGAAGAGTAGCTTGCTTTCATTCATTCTATCCTCATTCTGAATGCTTGGGCGAGCAGTAAGCCATCCTAATCCGGCCGGTTTTGTGTGTGCCAATTACGTGTGGCGATTGTGCGGGTAGAGATTGTCAGGTTGGAACTTTCATTAATACTGAGGAGCAATGAGCTTAGATGAGTAGCCAGGCCAGCAATAGTGTTCCCCTGTCTCATTCATATTAAGAATCACCATCATAGGAAAACATCTTTCCAAGGGACGGAACATGAATGAGATGCTCAACTCATAGAGACTAGATATGGAACCCGTCACCTTAGGTGCGTCTAGCTGCTCCACAAGCCTAAACTCGTGTAAATTGGATGTCTCCCCAACGTTGAATGAGGATCTCCTCTCCACGTGTGATCCACGAGACCATCCCATCTCATCCTATCAGCACACATTCCATCAATTCCAAGATTCAAGACAAGAAGTAGAATCAAGAATCAAGATCTTGATCTTGAATCATATTACTCGTGAGTCTTTCTTGTATGTACTAATTCTTTAAGGATCTTGGGATAAAGATTAACACATAACTCATTGTACTCATGACCTGGCTTAGATTTTGATATAGAGCACTATTCTTCTTACGAGTAGAGAGTTGACAAAGTGGCATGGACAAGTGGGCACGGGTACTAGAAGTCCAATAGGACTAAGGCCTCAATATTGAACCATTGGGTAGAGAAGGACTGACGCCAAATCAAGGACCAAGATCCCCCAAAAAAAATTGACCAAGAAATCATGACTGATCTCAAAATTGGTCCAAAGTCAAGTGAAAAGATTCTTGACCATTGAATAGCAAAGATAGGGGCATGGTTCATTATGAGTTGATTCCATATACAAAGGGAAATAGAATGGCGCCAAACCAAAGGGTTATGGAAGAAAACTTCTTTCATTGAGGAAGTGACCACACGAAAGTGGAAGCATAGCCTAAGTGTTTGCAAAGCTAAAGAGGGCCTCAAAAGAAATCCCCATGAAAGGACAAGAGGTGAACTTAAAGTGTGAAAATGAATGGATGCAGTTACAGTCATGAATTTGATAAGAAATAGGAATGAACCACACAAAATTCTTTTCATTTGTTGTCATGGTATGCCACCAGATTCCTACCAATAGAATCTTTGTTACTATGGCTTAAGGCCCGCCTTACCATCAAAGCCTTCGACAACTCCTGGTTCCAAAGCCCCTACTACTTCAATTAAAGCTCGATCTTTGCGCTCGCTGGATGGATGTAAAGGCCTACTATTATTGTTACCCACTCATACAGTTGACCAATGAAACTTATTGAACAATCAGGCTAGAATTGGGGGGCAGGGAAACCAACCGAACCCGCCTTTATGGAACAATAACCCTGTGTACCAACCACCTCCACCTTGATTGGAGGCAGGTGACCAGAGACCCAACTTAGGCCTAGGAGCACAACCTATTTGATCAAATAACGTTGTACTGATTGAGTCGTGTATTGTGAGTGTTATGGATCTAGCTCTTCACGAGACCTTGTTGGTATGGCTACCATAAGACGACCAATAATGTTTCCACCATATCTCCGGAGTAGTCAAACAAAGGAAGTACGGCGGGACCGAGTAGGAAAAAATACACTAAGAAGTGGGATATACAACAATGGATCAATTCATTCAACAAGATCCATTCGGATCAGACCAGGATGAATGGGATTGGTCTAACCTCTTGCTCAGATGTAAGACTCTTACCACCGACAGATGTCCCATGCTACATTTTTTGAACAGCTATGCTTGAGAATGAATGAATCAGGGACTTAAGTTCTGTATCGAAACTGTATGAAAGAACGTGTTAAAAATCAAGGCAGCTATTGGTGTTGAAAACCTCTCTCCGTCTAAATCAAAAAATGGATTCTCAGCTTAGCAGCTAGAATAGACAGGACGCCTGTCTCCTGAAATTTTTGATGTCCTATTCGGATCAGGGCTGGGGCATATGTTAGGTGACTTAGAAAAGGATAGGTAAGCCGCTTTTAATAGTTAGTTTTTTCAAGTTGGGAAAATGTGGCGAAGTCCATCTGAACCTTCCAAGGAAGAATAAGAGGAGAGCAAAGTGTCAATGGTGAGCGAAGCACATGCGAAACGGGTACAGAGAAAAAAAAGTGTGGAAGAGAAGCAGCTAAGCCCATTGGTAGTGTTTCCTGGCCAAATCAAGGTTTGGGGATTCTTGCTATGCTAGGCTCTGGGGAGTGAGAAGAAACAACAGAAACAAGAATAACAAGGGGGGTCGTAGATCAGCTCGACCATCAGGAGAGAGTAGTTGTAGAGCAGCTATCGAACAAATGCTTTATGAACTTCTGCACGTGTGTTTGTGTGATGTTGGCATATGATGCTGCCTCTACCAATTTTGGGTTCCCTGAAGCCCCGAATAGATTGGATCATTTCTGCCAACGAAATGAATGCGGAGTTCACTTTTTGAGGAAAATGGCATTGACGCTTGAAAGTTCCAACATCTTTGAAAGAGGGCTGCCCTTCCAGTACCAACTTCTGACCCATTGGAGGGATCCGTCAAAATAGAGAGGGTGGGCAGGGCTTCTGCAAGAACCTCCCCCCTCTTCCCGGTCAGGATAGATGGGAAGGAGACGAACATAACTAGCCTGAACAGGGGTGTTAGCGACGGTGGTCGTAGATCATCTTACTTAAATAGGGGTTCCCTCCATTGCTTGCTTGTTCTGGTGATCATGGCCCACCAATGGGGCAGAAGGACTTTCTTCTTTGCTGCTTAGCCCCAACGACAAATGAACCATAGTACAACGCTTCCCTTTGCTCGTGTCCAAACTCATTGGATCGATATCCAGTTCCACTAGCGGCAGAGACAGTTGGATAGGTACCCCCATTAGTTGCTTCAGCTGCTTACCTTGAACCAATTGGAAGAGTACAATAGATATCTTAGGTATAAACTAAGGCAGATCAAATTGGATTTAACCGGACCGGCCAGCATATGAGTAAGCATCAGTACTATCAGGTGATGACCCTGAGGCGAGGATCAAAAGAAAAGCTCTTAATAGACCCTTACCGATCCGTAACTAGTTGATTGGAAGCTGTTGGTAATGACTCTATCGTTAGTGATGGTGCAACTTTCACCCTTGCTAAGAGGTAAATAGGAGGGCCAGGGGGATTCAATATGGATATGGTGGCGGAGATGCTACTTTCTTCACCACTGTTCTGGCATAAGCTGATGTTCCTACAATTGGTACTGCTTTCTCCTTCCCCCCTGAAAAGCAATCATATAACTTTTTCAAGCTATCAAACCGAAGTAGAGGTATATAGATACCGATATGCACCTGGAATACCTTAACCAGGGTATCAATATGGGTAAGGTGCTTTTTCGACTCGGTGGACCAAATCTCTCACTGGAGATGGTTTAACTACAACCCGGTCGTTCTGGCTCATCAAGGGTAGTTTGAACGCCATTTTTAGTTGGTGGGATGAGATCTTAATTTGTGATTGGATCTGCTCCCCGATTTGGATCCATTGCTGGAACCAAGTGAATCTCCTTTTTGGTTTTAATGCTGCTAGCCCCAATGCTGCTGTGAGGACAAAGATCGTAATCTTTTTTTAGAAGTCGCCACTAAGATTAAGGTCTAGGACCTTAGAAATGTGAAATCTCACCCTAAGATAAAACATCGATTGACTCATGACCCTCAAATTGGATTTCTGGTCCATCAGAGATTGGGTAAGCGTCAGGTTACGGTTATGGGAAGGGGTTAGGCACCCAAACCGCCCGATCAAGATCGGTCTCCTATACCTTTCCTATGCTAGACTCTATCTGTTAAACCGAACCAAACCAAGTGGTTTGATATCATTGAACTGAATCTGTATCCATCAGATTGCCTATGTATTATGAAATTATTCTAAAAATAGGTTCACCATCGTAGTTCAGGTGTGATTAAAGTTTAATGCTATGATTTATGCTTGTGCATGATTAAGTTCATTGTTTATGCTTGAAAGATTGAGAAACCCTATGGGTTATGATCTGGATAGTCCATACGAACTGATAGATAGTCCTAGTGGATCTAAGAATGGATAACCCTTTCTGGGTCTGAATGTGGATAACCCTATTTGGGTCAAAATGTGAATGGATATCCTAGTGGATCTATGGATAGTCTGAGTGAACTAAGGTGTGGATCTAAATTTAGGTTTCTCTGGAGAGGGCCCTTTCGGCTGCTCCCCCGCTCCCCGCTATGAGCGGGTCGAATAGGAGGAGCGTCAAGCTTCTAGGTCCACCTTCTTTGGCCAGATCTTCCAACCTTTTGCATGAGGATATGCCACAAATAGCCTACGTATCCTAGGGTTTGCCCTAGGAATCAGAATCCGTATAGTTCAAACTGGATAAATATCCTAGTAGATCTATGGATAGTCCGAGTGGACTAGGTGTGGATCCGAATTTGGGTTTCTCCCAAATGGCCTATGTATCCTAGGGTTTGCCCTAGGAATCAGAATCTGCGTAGTTCAAACTAGATAAATATCCTAGTGGATCTATGGATAGTCCGAGTGGACTAAGGTGTGGATCCGAATTTGGATTTCTCCCAAATAGCCTACGTATCCTAGGGTTTGACCTAGGAATTAGAATCCACGTAGTTCGAACAGAATAACCTGTTCTAGGTTAATGATTGAGAACCTATTCTAGGTTTAGGGTTTAGAACCTATTCTAGGTTTAGGATTAAGAACCTATTCTAGGTTTAGGGTTTACTGAGAGGTGGAAATCATTCTGAGTTCTAATTTTAGAAGGTTTGACAAAGCATTCTCTTTCTTTATTAAGATTTTTATTATTTAACGTTATGCCCTTCCCAAGAATGTGGGTGCCTAGATGCACGTCCCCACGCCTAGATTGTCATCTAGAAGTGTGCATACATGACAATTCAACTAGGGTGTTGCATAAATTAAATTATTGTCAAAATAGAAAATATCATTCAAATATGATATATCATCTCATGTATGGCAAGAAAGCATGTGAATCATTATAGTAGCAAGCATGTGAGAGCATTCATCAAGATATAGCAGACAAATAAAATGGCATCTCATGTATTATTTCCAATCAAATTATGTCTCAATGTGTCTCTGATGAGATTCTTTAGATCTATGGTTGGGATTTAATGTGAATCTCTCAAGGTTAGATCATTGATCAATAGTTAGATATCTTTTTATCTCCTCAATAATATATCCAGACCCAATTCCTAAATTTCATCAAAATAGCCAAAATCAACGTCTCAGATCTCATGTCAAGATATATTCATAATAAGACTAAGATACAATGATTAAATTCTTTTAAATCAGTTATGATCAAGACCCAATGGCTTAAATTCTTCTAAAACACAATATGAAGAAAATCTAACGGTTTACATCATTCCTGATGATAATCCAACCATTTAAATTTATTCCACTCACTCCCAAAGATAATCTAATGGTTCAGATCGCTTATCATGATAATCTAACCGTTTATATCCATTTACATCGCTTTTAATGACAATCTAATAGTTCAGATTACTCAAATTAAATAATCTAACCATTCAGATTACTAAAATCAAGGTAAAATATGATCAGTGGGTCAAATCAAAACTCCAAGATCAATGATTCAATTTTATCAAATTCCATGATAAATGGTTCAATTTTTAATCATATCATTCTAAGCATATGATCGGATCAATTTTAATTCCATCAAAATTCCATATGATCGGATCAATTTTCATCATAATGTCATAATCGGATCAATTTTTATCCTAATTCCATAATCGAATCAATCTTCATCATAATGCCATAATTGGATCAATCAAAATTCCATATGATCGGATCAATTAAATTTCCATATGATCGGATCAATTTCATAGCAATATCAATATGATTGAATCAATTTCAATCCAATTTTCATATAATTATATCAATCAAAATTCCATACCATGGTCTAATTTTAACCGCATCAATGGTCAGATCAATGATCAATAATCAAATTTTCACATCAATGGTCAGATTTTCATAAAATATGATATCATCATAATCAACATAAAAATTATATCCGATGGATCATAATATATGATATCAACATAAATGAGATAAAAAAAATCTACATCCAATGGCTTTGACATAATGAGGACTGAATCAGTTGATTGTAGGAGGGATGTTGGGTTTGTGCATGCAGGAGATTGTGTAGAAGTGACGGATGATCATGTTTGAGTTTGTGGTTTTGAAGTGGGATGCAATGGTCATGATGAATTGGTAGAGGGATCTGGGGAATAGTAGCAGGCTTAAGGGGTGATGAGGGCATGTGATATGGTGCTCGATGACTGATTAAAGGACAGATGGGCTGGGTTTTTTTTTCGATGAACAGGTAGACAGATGGAGGATCGGTGGAATGACTCTGTGATGGGGGTTTAGGTTTTGGGTTTACAGGTGGTAAGGGCTCATTGAAGTGGGAAAGTATTGCATAGGGGTGACACGGGTAAGGGGTAGAAAAGTTGAGGAGATGATGGTGATTATGGTGGTGAACGGCAAGTGGGTTTCGAAGGTAGTCGATGGCTGTACAGATGATGGTGGAGTGATGGGAATCAGTGGGGCAAGCAGTGTGTTGCGGTGGAGGTGCAAGGTGGTGTCGTGGCAAGGATTTGTGGGTAATGTTGCAGATCGCTAGAGTGGTGTGGCTCACGATTTTGATCAGTATGTGCAGGTGTCACGGTTGCAAGCAATAGGATAGGAAGAAGAAGAAAAAAAGAATCAAATAAAGAAAAAGGGGACGGCGGTGGTTTTACATTACGGATCCACCTCTGCCTTCTCCTTCTTTTCCAGTTTCTTCTGCTCCACTCCCTATTGACCGAGCCATCTCTCTCTCTTCTTCTTCACCTCATCTTCTATTCTATCTCTCTCGGCCAGTCGAGGAGAAGATCCCCCTTTTTTCTTCTTCTCCTCTCTCTTTTCTTCTCCGGTTTTTGGTTCTTTCTCTATTAATTTTTTTTCCTTCTCTCTCTCTCTCGGATTCTCTTCTTAATCTCTCCAGCCGTTTTTTCTTGTCCCCCACTGACTCCTCTCTTCTTTTATTTCCATCCTTTCCTCTTTCAGATCTCACCTCTTTCCTTTTCAATCCTAATCCCCCTTTCTCTCTTTTAGATCTTCGATCTCCATATCTCCTCTCAATCTTTCTGTTTTTTTTTTTTTTTGAGATTTTTTTTAATGATTTACTTTCTCCTTTTATTTTTTTCTTCTTACCATGAGAATCTCCCACCCCGGGTTTCCTTTCTTCTCATCTTTCTATATTATGTCCAGCTTTCTTCTCTTTCCTTGTAATTTCTAGATTGGATTGAATCATCTCTTTCCTATTTCACCCTCTCAGATTCTCTTTCCCTTTGAAACTCCTTTTCATTTCTTTCCACAGAATCGGCTAGCTTTCCATTTCTTTCTTTTCTTGGTTCATTCCAAGTTTGCCGATTCTCTATTGGTCTCCCTCCATTTATATGTAGCCCCAGATATATATATATATAGACCAACAAGCACATGGGTGAAACGGTTCGGCCTGGAATGACAAGGATTGACTGGGTTGGGCCAAGACTAGCTTGAGTTGAGCTGAGTTGACTGGGTTAGACTGGGTTTCTCTCTTTATCATTTCATGGGCTATTTCAGTTGCCATTCCGCATGAAATTTTTCGACAATCTCTACCCCAAATTTTCCATGTTCACTTTTTAGAACACTAAAAATGAGGAATATTGAAATTTGAACCACCTCATTTGGAAATAAAATGGTCAAGCTATGAATTTTTGAAGTTTAATCAGGCCAATTATCGATAATTTGGCTAACCATTCTGCATGGGATCCTTTGGAGACTTCTACCTGAGATTTTCACATCCACTTTGTAGAACATTGCAAATGAAGAATAATGGCCTTGGAATCATCTGAATCCGACGTAGAACGGCAAAGATATGAAGCTTTGAAGTTCTATTGATAATTCTGCATGAAAGTTTGCATGGGGCCCACCGATGATCTTTGCCTGGGATTTTTCACGTTCACTTTGAAGAGGACTTAAAATAAGGAATATTGGTCTTTGAATCATCTGATTCTGATATCCAATGACCAAAATATGATGATTTGAAGTTTAAATGATAATGCATGCATCATACGATAATTACGTAAATGCCCTTGCACTTTCAAACTGTGATATCTTCCTTGTTTGATGTTAGAATTTGATGATTCTGGTCTCATTTCGAAGATAATTTCATCCAAGTAGGTAATAGCCTATGACTCTGCTATGAGGTTCAGTAGAGAATCACAAATCCTTTGGGTTAAAATTCAGAAACCTGTCATATGGGTTCACTTATGCTAAGGGTAGCAAAAATGGGGTGCTTACAGATGCCCCTCTTTAGCCGAGATTGTTACCAATTGAAGGCTAAAGATAAAATAACCATATTTTTGGGATATGAGTGAGATTGCTTATTGGGCTGCACTTAGGGTAATTTGTCCTAAACTGCCTACGTATTCTAAGGGTGTCCTAGAAATCAAGCCCAGAACATAGTTCGACTGGCAAGAAGGTTTGTTTCTCTTAAAAAATTGATGATTGTTCTTCTCATATGAAGCTAAGCTATGAATACAAGGCTCATTTGTAGGCTGGGAACCTCTTCTTGTACGAAGCTAGGCTGTGAATACAAGGCTCATTTGTAGGCTGGGAACCTCTTCTTGCTAAGGTGGAACTCATGATGCAAGGTATGTGCGGGCTTGAACCCGGTTTGATCCATTTGTAGGCTGATAAACCTCTTTTCATATGAAGCTAGGCTGTGAATACAAGGCTCATTTGTAGGCTGGGAACCTCTTCTTACTGAGGTGGAACTCATGATACAAGGTATGTGCGGGCTTGAACCCGGCTTGATCCATTTGTAGGCTGATAAACCTTTTCTTATATGAAGCTAAGCTGAGAATATAAGGCTCATTGCACGAGCTTGGGCTCGGCTTTGATTTGCCTGGATGGAGGACTTCCTGTCTTTTCTTTGATTGAATTGAGGCTCTTTTGATTGAGATTCTGAGATTGATTTCCTGAATAAACTAGGGCTCTGCATTTGATTCACTTATAGGCTGAGATTGACTTGATCTTTGATTGAGCTAGGGCTCTATATTTGATTCACTAATAGGCTAAGATTGATTTAAACTTTGGATGAGCTAGGGCTCTGCATTTGATTCACTTATAGGCTGAGATTGTTTGATCTTTGGATGAGCTTGGGCTCTATATTTGATTATGAAATGAGTAAGAACTCAGAAGGTCACTTTTAGGGTATGGAATTTGCTATTGATTCTGAAATGAGCAAGAACTCAGAAGGTCACTTATAGAGTGAGGAATTTGCTATTGATTCTGAAATGAGCGAGAACTCAGAAGCTCACTTATAGGGTGATACTGAATGACTCATCTTTGAAGTTCCTACCAACTTTGGACCTTCGGGATTGAAAATTGGAATATCCTTCTTGGAAGCTCTATGGCTATGAACCTTCAGGAATGTAAACTAGAATATCCTCTTAAGTAGCTTTGTTGCTATGAACCTTTAGGATGCTCAAAAGTGAACCATACAGGAAGTGTTTGTTGACTTTGAACCTTTAGGGTTGAAATCTGACCCATCTTGGAAGTCTCTTGACTTTGAACCTATAGAGTGCTGGACATATTTGAAATGATGGTGAATTCCTTGGCAGTTTTCCAAGGTTTTTGCCCCTGCTTTATTGGTGAAGGCATAAAACATGGCATCAATGAAAATAGTGTCATGGACTTTGCTGGCATGATACCTAGATTTGAAAATTTTCATTTATGACCTGATATTGCAAGTTTGACTCAATTTAAGCACGGTAGGGATGACTTGGTTGCTCCCTTGGAAGGGTTCCATGTAATTTGAAAGTGATGATTTTCTTCAACCAACATTGGTGTTGTTGGATTTTGGATTGAAAGAAACTCTAGTGAGGATTTTGGACAAGAATGAGGGGAGCTTGACAGTCTATAACCAAAGTGATTTTATTGATTGACCTTGGTGTTAAACTGTCGAGGGGCATCTGGTCAACTAAGTTCTTTGACTGTGCACTATGGTAGATCAAATTGGTAGAACAGCCAAGCGGCGATGAAATGTGACATGGGTTTGGCCTTTGATCTAGGCTCAAGAAAAGCTCAGTTTGCAACATTGTTATGCCAATTTTGAAAGATGAATGAACCATGGCCGTAAAGTAGGCACGACGAGCAAAGGATTCAAAGTGTTCCTTCAGAGAATTTGGTGACCAAATCCTAACAAGTGAGCAACCACATTGGATTTTCTTCATCAACAAGAATGGAAGAATTGAGAAATTGACAAAAACCAACTTAGACGGACCTACTTCTATTGACTAGGAAAGTTAGTGACTTCAGACTAGACAATGGATCCTAGATGTAATGCTCATGATCATGTTCAATTCTTCTACATAGGGTATATTTATGCCCCAGTGTCTGCATGTTGTGACAGATCGCTACTATAGAAGGAAACGGGCAATCTAACAGAGTTAGAACTAGGTTGAATCTGGATTGCATCTAGAATTTGACCATGCTTCCAAGGTCAAGGGAAGATTGACAGATTGATTGTAGAAAGTGACTTCTTAGATAAGCCCTTCTTGAATCTTGAAATATGAGGGAATTGATGATTTGATGAATTTTGCTACATCTGTAACCAGGCCATGAGAATTTGCTCTCTCCCTAACGTGACAAAAGGATTTGAAGATAGAATTATGTTGAAAGGCAATGCTATGGAGCCCAAAAGGCCAACAGACGATGGTTGTTCAACTCTTCTGTGTATGATTCACTGGAGAGCAAGAGGGGTTCCTTTCCTTATGGAGGGTAGACTGGTATGATACTTATCTACATGAACCACTGAATTTTTCTATGAAGGGCCAGTGAGGGCAATGCTTTAGGGTTGCATCAGGTCACTTATCCCCACTGAGGTATTATGGGTTGCCCATTGAGGTTTCTTGGGTTGCTTTTCCTTGTTGAGGTTTCCTTTCTTCCCTTCATTTTTTTATTTTTCTTCTTCTTTTATTTTTTATTTTTTATTTTTTATTTTTTTTATTATTTTTTTTTTTTGCAAACCCCATCTTGGGTTGAATAAAGAGTCTTAATATGGTGAGGATATTACCAAAATTATGGTCCTATCCAATGGTTTGAAACCCTTGGGGAAATCCAAACGGCATGACTTTCATGACAAATGGGTAGCCTTGCCCACTGTTTAAGTTGACACCTACACGCATTGATAGACAGGCAGCTATTTGAATCATCACTAAAAGAAACGTTAGGGAAATGCAGTCCCACACCAAAATTAAAATGGTGCCGAATTATGTTTTCCTTTCTTGGAAATGTTGAGATGGAACACGTGTCTCAAAAAACTACAACGAGATGCCGAATCAATCGCGATCATATCTGGACCTGAAACCTTTAAGTTTGTTGACAAGTAATGATGTTGAAGGTCTAGGAGGACTGATGTAAAACTGTCCACATGCGTCTACCATTGGGAGAGTGTTTGGTTGTTTATGTAGAATGGGTTTATCTTACCGAGAAGATCCCATTTTATTGGCTTGAGAAATGAAGGGCTTATAGGAACCTTGGCAAGCCGTCGGATGTAATGAACGACAGATGAGAGTTCCAGCCAAATTCATGAATTTGTACATAAAATGATGACATGATCATGAGATACAATGCCATAAAAACTGATAATCAAAAGAAGGGCTTGTGATAGAGACTCCTTGGAAGGCCGTCAGATTGATAGACGGGAGAGAGAGTCTAATGCCGATGAGAAATCTTTCTCTGATGATGAAGAAGTGATGAGATCATCTCCTATAAAGGCGAGATGTAATTGGCCAAAATCAAAAGTCCAGTCCAACATGTTGTGAATCTCGACGAACGATCACACTTGCTATTAGGCATTAATTGGAACTACCATCTGTGATGACAAAAGATGGAAATTTTTTGAAGTCGCCACCTAGATTAAGGTCTAAGACCTTAGAAATTTAAAATCTCACCCCAAGGTAAGACTTCGATTGACTCATGACCCTTAGATTGGATTTCTAGTCCATCAGAGATTGGGTAAGCGTCAGGTTACGATTATGGGAAGGGGTTAGGCACCCAAATCGTCCGATCGAAATTGGTCTCCTAAACCTTTCCTATGCTAGACTCTATCTGTTAAACCGAACCAAACAAAGTATTTTGATATCATTGAACTGAATCTGTATCCATCAGATTGCCTACGTATTAAGGAATTATTCCCAAAATCAGGTTCACCATAGTTCAGGTGTGATTAAAGTTTATGATTGTGATTTATGCTTGTGCATGATTAAGTTCTTGTTCAAGTTGAAGTTTATGCTTGAAAGGTTGAGAAACCCTATAGTTTAGGATCTGGATAGTCCATGTGGACTGATAGATAGTCCTAGTGGATCTAAGGATAACCCTATTTGGGTCAAAATATGGATAACCCTTTATGGGTTGGAATATGGATAACCCTATTTGGGTTGAAATGTAGATAACCCTATGTGGGTTAAAATATGGGTAAATATCCTAGTGGATCTATGGATAATCCATGTGGACTAAGATATGGATCTGAATTTGGGTTTCTCCCAAATGGCCTACGTATCTTAGGGTTTGCCCTCAGAATCAGAATCCGCGTAGTCCGGAAAATGATAACTTATTCTAGGTTAGAATGTGTGAACCTATTCTAGGTTTAGGGTTTACTAAGAGGTGAAAATTGTCCTGAGTTACCCATTTCATCCTGAATTCTAATTTTGGAAGGTTTGACAAAGCATTCTCTTTCTTTATTAAGATTATTATTATTCCCATTATGCCCTTCCAAGAATGTGGGTGCCTAAATGCACATCCCCACACCTAATATATTTGCTAGGTGTACAGATATGGCAGTTCAACTAGGGTGTAGCATCAATTAAATTATTGCCAAAAAAGGAATATTCTAAGCATGGCATGTATGATATTTATGGTAACTATCATATCATATAGTAAGATTATGAAAATCTCTCTAATATGGCATGTATTGCAAATAAGGCAAGAACATAATATGGTAAGATCTAAGCATGGCAAGATCTAATATGGTAAGATCTAAGCATGGCAAGATCTAATATGGCAAGATCTAATATGCAAGATCAAATATGCATCTATATATCAATATGGTAAGTACCAATCATAGAATGTATATATGACATGAATTTTTTTTAAAAAAGAAAGATCTTATATGCTACTTTCTAAGCATAGTAAGACTTAAAAATAGTAATTATTAAGATTATGCTAAAATATGATAAAATTTTATCTATTCTAACAAAAATAGAAACACATGAAATGTGGCAAACATGGTATGCACAATCCAAACAAAGCATATGAATGCTCCAAATATAACCATTTATCCAAAAATGATAGAATTCACTTAAACAATCATTGATGTTATAATGAATGAGACATCAATGAAACCCTTTCTTTTTTTTTTTGAAAAGTGAAAAATTATCAAAAAAATACATGTTCAATGTTCTTTGAAAAAATTGTAACTTTTATGAAGAAATTTGGGAAGATTAATGACTCAAAACTGTCAAAATAGTGACACAAGGTTTCAGATAATGGACAAAACTATGAACTGTATTAAGATTTGTCACATTACACAAGAATGACCACAAGTACGTCTTCTGAAACTCAAATCAAGCTCAACTTTTTTCATAGAAAGATGACTTAATATATTATATTTCATATGAAGGATTTGAATCCCAACAGAAAGCAAAAATAGGTCAAAGATATGCCCTAAGATCGAACATGAGCACTGGTCAAATCTGTTTCAGATTTTTAACCAGTTGCACCATAAATTTCAAATAAAATTCTATTCTTAATGAAAATTAAATAAAGATATATTTTTATGTAGATAACTGTCTAATATAAAATTTCATCAAGAAAAACAAGTTAAAACAGTATATTTTCTTTGTAAAAAATGATAATTTTCAATCATGCAAATCAGTACATCATGACAGATTCAAAATCAGAGCACTATGCACTTAAAAATTGATATCAATTCAAAAAACAATTAAACAAATATGAAACCAGTGTCATTTCTTAGAAGACTTCCATGTCTAAAAAGTTCATATTAAGTGGATTTTTCTGATTATGACCATAAGACCTTTTTCTAGAGACTTTCTGATGGAGGATTACATTACATCCGAGAAAAACAGCAATGTCAAAGACAAATTGTTTGATATATTTTTTCAATTCCAAATAGAACGAAATTTTTAGGGTAGTCTTTTAACATACCATAGAGACTACCATAAAAAATTGGGCTTCAAAATTTTAGAAAAAATACATGTGATGTATGTCCTAAGCTTTAATCATAAATCTAGAATTTTTAGATCAGAAAACCACTTTATGAAATTTGCAAAAAACATCAAATATCATTGCATATCATTCAAAAATTCAACATTGAATAGCTTAGAAAAATTATCATTCATGAAAATTATTATACATAGGCATCCTAACATTAACAAGCATGTAATAGAGCATTCATGATTGAGATTTCATGAAAATTAGTCTTTTTCAAGCAAAATTGGCATTCGAACATTCTAACGACCTCTAAATTTTTTTAGAGTACTAACCTTGTGCTCAAATCAAGTGAAAACATCGATGAAGGGTGATTGGAGGTTGTATCAACCCCCTTTGAATGCGAATCCTCCTTCTCCTCTCTTCTGCTTCTCTCTCTTTTCACTTTCTCTCTTTTCTTCTTCTCTTTTCTTTCTTTTTTCTTTTCTTATCTCTTTCTTTCTCCATCTCTCACGTTTTCTCTCTCTCACTCACGTTCTCCTCTCCCTCACTCGCGTTCTCCTCTCTTTATGGTCTGGAAAAAGAGACCCTCCTCTCTTTTCTCTTGCCTATTTATATTTTTTCTCTCCTTTTCTGGAAGATCCTTCTTTCCTTTCGTCCTTTTCTAAAAAGTCTTTTTTTCTTCCTTTTTTCTTCTTTCCTTTCTTCTCTTCCTTCCCTTTTCTCTTCTCCCTCTCTATTCTACACGTTCTCCCTCTCTCCCTCTTCTAGAAAATCCTCTCTTCGTCTTTCCTTCTTCTCTCTTCCTTCTTTTTCTTCTTTTTTTTTCTTCTAGAAAATCCTTTCTTTCTATTTTATTTTTTTTCCTTTCTTTTCTTCCTTCCCACGTTTTTTCTTCTTCCTTTCTTTCCTTTTTCTCCTTCTTCTTCTAGAAAATCCCTTCTCTCTTTCCTTTCTTTCTTTCCTTCTTCTAGAAAATTCCTTCTCTTTTTCCTTTCTTTCTTCTTTCCTTTTCTTCTTCCTTCTTTTCCTTCCTTTTTTTTTCTCCCTCTCCTTTCACGTTTTCTTTCTTAGAAAACATTTCCTTTTTTCCTTTCCTTCCTTTTTTTCTTTCTCCTTCTCTTTTCACGTTTTCTTTCTAGAAAACGTGAAGGGGAATCTTTTCTTTTTTTTTCTTTTCTTTTTTCTTTTTTTCTCTCTTTCCTTTTTTCTTTCTCCCATTCTCTTTCCTATGGCTTCTCTTTTCTCTCTCTTTCCACGGCCTCACTTTCCTCTCTTTCCTAATACATACATACATATATATATATATATATATATATATATATATATATATATATATATATATACATATATATATATATATATATATATATATATATATATATATATATATATATATATATATATATATATATATATATATATATATATATATATATATATATATATATATATATATATATATATATATATATATATATATATATATATATATATATATTATATACAATAATATATTATATATTATACATTATACATATATAAAAGAAATGCATGCATATGAACCGACATAACTTGGTCCTGGATTGGTCCGAGACGGGTCAATTGGAGTTGGACTAAGTCCGGATTAAGTTTGGTTTGGACTAAGGTTGACATTTCATAGTCTATTTTTGTCACCCTTCCATATGGAATTTTCCGATAGCATCTATTCTAAATTTTTTACGTTCACTTTGTAGAACATTAAAAATGAGGAATATTAGAACTTGAATCATCTCATTTGAAATTGAAATGGCCAACTTACGAATTTCTAAAGTTTAAACAGACCAATTATTGATAATTTGGCTGACCATTCTGCATGGGATCCTTCGGAGAGTTCTACCCGAGATTTTTTTACGTCCACTTTGTAGAATACTAAAAATGGAACATAAAGAAGCTGAAATTACTTGATTTGGATATGGGGTGACCAAAATATGAATTTTTGAAGATTAAATGACCATTTCCATGTGTAATTTTGCATGAGACCCTTCGGAGACTTCTACCCGAGATTTTTTTTCATCCACTTTGTAGAACATTACAAATGAAGAATAATGGCCTTGGAATCATCTGAATCCGATGTAGAATGACAAAGACATGAAGCTTTGAAGTTCTAACAATAATTTTGCATGAAAGCTTGCATGGGGCCCACTGGTGACTTTTACTCGGGATTTTTCACGTCCACTTTAAAGAGAACTGAAAATAAGGAATATTGGCCCTTGAATCATCTGATTCCAATATCAGATGACCAAGATATGATGTCTTGAAGTTTGAATGATAATGCATGCATCATACGATAATTACGTAAATGCCCTTGCACTTTCAAACTGCGATATATTCCTTGTTTGAAATCAGAATTTGATGATTCCGGTCTCATTTCGAAGATAATTTCACAACCTATTCATCCAAGTAGATAATAGCCCATGACTCTGCTATGGGGTTCAGTAAAGAATCACAAATCTTTGGGTTAAAGGCCAAAAACCTGCCATATTGGTTCACTTATGCAGAGGGTGACAAAAATGGGGTGCTTACAGATGCCCCTCTTTAGCCGAGATTGTTACCAATTGAAGGCTGAAGATAAAAGAACCACATTTTTGGGATATGAGTGAGATCGTTTATTGGGCTGCACTTAGGGTAATTCATCCTAAACTGTCTATGTATTCTTAGTGTGTCCTAGAAATCAAGCCCAGAACGTAGTTCGACTGACAAGAAGATTTGTTCTTTTTGGAAAATTAATGATTGTTCCTCTTGTATGAAGCTAGGCTATGAATATAAGGTTCATTTGTAGGCTGGGAACCTCTTCTTGCTAAGGTGAAACTCATGATGCAAGGTACTCGCGGGCTTGAACCCGGCTTGATCCATTTATAGGCTGATAAACCTCTTCTTGTACGAAGCTAGGCTGTGAGTACAAGGCTCATTTGTAGGCTGGGAACCTCTTCTTGCTGAGGTGGAACTCATGATGCAAGGTACTCGCGGGCTTGAACCCGGCTTGATCCATTTGTAGGCTGATAAACCTCTTCTTGTACAAAGCTAGGCTGTGAATACAAGGCTCATTTATAGGTTGGGAACCTCTTCTTGCTGAGGTGGAACTCATGATGCAAGGTATGTGCGGGCTTGGACCCAGCTTGATCCATTTGTAGGTTGATAAACCTCTTCTTGTATGAAGCTAGGCTGTGAATACAAGGTTGATTTGCATGAGCTTGGGCTTGGCATTAATTTGTCTGGATGGAAGACTTGATGTCTTTTCTTTGATTGAGATTTTGGTTTGAGTACCTGCATTTGTCAGAACATTGAGAATTTCATAAAGCATATGAATGATTATGTTGAATCAAGCGTTTCTTTGTTGAATCTAAGAGACATAGTTCATGAAACACACTGGAATTCAAAAAAACCTAAAATGCTATTGGTTTCTTGATTGGTGCAACTCTAGTGAGTGTTTGAACATTTTTATTATTCCATTCACGAGCAATGCTATCAACCAGATCTAATGTCAACTTTCTGGGAAGTTCACAATCAGTCACTTCTCTATTGGTGCTTGCTGGGATATTAAATTGCTGAGCTAACCTTGTTGGGGAATAGAATGAGGTATGAGTCAACCCCATGATCCAAACATGCAAACTATTTTCTGTATTTGTGACTATTTTCTGTATTTGTGACAACCCACTCTTGCTTCCACCAAGTGCATTTCCATTTGATGTCTGCTGTGGTTATTTCTTTGAGGTGGCTAAACCAATCTATGTCCATCTGATAAGCCATAGGATCTGCTCTTTTTGCCAATTGAAAAGGGTTGAGGGTCGTTGCTTCAGATTCCTCACCTAATCCTAACCTCTCTGTTAACCAAATTTGAAGAAGATAATGGTGATCCACTGAAATTGTCCAACTCAAACTGATCTTGATGAGTTGCCATAAAGTCAAGGCCCTTTAATGTCTCGGCCAACACTATAGGGATGATGTCAAAACCTTGTCTTGCATGCTTGATGAGATCTATTATGACTGGAGATTCTGTATCTGTGCAACTTCGTAGCAATAGTCGGGCTATGCTACAATATAGGTAAACATGTCTTCTCTGAGCCTGTGCTTCTTTCCTTGTTGGACTTGTATGAGCATATGACTTGATCATGTGCTTTATCTATAGCCGTTGATCTTGTACAAAACGACACATTTCTTTCTTATCCCAGTTGAAAAAAATCTTGTATCTCATGCCTGTAATCTTTTCCTAGATATGGCTTGAAGATCTTCCGCTTAGGTGTGAGCAAGAGGCAAGCTCTGAATTCTTCTACAGTTGGGCATAACTCGACTTCTCCCATCCTGAAGACATGAACTGTCGGATCCCAGCATTGAGCGGCTGCTTTCAAAAGGTCTGAGCATAATTTTATGGTTGTTAATTGAGGAAGTGCCTCTAGTTGATGCTTCCGCAAGAAAGAGCTATCTTCTATGTACTCAATATGCCAGCTCCAATTTTTCAGTGCCTTGTTCATCTCTGTAGTTCTGTCCGATGGATCAATGGATTATCAGCCTCCTGGGTGTGACCTGTAGGAATCTCGACATACAAATAGAGGTTAAAAATGAATCATTGGAATTATCTTAAATTGTTGTTGTTTAGATATATTGAAATGCCCTTAGAAGATTACACATGAAATGTATACATATGACTGACTCTGTCTGAGTTTTAAGTACTTAAATCTATAGACATGATGAGCGAAAGTGAAGGTCCAAATGGGACTAACAAGAAACTGTCCAGGTGGGTCTGCCGTCTGGAGGAGTTTGTGGTTGTTTATGTAGAATGGGCTTATCTTACCGAGAAGATCCCATTTTATTGGCTTGAGAATGGATGGGCTTGTTGGAATCTTGGGACGCCGTCGGATGTAATGAACGACAGATAAGAGTTCCAGCCAGATTTTTTTATTTATAATTTCTCAGATTTATATACTCATGAGAGTTTATATCAAATGATATGAAAGATGGGCTTTGATATGTAACTCTTGGGAAATCCGTTGGATAGATGGATGGATGAAAAAGTTTAGCCAACAAACAGGAAATTCTTTCTTTGATTATGATGATAAGATGAACCATTCCTGGGTGAAAGGCGTTGTGCCCCATTGGAGAATCTAGTCAACCATGTCAGTAAGTTCCTCAAATGATTGATGCCCGTTGTGGATGTCAACAGGTGAGAGACAAGCCTTCTACACCCTCTTTTATTTATTTATTTATTTTTTTTTGGAAGAATGTAGAGGCTACACATAATATCTCTTCACTTGATCCAAGTTGGTCAAGTATTGTAACTCGATGTCTTCTATGTTGATCAGTTGAACAGCTTTCCCAGGTAAGATTTCTTTTACTATGAACGGTCCGCTCCAATTTGGACTAAACTTGCCCCTAGGGTCATGGACATGTGCTCTTTGTTCCTTCAATACTAGGTCCCCTACTGTCAGGTGACGAATACACACCTTTTTGTTAAAGGTTGCTGCCATTCTTTGTTGGTATTTTTTTACATTATCCATTGCCTTCATTCTTCTTTCATCAACGAAGTTCAGCTCATCATATCTGGATTGCAACCATTCAGCTTCTGGAATCTTGCATTCCATCAAGACTCTCAGTGATGGCACCTCTATTTCTACTGGGAGGACTGCTTCCATACCATATACTAGTGAATACGGTGTTGCCCCAGTAGATGTTCTTATGGATGTTCTATATGCCCAGAGTGCATAAGATAGTTTGTCTGCCCAATCAACATTAGATTCTGCCATCTTCTGAAGGATAACCTTGACATTTTTATTGGCCACCTCTACTGCCCCATTTGTCTATGGACAGTAAGGAGAGGACCGGTGCCTTTTGATATGGAACTTGTTACATAATTCTTGGACTCTTCCTCTGAAGTGTTGTCCTTAATCTGAGATTATAGAATGAGGCATTCCATGCCGGCATATGATGTATTCTTGTAGAAATTTAGCCACTTTATTTGCTGTGAGTTTGGCATATGACTGTGCCTCTACCCATTTTGTGAAGTAATCGATGGCGACCAAGATAAATTCATGCCCATTCGAAGCTTTAGGGTGAACCTTTCCAATCACATCTATGCCCCAAGTTGAGAAAGGCCATGGAGAGCTAAGAGTATGCAACTCTGTTGGAGGCACATGTATCAAATTAGCATGTATTTGGCACTTATGACATTTCTTTACGAACTCTGCACAGTCTACTTCCATTGTGTTCCAGTAATATCCCATTCTGAAAATCTTCTTTGCAAGCATTCTAGCATTCATGTGAGGTCCACATATTCCTTGATGGACTTGCTCGATGACGTTTTGCGCCTGTTCCTCATCGACACAGACTAACTGCACTCCTTCATGGGATCTTTTGTACAGGATATCTTCACATAGTATGAACTGGGAGGCATATCGCCTAAGAGACTTTCTCTCACCTGTTGTAGCTTCCACTGGATACTTTCCTTCCTTGATGAAATTTATGATATGAGCAAACTATGGCTGGCCATCGACTGTCAATGCATTTACTTCCTCCAAGTGGACTGGTCGTACTCTTTTCTCTATGATTAGGGGTTTGATACGTCCCAAAGGATCATTTTCAATCATTAAAGCCAAGGTGGCCAATGCATCGGCATACTTATTGGTATCTCTTGGGGAGTAGTCAAATTCAATTTGCCTGAACTTCTGAGCCAAGGTTATTGCACATTGTTGATAAGGTACCAGCTTCTCGTCTTTGGTTTTCCAATCCCTCTGACTTGGTAGATAACAATTGATGAGTCACCATAGACCTTTAATCTGCTGACCCCTATGGCCAAAGCTGCTTTCAGTCCCATGATACATGCTTCGTATTCTGCAATGGTGTTTGTGTAGTCAAAGTCTAATCTGAATGAAAATGGCACAAATGCCCCTTCTGGATCTATGAACAAGACGCCGGCTCCGTTTCCCATATGATTTACGGCTCCATCGAAGAACATTATCCATGTGTCATTCTTCCACTCTTCTTGAGTTCTGTAGACTTCTTCATCTGGGAATACATCTTCCAATTGTCTGAGGTTATCTTCAACCTGTAGAGCTGATAGATGTTCTGCGATTACGCTCCCTTTGATAGACTTCTGAGTAGTGTATGTGATGTCAAATTCAGACAACAACAATAGCCACCTAGCCAACCTTCCTGTTAAAGCCGGTTTCTCAAATAGATACTTCAGGGGGTCCATTCTAGAAATAAGTATTTCCTTGTAGGATAACATATAATGTCTCAATCTCTTTGTTATCCAGACTAGGGTTGTGCATGTCTTCTCCAGCTGTGTATAATTGGCTTCATATCCTGTGAATTTCTTACTCAAGTAGTATATTGCCTTTTCTGTCTTTCCATCTGTATCATGCTAGGCTATCATTGATCCCATAGAACCCTCTAGTACTGACAAGTAGAGGAGTAGTGGTCTTCCCGGTACTGGTGGGGCTAAGACTAGTGGGTTCAATAGATATGTCTTGATTTTGTCAAAAGCCATCTGACATTGAGGGTTCCAATCCTTTGGCTGGTCTTTCCGGAGTAGCTTGAAAATTGGTTCGCTTGTTGCGGTGAGATGTGCAATTAACCGGTTGATGTACTGAAGTCTTCCAAAGAAACCTCTTACTTCCTTTTCTGTTTGAGGAAATGGCATTTCAGAGATGGCTTTTATCTTGGCCGGATCAATTTCGATTCCTCTTTGGCTGACCATAAAACCTAGCATTTTACCAGCTATTACCCCGAATGAACATTTTTGGGGGTTAAGCCTTAGTTTGTATTGCTTGATCCTCTCAAAGTACTTCCTTAATGTCGGGATGTGACCTTCCCTGGTGAACGATTTT
Source organism: Protea cynaroides (assembly GCA_028583415.1). Classification (NCBI taxonomy): domain Eukaryota; kingdom Viridiplantae; phylum Streptophyta; class Magnoliopsida; order Proteales; family Proteaceae; genus Protea; species Protea cynaroides. Next base: position 49,775,216 of record CM053271.1, on the reverse strand, counting down.
ACGATCATATCATCTACATACAGCTCTCCCTCCTTATGGATTAGGTCGTACAAGATTGTAGTAGCCATTCTTTGATAAGTTGCCCCAGCATTCTTCAGCCCAAATGACATCACAGTGTAACAGTAGGTGCCCTAGTCTGTTATGAAGGCAGTTTTCTCCTTGTCTTCAGGTGCCATCTTTATCTGATTGTACCCTGAGAATCCATCCATGAAGGACAAAAGAGCATGATTTGCAGTGTTATCCACTAGGATGTCTATCTTTGGTAATGAAAAATCATCTTTGGGGTTGGCCTTATTCAGGTTTCTGTAATCAATGCACACCTTCAGTCTTCCATCCTTTTTAGGTACGATGACCACATTTGCTAACCACTCTAGGTACTTCGTGACCTCCAGGAGTCCTGCGTCGAACTGCTTCATGATATCTTCTTTAACCTTAAGGGTTCATTCAGGCCTCAACTGCCTCAGCTTCTGCTTACATGGCCTTGCATTTGAGACCAAAGGTATCTTATGCTGTACAACTTCAGGGTCTATGCCGGGCATATCTTCATAGGACCAGGCAAACACTTCTTGGAACTCCATCAGTAATTCTGTCATTTGTTTGGTTTCTTCTTCTGTCAAGGTAGCACCGATCTTTATTTCTCGAGGTTGCCCTGTTGAACCGAGGCTAATTATCTTGAAGTCTTCACTGACAGGTTGAGCCTTCTTCTCCTCCGAGGATTGGATGGATTGTAATATTTCAGGAAATGATTCATCATTCTCATCATTTTCAAAGTTAGAGTTAGAAGGAGAAGGAAAGGAAGAAGTAGACGCGGAGTAATTCAAAATATCATCTTTATTCATATTCAAAAGCAGAGGTACAGAGGAAATGGTTCCAAGTGGAACGAACTCAAAATTTGAAAAGGACTCAATCTTATCTAAAGACCTAAGTACCCTAGGTTCAGACATAGTCATTATATGTGGATTACATGGCAACCCCTTTAGGTAAACAAAATTATCATGACAACTCCAATTGGGGATTATTCCGATGATGGGTAGGGTGAATTATTGTACATCGGGACTCCTATCTTGGTCTTCACCAGTGAGCGTCATCACTTGATCGTTGTCGAACAGTTTGCTGATGTTGATCACTTCTGTCTCAGATTTCTGCTCCTTGCTCTGCTCTTGGATCTTGACTTGCTCGAGCTCTTCCCAATCAAGGGTACAATCATAGAATATTTCGAACCCGAGTACTTGCTTTTGAAGGTGAGTACTGAACCAAGGTTCTGAAAATCCACAATAGATGTTGTTCTCTCCTTCTTTGACAAAATACCCATTGAGGGTCTTCGAAAACTGGATATCCTACACATTGGACAACCCCTCAGATATTGCTTGATAGACTGCTTCATCCGTCCTTTGAGGTCACCAGTCCCCACTAGCTCTGTCTGATGCTCTTATTCTGCTACTACCATATTGACTACTATACTTGTATTTCATCCTTTCAAACTTCCGAAATCCTTCGTCAGCTCTCCTCTGCTTTTGCTTGATTACTTTCAGATCCCCTTCGGTGGGGGTATACCCCAGTCCAAATCTATACTCATTGACCAATAGAGATAAGAAAGTGACATCACCATGTTGGTGGGAACCAAGGCCTATACCTGGAAAGTAGAGCATGTTAAGTAATTGACGAAATGAAAAAGGCAGATGCGTACCTGTAGGATCTGGCTCAGTTATGGCTAAGATGTTGTCAACCTAGAACCCTCTGATAGAGAAATCCTGCCTTGTATTCCCTTGTGGCTCTTCATTATTCTGTCCAACGGCCAATGTATTCACAGCTGCAGAGTATGCGTATATTGTCACAATTGTACCCTTATGGATGAATTTAATCTTCTGGTACAAAGCAGATGCCACCGCATTGGCCTGATGGATCCAAGGCCTACCCAGAAGCATGCTGAATGAGACAGAAATATCAATGACTTGGAACTCTATTTCAAACTCAGCCGGTCCTACTTGAATTGGTACTGTGAAGACACCCAATATAGCCCTTCTGGTATTGTCGTATGCCTTGATGGTCATATCCGAAGGTTTCAACTCTGACTCACTGAAGCCTAGATGCTTGAAGGTACAAAAAGGGAATACATTTAAGGCTGACCCATTATCAACCAAAACCTGAAAAATTCTCTTGCCCCGGCATCCGATGGTAATATGCAAAGCCTGTATATGATCCTTACTTCCTTGAGGAAGATCTTCATCTCCAAAAACAATTGCATTAACGGCATATCTACCCCTACTAGCATGGCTAGTTCTTCTCCCTCTATTGAAACTGGGACCTGAATACTTGGAAGCCATCAAAAGCTCCCAAATGGACACATTGGCTTGGGTCTTTTGTAATTGTTTCAATACCAGGTTTGGAGGTTCGGTTGGTTGGCAGGTCCTTTACCTTTCTCTCTTACGGCTTGGGCCGGATCATTTACCATCAGGTGAGATGGTTTGTAGTTCTTCCCTGTTCTGGTTTCTGCTGCTTCTTGCTCATCCTCTGGGAATATGAACTCCATCTCAAGGAAACGATTGTCAACTTGATTTACTTCTATCTCCTCATCTGAGAGGTAGATGATGAATGGTTCTTCTTCTTCTTCTTCTTGTGCTTGTGCTATAAGGTGTGATGAATCTTCTGGGAAATAGAAATCATATTCTTCTTCTTCTTGTTGATGGTTACCCAACATATTTACTTTGTCACCAGATGTGACAACTATATTGTTTACTCCTTCTATGAAGGCATAAGGGCCGAGGGCTCATCTTCCCATTCTATGAAAGTGATGCTGTGGTGAGGGAGGGGATTATTTGCCACTAACACTTGTCGGGGCTGGACCTTAAATTTATCAGAATCCAATAGATCCTGTATGGCATGCCTTAATGTGTAGTAGTTGTCCGTGTCATGCCCATGCTGATTGTGGTACTTACAGAAAAGGTCCATACAAAATTCGATGGAAGAGGATTTGGAGGTGGACGAGGGTCGAGTACTATCAACTTCTTGGCTTGTATCAACTTGTCCAGAGCCTTGGATCGGGTCATCCCCAAATCAGTAAACTGCCTCCTTGGTCTTGCTTGCTGTGGTGGGGTGTAACTTGAACTTCCCAAGATCAATGGTTCAGAATTGGTATTAGCTATTTGCTTTACAGATTGATTTCCTAGATTTCTTGATGGGTATGCCCTTCTATTCGACGCCCCTTCTGACCTTTCTAACTTTCCCGGTAATATATCTCCCCGGGTTATGGCGTCCCCTACTTGTCGTCCTGCAACCACGAGCCCTTCGAATGATAGGATGGTCTGGCCAAAAATGTATGTTTTATATGACCTACTTAAACCTCTCATCATTATTTGCACTTGATCTCTTTCAGAGGGTCGATCCCAAAGCTTTGCTGCAACACTTCTGAACTGGGTTAAATAGGCCGTGAATGTCTCTCCTTGTACTTGGACCATGGGTTCCAATTGCCTACAGTGGGTCTCTATCTCTGTGTTATAGGAATAGAAACTGATAAATGCTTTGGTGATATATGACAACGAATGTATCTGTGATGGGTTCAGATTCATCAACCATCGATGAGCCCCACCCGTGAGTGAGAATTGGAATGCTTGTCCTAACTGCTCATCAATAAATCCTTCGCCTTGCTTCAATAGGCCCGTGAATGATCTTAAATGGGCCCTGAGATCTCCTGTCCCATCAAATTTCTTGGTGGTCCATTTAAACTTGGGAGGCAGCTTAGTTTCTGGAAAAAAAGCATAATCCTTCGGCATCAATGATTTGACTTTCTACTCCTTTCATGCCCCTTAGTATTTTTTCCACTCAACTCAGTTTATCACTGTATGGGCCATCTTCTTCCTTTTATTTCTTAGTCACCGGGGTAGCTTGAACGATGGACTGTTTCTGGGGTATGACACCTTCCATTTCTTCAAATATCAGGTTTATGAAAAATTTTGACACAGCTGGATTAGGGGTACCCGGTCCTTGTGGCGGTGACATATTTACCCTTTCAGAGGTCAACCCTTGAGCCTACAATTGTAATTGGATATCCCTTACTGCGGCAGCTATCATTCCCATGGTATCCTCCATCTTTTCCATTCTGGCATCCATAGTGTTCGGGGCTTGGTTTGATCCTTCAGCCATTGATTCAGTTGATGTGGTTGAGATGGGACTAACTGGCTCTAGTGTGTACACCCTAGATAACCTCCCAGTAATGGGATCCCTTATCCAAGAGGTAGAAATGGTTGTGGTTTGGGCTGACTCCTTGGCTTGTACCGAAAAAGAACCCAAAAGTGATAAATATTAGGACTCTAAGATAACGGGAGTGGAAAGAAGTTACATACACAATCAAGGATGACTCAACCAAACAAGAGTTAGCTCCTTCATAAGGGTAATCGGGTAAACATTATCCAAGTCAATTAATTGAATTTGATTAAGCCATGTGTTCAGTCTTGGGACCTCGTATTCCAAAATAGATAATCAGTGGTACCAAGGTTTGGCCAATTGGATTACCGAATTCGATGAAATTGAAATGAAAATATTAATTCGTCGTCCTTATTAGGGATGGTTAGCAAAAGCGGTTCATAGATGAACAAACTAGTAAATTTCTTCTTGACCATGGTATCTAAATCTTGACAGGGATTTTCTGCTTGTTTTTTGAAATCGTCGTGTTAACAATGAGAGATTCGACACATCGAGCTTTCTTAATGGAGGGTGTATAGTGACTGCCTACTATGATGTAGAACAGGTGTATACATACCTCATACTCCCAATGGGTGAGAGTTCAAGATGCTCATTGTGTAGATTCTAACATGCTGACCAATCGAGGACAAAAATGGGTAGAACTTTGACGTCTCGAGCATGGATGTCATGGTTAAGTAGATTTTACTGGGTCGGTTTAGGGATGAACCAAAACTAACAAACATTGGGCTACAATCTGGGTTAGGACAGAAAAGGCCACCTTGACAAGGACGGGGTAACCTATCACCGAATGCACGATGAATAATGGGCCCCCAATCCCTTTATATACTATGTCGCAAGGATCCAAGCGACGTGGAGTAGCATAACGTATTCTCAGGCGGACCCAAGAAACGCTCGTTAGAGGCTGCTCGTCGGTCATGGTCTCACAAAGTACAGGCCAAGGTTTGTGTTTCGCCTAGCGGGCTGCCCCATGTGCATGGGACCCGGTTCGGCTACTCGCACGAATGTGTGACTGAACCCATTCCCCCCAAAGCAATATTATACAAGCATAAATATAGTATCCTACGATCTAGCATCCAATTCACACAAGGAAAGTTTTCATTTAGGAGTTTGACGTTTCTATCCCCAGTGAAGTCGCCACTGTGAGGACAAAAGATGAAAATTTTTAGAAGTCGTCACCTAGATTATGGTCTAGGACCTTAAAAATTTGAAATCTCACCCCAAGGTAAGACTTCGATTGACTCATGACCCTTAGATTGGATTTCTGGTCCATCAAAGATTGGGTAAGCGTCAGGTTATGGTTATGGGAAGGGGTTAGGCACTCAAACCGCCCGATCAAAATCGATCTCCTATACATTTCCTATGCTAGACTCTATCTGTTAAACCGAACCAAACCAAGTGGTTTGATATCATTGAACCGAATCTGTATCCATCAGATTGCCTACATATTACGAAATTATTTCGAAAATCAAGTTCACCATCGTAGTTCAGGTGTGATTAAAGTTTATGATTGTGATTTATGCTTGTGCATGATTAAGTTCTTGTTCAAGTTAAAGTTTATGCTTGAAAGGTTGAGAAACCCTATGGTTTAGGATATGAATAGTCTATGTGGACTGATAGATAGTCCTAGTGGATCTAAGGATAACCCTATTTGGGTCAAAATATGGACAACCATTTATGGGTTGGAATATGGATAACGTTATTTGGGTTGAAATGTGGATAACCCTATGTGGGTTAAAATATGGATAAATATCCTAGTGGATCTATGGATAGTCCAAGTGGACTAAGATGTGCATCCGAATTTGGGTTTCTCCCAAATGGCCTACGTATCTTAGGGTTTGCCCTAGGAATCAGAATCCACGTAGTTCGAAAAATGATAACCTGTTCTAGGTTAGAATGTGAGAACCTATTCTAGGTTTAGAGTTTAGAACCTATTCTAGGTTTAAGGTTTACTGAGAGGTGAAAATCGTCCTGAGTTACCCTTTTCATCCTGAATTCTAATTTTGGAAGGTTTGGCAAAGCATTCTCTTTCTTTATTAAGATTTTTATTATTCCCATTATGCCCTTCCCAAGAATATGGGTGCCTAAATGCACGTCCCCACACCTAATATGTTTGCCAGGTGTACAGATATGGCAGTTCAACTAAGATGCAGCATAAATTAAATTATTACCAAAAAAAGAATATTTTAAACATGGCATGTATGATATTTATGGTAACTATCATATCATATAGTAATATTATGAAAATCTTCCTAATATGACATGTATTGCAAATAAGGCAAAACCTAATATAGTAAGATCTAAGCATGGCAAGATCTAATATAGAAAGATCTAAGCATTACAAGATCTAATATGGCAAGATCTAATATGCAAGATCTAATATGCATCTATATATCAATATGGTAGGTACCAATTATAGAATGCATATATGACATGAATTTTTTTTAAAAAAGAAAGATCTTATATGCTATTTTCTAAGCATAGTAAGACTTAAAAATAGTAATTATTAAGATTTTACTAAAATATGGTAAAAATTTATCTATTCTACAAAAAATAACAACACATGAAATGTGGCAAACATGGTATGCAAAATCCAAACAAAGCATATGAATGCTCCAAATATAGTCATTTATCCAAATATGGCAGAATTCACTTAAACAATCATTGATGTTATAATGAATGAGACATCAATGAAACCCTTTTTTTTTTTAAGTACAAAATTATCAAAAAAATATATGTTCAATTTTCTTTGAAAAAGTTGTAACTTTTATGAAGAAATTTGGAAATATTAATGACTCAAAACTGTCAAAATTATGACACAAGGTTTTAGATAATGGACAAAACTATGAACTGTATTCAGATTTGTCACATTACACAAGAATGACCATAAGTAGGTCTTCTAAAACTCAAATCAAGCTCAACATTTTTTCATAAAAAGATGACTTAATATATTATATTTTATATGAAGGATTTGAATCCCGACAGAAAGCAAAAACAGGTCAAAGATATGCCCTAAGACCAAACATATGCACTGGTTAAATCTGTTCTAGATTTTTTACCAGTTGCACCATAAATTCCAAATAAAATTCTATTCTTAATGAAAATTAAATACAGACATATTTTTATGTAGATTACTGTCTGATCTAAAATTTCATTAAGAAAAATAAATTAAAATAGTATATTTTCTTTGTAAAAAATGACTCTTTTCAATCATGCAAATCAGTACATCATGACAGATTCAAAATCAGAGCACTATGCACTTAAAAATTGATATCAATTCAAAAACAAATTGAAAAAATATGAAACCAGTGTCATTGTTTAGAAGACTTGCATGTCTAAAAAGTTCATATTAAGTGGATTTTCTGATTATGGCCATAAGACCTTTGTCTAGAGACTTTCTGATGGAGGATTGCATTACATCTGAGAAAAATAGAAATGCCAAAGACAAATATTTTGATATAATTTCTCAATTTCAAATGGAACAGAATTTTTAGGGTAGTCTTCTAACATATTAGAGAGACTCCCATAAATATTTGGGCTTTAAAATCTTAGGAAAAATACATGTGATGTACGTCCTAAGTTTGAATCATAAATCTAATATTTTCGGATTAGAAAACCACTTTATGAAATTTGCAAAAAACAACAAACATCATTGTATATCATTCAAAAATTCATCATTGAATAGCTTAGATAAATTATCATTCATGAAAAATGTTAGACATAGGCATCCTAACATTAACAAGCATGTAATAGAGCATTCATGATTGAGATTTCATGGAAATTAGTATTTTTCTAGCAAAATTGGCATTCGAGCATTCTAACGACCTCTAAATTTGTTTAGAGTACTAACCTTGTGCTCAAATCGAGCGAAACCATCGATGAAGGGTGATTGGAGGTTGTATCAACCCCTTTGGATGCGAATCCTCCTTCTCTTCTCTTCTGCTTCTCTCTCTCATCTCTTTTTCTCTCCCTCATTCACGTTCTCCTCTTCCTCACTCACGTTCTCCTCTCTCTATGGTCTGAAAAAAAAGACCCTCCTCTCTCCTCTCTTGTCTATTTATATTTTTTCTCTCCTTTTCTAGAAGATCCTTCTTTCCTTTCTTCATTTTCTAGAAAATCTTTTTTTCTTCCTTTTTTCTTCTTTCCTTTCTTCTCTTCCTTCCCTTTTCTCTTCTCCCTCTCTATTTTACACGTTTTTCCTCTCTCCCTCTTCTAGAAAATCCTCTCTTCATCTTTCCTTCTTCTCTCTTCCGTCATTTTCTTCTTTTTTTTTTCTTTTAGAAAATCCTTTCTTTCCATTTTTTTTCTTTTTTCCTTTCTTTTCTTCCTTCCAACGTTTTTTCTTCTTCCTTTCTTTCCTTTTTCTCCTTCTTCTTCTAGAAAATCCCTTCTCTCTTTCCTTTCTCTCTTTCCATCTTCTAGAAAATTCCTTCTCTCTTTCCTTTCTTTCTTCTTTCCTTTTCTTCTTCCTTCTTTTCCTTCCTTTTTTTCTCCCTGTTTTTTCACGTTTTCTTTCTTAGAAAACATTTTTTTTTTTTTTTTTCTTTTTTTTTTTTTTTTTTTTTTTTTTCTTTCCTTTCCTCTTTCCCTTCCTTTTTTTTCTTTCTCCCTCTCTTTCACGTTTTCTTTTTAGAAAACGTTAAGGGGAATCTTTTCTTTTTTTCCTTTTCTTTTTTCTTTTATTTCTCTCTTTCCTAATATATATATATATATATATATATATATATATATATATATATATATATATATATATATATATATATATATATATATATATATATATATATATATATATATAAATATATTAATACATATAATATATCCATAAGATATATATATGTATTATATACAATAATATATTATACATTATACATATATAAAAGAAATGCATGCATATGGACTGACATAACTTGGTCTGGATTGGTCTAAACTGGGCTGGGCTAAGTTAGACTAAACTGGATTAAGCTGGTTTGGACTAAGGTTGACATTTCATAGTCCATTTCTGTCACCCTTCCATATGAAATTTTTCGATAGCATCTATTCCAAATTTTCTACGTTCACTTTGTAGAACATTAAAAATAAGGAATATTGGAACTTGAATCATCTCATTTGGAATTGAAATAGCCAACTTATGAATTTCTGAAGTTTAAGCAGGTCAATTATTGATAATTTGGCTAACCATTCTACATGGGATCCTTTGGAGACTTCTACCCGAGATTTTTTTACGTCCACTTTGTAGAATACTAAAAATGGAACATAAAGAAGCTGAAATAACTTGATTTGGATATGAGGTGACTAAAATATGAATTTCTGAAGATTAAATGACCATTTTCATGTGTAATTTTGCATGAGACCTTTCAGAAACTTCTACCCGAGATTTTTTTTCATCCACTTTCTAGAACATTACAAATGAAGAATAATGGCTTTGGAATCATCTGAATCCGATGTAGAATGACAAAGACATGAAGCTTTGAAATTCTAACGATAATTTTGCATAAAAGCTTTCATGGGGCCCACTGGTGACTTTTACCCGGGATTTTTCACATCCACTTTAAAGAGGACTGAAAATAAGGAATATTGGTCTTGGAATCATCTAATTCCGATATCAGATGACCAAGATATGATGTCTTGAAATTTGAATGATAATGCATGCATCATACGATAATTACGTAAATGCCCTTGCACTTTCAAACTGCGATATCTTCATTGATTGAAATCAGAATTAGATAATTCTGGTCTCATTTCGAAGATAATTTCACAACCTATTCATCCAAGTAAATAATAGCCCATGACCCTACTGTGGGGTTCAATAGAGAATTACAAATCTTTGGGTTAAAGGCCAGAAATCTGCCATATTCGTTCACTTATGCAGAGGGTGACAAAAATGCGGTGCTTACACCATCTTCTTGAAGTAAGTGGAACAATTGGCTTACTGTCGAGCTCTAATGCCATTCAACATCTTACTATTTTCTTTTTTCTTTTTTTTTTTTTTTTTTTTTTAGATGTGGAGACCAGATAATGCAGTGCTTCGCTTGATCGCAAAGTTGAATCATGACTTTCAATATTGGATTTGAATTTTCTTCTTGTAAACATTTCCAATCAGATAGAACATCTTTGCCCCAGTTAATACTCTGATCTTCTGTAAACTTTATGAACATTTGTGACTGCTCATCTAGATCTGATTTTATCTGAATGGTGAATCCGTATGCTGTCCTCTGGAAGTTAATCATCACCTTCTGTTTGATGTGACTACCTCCCATTATTGATGTAGATAAAACATAGGCTTGAATTTTCTTTTTTTTTTCTTTTTTGTGGGTATTCCAATGAGCTCATTCTTTGATTTTGGGATTGATCATTCATCATGTATCTCTTGCTTGCAGATGATGTACTTTGAAATTTCTATCCTTTTAGTGGCACATCTGTCCTCCACTCATTTGTACTGATTAGCTGACCTATTGATATGATCTGTTACTATCTAATGCTTTCCTTAGAATCTTTTCATAGGTAGAACAAATGGCAGCTTCTCCAATACATGTTTCTTGAGAGTCCTCTTGTGTCTCCCGATTGATCATTTAAAGCTTTCCCAGACGGGTTGGACCTTTCTTTCTTAAGAGGTCAGGTGGCGTAGAAGTTCAAGAGACGGCTCATCGTTTCAATCATCTTCAGAGTCAGAATTGACTACGCACGTAGAATAAGAGGAGGTATGAAAGTGAGAAGAAATGTATGGAAGAGACAAAGCACAGAGTTTGAAATCCCAAACGGGGTGATTTTCTTTTACTTACAAGGTAGATTGGACTGGACTTGTCAACAAGCATATCAATCTTGGACCCAGACATGGATGACCTATCGAATATCGATAATAGAAAGTTGAAACAACTAGTTCGTCCAAGCGGGTCTAGTTGGGCATAACGCCTTCGGTGACCACCTTTAGACGTTGTGGGAATAAATCTTCTTTCAGACCTCGAATAACAGGACTCATCATGCCCCTCTATCAATAAGTGCAAGATGCCTACCTTTTAGGGTTCCATACAATTTTTACCTTGTTCTTTTTTTTTTTTTTGTGATCCATTCATAATCGGACGATTGATTTTTAATCTCAAGGTTACTCTGGTTCATGCCCCAGTTTGGGGTTCAATGGATTCATCAATGGACCACTTCTAGTTGAGTTCATAATCATTCTAGCCTATGCCCCAACTTGGGGATCAAGGGGTATCGTCATTGCACTACACCATTTTGAGTCCAAGATTAGACTAGTTTATGCCTCGGCTTGGGGGGTTCAATGGATTTCTTCATTAGACCACTCTCAATTTGGGTTGAAGGTCAATTTAGTCCATGCCCCAGTTTAGGGCATAATGTCTTTCCTCATTAGACCGTACTCAATTTGGATCCAAGTCAATCTGGTTCATGACCAGCTTAGGGCTCAATGGCTTTCCTCATTGAACCATACCCAATTTAGGTCCAAGGTCAATCCGGTTCATGCCCCATTTAGGGCTCAAAGGCTTTCCTCATTGAACCACACCCAATTCAGGCCCAAGGTCAATCCGGTTCATGCCCCAGTTTAGGGGTCATTGGCTTTCCTCATTGGACCACACTCAATTTGGGTCCAAGTTCAATCTGGTTCATGCCCCAGTTTATGGGTTAAGGGTTTCATCATTGGACTATTCCCTAGCCATGATTCTGGTTTCTATCCTAGCCTAGGATACATTGGATCTCTTCTTTGGTCTAACCTACTCCTCAGAAAAATTTAATTCCTCCTATTTGAATAATGAGAAATATGAGGGCAACTCTTTGGATTCTAGCATTTCCTTGGCCAATGGGGTAGAAATGCTCGAGATGGGATAGCACTATCATAGCTGAAGTTTCATGGTCTTCTGATGACTCCAGAATTTGGAATTGATCTTTACTGACAGGAAATGAGGAATGCTTCTCATTCACCATTCCTAACAAGCGATCCTAACTTGTAGCACTGGGCTATGATGGACATGGATCGAGCTCTAATTGATAGAGCCAGAGGTGGATTTTGAATTGATCTCTGATTAATAGAGATAATGTTGACTTTAAACTGGTTTCTAATTGATAGAGATCAAGATTGACTTTGAATCGGTCTCTGATTGATAGAGATCAAGATTGACAGTCATGGACTGGGCTCTAATTGCTAGAGGCAAGGATTGCTTGAGTTGGGCTCCGATTGATAGAGACCAAGGATGACAATCATGGATTAGACTCTAATTGCTAGAGATGATGGATTGATTGAGTTGAAATGACTGAAATTTTCTTCGATTCCTTCATGAAATGGAACATGGACCAGAGGTAATGGTTGAACAGGCCTAGAGGCTAACTCGTGCTCACATTGAGTTCATATGAACGAAACCTTTCTTAGTTCCAACATGATTTGGAACCTGAACTGGAGTTGTAGGTTGGACAAGCTTAGGTGTCACACCCCAATTCTGCACCAACGAGAATGGTGTGATGAACCATCAATAAATCAACGGTTCAACCAGGATCTCGAATAGGCTATCCCGACCTTTGATAAACCAAAACACATTCCACATTAATCAGAGATAATAAAGTAAATAGCAGAAGTCTTACAAATAATGAACTGAGGTCTAGTCATGATACATAATTAATATTTCATTTATCTCCAAGTAACCAAAACATAATTTAATACATAATATAAATATCCAAATACGAAAATTAAATACTAAACATTTTCATAGCTGAAACGCTAGCTTGACGAGTCATATTCGTCCTCCATAGCTTGCTCATCATAGCCGCCACCCGTTTATATGTTGGCATATTGGCATGTTGACATAATCTCCAATCGTAATACCTGCAACATCAGAAACTAAAAAGAATTTTACGCGCGAGGGTCAGCTCTCCAACTTGAGTTCAGTGAGTAAACAAAACAATGCAACAAACATATGCATGCATTCAATTCATATCTTTGGTCTGGTTCATAAGTTCGCAATGTACATAGAAAGGATTGGTGGCCGCCGCACCTCTATACACGAATGTGTGGAACCACCCAATGGATCAAACACCATTGCCGCCCCACATGCACCCACCATGCAATAGAGATAGAGCTAAAGTGCTTAGGACCGCACCACATCACACTTCCCCTGATGCTCTACCCATACCAACACGTAAGCCCCTATTGGCGAGGGCTTACAAACTGGGCTCACAACTAACCAATCCTAATGTCAAACAGTGTATCCAAGGCATCACCCCAGCATCCCTCAATACGTCCATAGAGATAGAGCTAAGGCCCCCCGGCAGAGTCAAAGACTACACGGTCCGAGACCACCTCCCCTGATGCCGTACGACATAATAGTTCTGCTAAAGTAATGGCGATACGATGATGTTAGTGGACAAGACTTGAGTAGATATAGAGCTAGAGTCTGGTGACCAGGATGAACCACAATGTCACGTTCTCCCCCTGATGCCCCACTCGCATCAAGTACACTAACCACACACATACAATCACATGTCAATTTCTAGCATCATCATCAACATCATATTATAAATAAACAAAAATTAAATATACATGAACAATAATAACAAGAAAATTGAATGACATGTGATATGCACATTACAATCATACAAGCATAGAATCATTCATGGTATTGGACTCAATAAATAAAAATAATTTTTTATTAACCAATTAGTTTAGGTCTTGTTCCCTCACCTTTGATTGAGTATAGATCCTCATTCAAGCTTTATGAATCACCTTTAAATCAGTAGAAATGCCTAACTAGTCGATAGATTTTAATTAGAATTAATTCTAATAAATTTAGACTAGCTAAAATCATAGGGTCACAAGGTAGGGTCGCACCTAGGGTAGCAGTTTTCTGCTACCTTAGGGAGTAGGGTCAGACGTGGGGTTGGATACCAATCGACCCTACGTGCGACCACACCCTCCCTAGGACTTTCCGAGGGCATGTGATCGATCTTGTGGTCTTGTAGGTCCATTCTAAGATTGTTCTATAGCTCATAACTATGATTTTTACACACTTTCCATTGCCTAGGATGATTATTTCCATGGATTCCTTTGGAACTTGTCCATGGATGGATGATTTGGGTTTCTCTTAATCCTAACTTCTTTCTAATCTATTCTAGTCTCTCACTTTATGAAGGGAATTAGGTTAATACTTGAGGTTGGCTGAGATTCAAAGGTTTCTCTGAACTTCCTCCTCTTTTTAGTCTTTTCTTTAATTTTCCTTCTCTTCTTCTTTTCCTTCTCTTTCTCTTTCTCTCACTTTCAATTAGGGTTCTAAAAGGAGTAAAAGAGGCTAAGGGACATCCTATTTATAGAGAAAAACCCTCCAAAATAAGTCTCATTAAGTTTAGGAAAGAACCCCTTAGAATTAGGAAAGTTTCCTAATTTACAGTTTTTGTCTGTAATCGTAGGGTCGGACGTAGGGTCACAGGATCCGTCGACCCTACACCTTCTTAGTCATGCGACCCTACACCTTCTTAGTCATGGGTTGGACTTCTGTTGAGGTGGGGTCGACCCTACCTATTTAGGCATGCGACCCTACCCTCACATTTACTATTTTTGGGTTAGACTCATACCTGGTCTTATGATTTTCTTCACGCACTTGGTCCACTTGGCTTGACCATGATAAGTAGACCTGGTACAAGGAGGTAAGACCGGTTAGTTCGATATGGGTCTTACACTAGGGTCTAATTAAATTCAAATAAATGGATCTCTTCTTAGTTCCAACATGAATCAGAACTTGAACCACAGTTAATGGTTGGATAAGCCTAGTGGCTAAATGAATTCAAATGAATGGAACTCTTCTTAGTTCCAACATGAATCAGAATCCTAACCAAAGTTAATGGTTAGACATGCCTAGTTGCTAAATGAATTCAGATGAATGGAACTCTTCTTAGTTCTAACATGAATCAGAACCCTAACCAATGGATAAGCCTAGTGGCTAATTGAATTCAGACGAATCAGAAATGGGGGTTGAATCTAGGACTGAATATTTCTTTGATTCTGAGATGAACTAGATGTGATTAAATCTGCCAAGGGGCTGAATCTTTTCT
The DNA here is from genome assembly GCA_028583415.1 of Protea cynaroides. Taxonomy (NCBI): domain Eukaryota; kingdom Viridiplantae; phylum Streptophyta; class Magnoliopsida; order Proteales; family Proteaceae; genus Protea; species Protea cynaroides. The sequence goes on along the minus strand of CM053271.1, from coordinate 49,759,970 downwards.
TAATTCTGGATGAACCAAAACGATGATTGGATATGCCTAGGGGCTAAATCTTTTCTTAATTCAAAGGTGAATCAGGAAGGGTGATTGGACTTACCTAGGGGCTAAATCTCTCCTTAAGTCAAAGGTGAATTGAGAATGGTGATTGGATTTGCCTAGGGGCTGAATCTCTCCTTATTTCAGAAGTGAATGGAGAAAGGGTAATTTCCTAGGGTCTAAATCTCTCCTTAAGTCAGAGGTGAATCGAGAACGGTGATTGGATTTGTCAAGGGAATGAAATTCTCCTTAATATGGAGAATGGTGATTTGATTTGCCTAAGGACTGAATCTCTCCTTAATTCTGAGATGAAACGAGAACTATGATTGGATTTGCCTAGGGGCTGAATCTCTCCTTAATTCAGAGGTGCATTGAGAACAGTGATTGGATTTGCCTAGGAGCTGAATCTCTCCTTAATTCAGAGATGAATCGAGAACTATGATTGGATTTGCCTAAGGGCTAAAACTCTCCTTGATTATGAGATGAACTGAATATGATATTTGAGTAAGCCCAAGGACTAACTGTATGGAAATATTGTAAACTTTTTCAGGTATAGGTGCTTGTCGCTGCCTAAACTGAATGCTCTATTGGACCAGATTGACTGAGTTATTAATTGTTTCTAAATCTGGTTGCCTTCTTTCTTACAAAATTTAATGTTCAATCAAGATCTAGATTCATGGCTTCCATTGATTCATTTAGAAAGATAACTTGGATGGATCTCAAGGTGGGAGATCAAGACAATTCCCTAGTTGTAGGGGCCTCTCACCCTATGGTTGCAGATTGATTCTCTTTTCCGAAGGCATTGAAACCCAATGGAGAAATATCAAGATTATAGACATCTAGAGGAGAGAAAGAAGTCACGTGCACAATCAAAGATGACTTAACCAAACAAAGTTAGCTCCCTCATAAGGACGATTGGGTAAACATTATCCGAGTCAATTTAGTTGAATTTGGTTAAGCCATGTGTTTGGTCTTGGGACCTCGTGATTCCAAAAATGGATAATCAGTGGTACCAAGGTCTGGCCACTTGGGTTACCGAATTTAATGAAATTGAAATGGATATATTAATCCGTCATCCTTATTAGGGATGGTTAGCAAAAGTGGTTCATGGAGGAACAAACTAGTAAATTTCTTCTTGACCATGGTATCTATGTCTTGACAGGGATTTTTTTGCTCGTTTTTTGAAATCGACGTGTTAACAATGAGAGGTTCGACACATCGAGCTTACTTAATGGAGGGTGTATAGTGACCATCTACTATGATGTAGAACAGGTGTATACATTCCTCATACTCCCAATGGTGAGAGTTCAAGATGTTCATCGTGTAGATTCTAACATATTGACCAATCGAAGACAAAAATGGGCAGAAATTCAACGTCTCGAAGATGGATATGTCATGGTTAGGCAAATTTTACTGGGTCGGTTCAGGGATGAACCAAAAATAACAATCATTGGGCTACAATCTGGGTTAGGACAGAAAAGGCCACCTTGACAAGGATGGGGTAACCTATCACCGAATGCACGATGAATAATGGGCCCCCAATCCCTTTATATATTATGTTGCAAGAATCAGGCCACGTGGAGTAGCATAACGCATTCCTAGGCGGACCCAAGAAACGCTCGTTAAAGGCTGCTCGACGGTTATGATCTTACAAAGTACAGGCCAAGGTTGTGTGTTTCACCTAGCGGGCTTCCCCATATGCATGGGACCCGGTTCGGCTACTCGCATGAATGTGTGACTGAACCCATTCCCCCCAAAACAATATCATACAAGCATAAATATAGTATCCTAAGAGCTAGCATCCAATTTACACAAGGAAAGTTTTCATTTAGGAGTCTGACACTTATATCCCCATTGAAGTCGCCACTGTGAGGACAAAGATCGTAATCTTTTTTTGGAGGTCGCCACCTAGATTAAGGTCTAGAACCTTAGAAATGGGAAATCTCACCCTAAGGTATAATTTCGATTGACTCATGACCCTTAGATTGAATTTCTGGTCCATCAAAGTAAGCGCCAGATTACGGTTATGGGAAGGGGTTAAGCACACAAACTGTAAGACACGTATCGTCGATCTTACCACATTGTACCAGGTCTACCCATCATGGTCGAGCCAAATGGACCAAGTGCGTGAAGGAAATAGTGAAACCAGGTTCTAAACTAACCCAAAAACAGTGAATTGGAGGGCAGGGTCCCATACCTAGGTAGGTAGGGTCGACCCCCCCTTACTAAGAAGTCAGACCCTGATTTTTAGTTGGGGGTCGGACAACTTAGAAACTGAGGGTTGACGGGATCTCCGACCCCCTCATCGACCCCCTGTTTGCCGACAGAAATCGCAAATAGGAAACTTTCTAAATTTCAATGGGATTCCTTCCTAATCTCAATGGGACTTATTTTGGGAGATTCTATTCTATAAATAGGTCATCCCTAAGCCTCTTTCACTCCTTTTGAAACCCTAATTGAGAGTGAGAGAAAGAGAGGAGAAGAAGAAGAGAAGGAAAGTTGGAGAAGAGGACCGAATTGAAGAATTCAGAGAAATCTCTGAATCTCAGCAAACCTAAGGTATGGGCAAGTTTCCATTGATGATCTAAGACCTTAGAATAGTTCATGAAGAGGGTATGGTCTAGGAGAAACCCAAATCATACACCCATGGGAAGATTTCAATAAAATCTATGGAGAAATCATGGTAGACAAAGTAAGGAAGAAACCTAGAGTTCTAAGCCATAGAACAAGTTTAGGATGGATTGTGAAAGTAAGCCATAGGACCCAAACATGAAAGAATGGACTGTAGAATGATATTCTCGACTCAACCCACGGGGGGTCGCACGTGGGGTCAATTGGGAATCGACCCTACCAGACCACAGGATCGATCCCCAGTATTCGGGAAGTCCAGGAAAGGGGTGGTCACACCCAGGGTCGATGGAACATCCGACCCTGGCATCGACTCTACCCTGGGGGTCGCAGTAAACTGCTACCCTACCTGCGACCCACCCTGCGACCCATGCTTAAAAAGAAGCCTAATGATGCAGGAATGACTTCTAACCAAAATCTATCGACTTGTTAGGTTTTCCTATTGATATAAAAGTGGGTGATATAAAAGTGAGTTTTAAAGCTTGAAAGATAATCAACACTCAAGCAAAGGTGAGGGAACAAGACCTAAACTAATTGGCTAATAATAAACTATTTTTATTTCTTGAGTCCAATGTCATAACTGATTCTATGCGTGTATGCTTGTAATGTGCATTCAACATGTCATCCAATATTCCTGCTATTAATGTCCATCCATATTTAATTCTATTTTATTTATAACATGATGATGATGATGATGACGCTAGGAATAGACATGTGAATGTATGTGTGTGGTTAGTGTGCTTGATGCGAGTGGAGTATCAGGGGGAGAAATGTGACATTGTGGTTCAGCCTGGTCAGTAGACTCTAGCTCTATCTCTAATCAAGTCTTGTCCACTAACATCATCGTATCGCCATTACCTTAGCAGAACTATTACGTCGTAGGGTATCAGGGGAGGTAGTCTCGGACCGTGTAGTCTTCGACTCTGTCGGGGGGCATTAGCTCTATTTCTATGGACGTATTAAGGGATGATGGGGTGAGGCCATAGGTACACTGTTTGACATTAGGATTGGTTAGTTGCGAGCCCAGTTTGCAAGCCCTCGCCAGCAGGGGCTAACGTGTTGGTATGGGTAGAGTATCAGGGGAAGTGTGATACGGTACGATCTTAAGCACTTTAGCTCTATCTCTATTTCATAGTGAGTGCATGTGGGACGACAATAAACGTTAACCTTTGGACGGATTCACACACTCGTGTATAGAGGTGAGGCGGCCACCGAACCTTTCTATAGCACATTGCAAACTTATAAACCAGACCACAGATATGAATTCAATGCATGCATATGTTTGTTGCATTGTTTTGTTTGCTCACTGAGCCGTGATGTGTGCTCACCCTTTCGATGTCAAATATTTTTAGTTCATGATGCAGGTACCGTAGTGGAAGACTATATGAATGCTTTTGCGTACAGACACGTCGCTGCAATGGAATTTGAAGACTTAGTGGAAACGCATGACTCCTCATGCGAGTGCAACGCATGCGTTTTCGATTAGATTTTGATTTGAATTATTAAGGAAATGTAATTGATATTTTATTTACTTATGTCTCAATTGATACAACATAACTTGATATTTTATTTACGATTATCACAGTTAGATTCCTCAGTTCATTTATTAATAAGACTTCTGATATTGTATATTTATTCTGATTATGGTTGTGGATGTGTATGGTTCAACTTCAACGGACACAGCCTATTAGAGATCCTGATTGAACCGTTGGTTTATTAGCGGTTCATTACACCGTTCTGAATGGTGCAGAATTGGGGTGTGACACAAATCGCCCGATCGATATCGGTCTCCTATACATTTTCTATGCTAGACTCTATCTGTTAAATCGAACCAAACCAAGTGGTTTGATATCATTGAGCCGAATCTGTATCCATTAGATTGCCTATGTGTTACGAAATTATTCCAAAAAATAGGTTCACCATTGTAGTTCAGGTGTGATTAAAGTTTATGCCTGTGATTTATGCTTGTGCATGATTAAGTTCATTGTTCAAGTTGAAGTTTATGCTTGAAAGGTTGAGAAACCCTATGGGTTAGGATCTGGATAGTCCTATTGGATCTAAGAATGGATAACCCTTTCTGGGTCTGAATGTGGATAACCCTATTTGGGTCAAAATGTGGATAACGCTTTCTGGGTTAGAATGTGGATAACCCTATTTGGGTCAAAATATGAATGGATATCCTAGTAGATCTATGGATAGTCTGAGTGGACTAAGGTGTGGATCCGAATTTGCGTTTCTCCCAAATAGCCTATGTATCCTAGGGTTTGCCCTAGGAATCAGAATCCGCGTAGTTCGAACTGGATAAATATCCTAGTGGATTTATGGATAGTTGGAGTGGACTAAGGTATGGATCCAAATTTGGGTTTCTCCCAAATGGCCTATGTATCCTAGGGTTTGCCCTAGGAATCAGAATCCGCGTAGTTCAGGATCTGGGTTGAAATAGATGGGTATCCTAGTGGATCTATGGATAGTCCAAGTGGACTAAGGTGTGGATCCGAATTTGGGATTGTCCCAAATGGCCTACGTATCCTAGGGTTTGCCTTAGGAATCAGAACCCATGTAGTTCGGGCATGGTGGGTGGATATCCAAGTGGATCTATGGATAGTCTGAGTGGACTCAGGTGTGGATCCGAATTTGAGTTTCTCCCAAATAGCCTATGTATCCTAGGATTTGACCTATGAATCAGAATCTTCGTAGTTCAAACTGAATAACTTGTTCTAGGTTAATGATTGAGAACCTATTCTAGGTTTAGGGTTTAGAATCTATTCTAGGTTTAGGATTGAGAACCTATTCTAGGTTTAGGATTGAGAACATATTCTAGGTTTAGGGTTTACTGAGAGTTGAAAATCATCCTGAGTTCTAATTTTAAAAGGTATGGCAAAGCATTCTCTTTCTTTATTAAGATTTTTAATATTTCCCGTTATGTCCTTTTCAAGAATGTGGGTGCCTAGATGCATGTCCCCACGCCTAGATTGTCTTCTAGAAGTGTGTATACATGGAAGTTCAACTAGGGTGTTGCATAAATTAAGTTATTACCAAAATAGAATATATCATTCAAATATAACAACAAACAACATATATCATCTCATGTATGGCAAGAAAACATGTGAATCATTATAGTAGCAAGCATGTGAGAGCATTCATCAAGATATAGCAGACAAATAAAATGGCATCTCATGTATTATTTCCAATCAAATTATGTCTCAATGTGTCTCTGATGAGATTCTCTAGATCTATGGTTGGGATTTAATGTGAATCTCTCAAGGTCAGATCCTTGATCAATGGTTAGATATCTTTTTATCTCCTCAATAATATATCCAGACCAAATTCCTAAATTTCATCAAAATAGCCAAAATCAATGGCTCAGATCTCATGTCAAGATATATTCATAATCAGACTAAGATCCAATGATTCAAATTCTTTTAAATCAGTTATGATCAAGATCCAATGGCTTAAATTCTTCTAAAACACAATATGAAGAAAATCTAACGGTTTACATCAATCCTGATGATAATCCAACCATTCAAATTTATTCCACTCACTCCCAAAGATAATCTAACGGTTCAGATCGCATATCATGATAATCTAACCGTTCGTATCCATTTACATTGCTTTTAATGACAATCTAACAGTTCAAATTACTCAAATTAAATAATATAACCATTCAGATTACTAAAATCAAGGTAAAATATGATCAACGGATCAAATCAAAACTCCAAGATCAATGATTCAATTTTATCAAATTCCAAGATCAATGGTTCAATTTTTAATCATATCATTCCAAGCATATGATCGGATCAATTTTAGTTCCATCAAAATTCCATATGATCGGATCAATTTTCATCATAATGCCACAATCGGATCAATTTTTATCCTAATGCCATAATCGAATCAATCTTCATCATAATGCCATAATTGGATCAATCAAAATTCCATATGATCGGATCAATTAAAATTCCATGTGATCGGATCAATTTCATAGCAATATCAATATGATTGGATCAATTTCAATCCAATTTCCATATAATCAGATCAATCAAAATTCCATACCATGGTCTGATTTTAACCGCATCAATGGTCAGATCAATGATCAATAATCAGATTTTCACATCAATGGTGAGATTTTCATAAAATATGAAATCATCATAATCAACATAAAAATTATATCCGATTGATCGTAATATATGATATCAACATAAATGAGATAAAAAAATCTACATCCAATGGCTTTGACATAATGAGGGCAGAATCAGTTGATTGTAGGAGGGGTGTTGGGTTTGTGCATGCAGGGGATTATGTAGAAGTGACGGATGATCAGGTTTGAGTTTGTGGTTTTGAAGTGGGATGCAATGGTCATGATGGATTGGTAGAGGGATCTGGGGAATAGTAGCAGGCTTGAGGGGTGATGAGGGCATGTGATATGGTGCTCGATGGCTGATCAAAGGACAGATGGGCTGGGTTTTTTTTTTCGATGAACAGGTAGACAAATGGAGGATCGGTGGAATGACTATGTGATGGAGGTTTAGGTTTTGGGTTTACAAGTGGTAAGGGTTCATTGAAGTAGGGAAGTATTGCATAGGGGTGACATGGGTAAGGTGGCAGAAAAGTTGAGGAGATGATGGTGATTATGGCGGTGAACGGCAAGTGGGTTTTGAAGGTAGTCGGTGGCTGTACAGGTGATGGTGGAGTGATGGGATTCAGTGGGGAAAGCAGTGTGTTGCGGTGGAGGTGCAAGGTGGTGTCGTGGCAAGGATTTACGGGTAATGCTGCAGATCAGTGGAGTGGTGTGGCTCACGGTTTTGATCAGTATGTGCAGGTGTCACGGTTGCAAGCAATAGGATAGGAAGAAGAAGAAAAAAAAGAATCAAATAAAGAAAAAGGGGACGACGGTGGTTTACCTGTTACAGATCCACCTCTGCCTTCTCCTTCTTTTCCAGCTTCTTCTGTTCCTCTCCCTATTGACCGAGCCATCTCTCTCTCTTCTTCTTCATCTCATTTTCTATTCTATCTCTCTCGGCCAGTCGAGGAGAAGACCTCCCTTTTTTCTTCTTCTCCACTCTCTTTTCTTCTCCGGTTTTTGGTTCTTTCTCTTTTAATTTTTTTCCTTCTCTCTCTCTCTCTCTCAGATTCTCTTCTTAATTTCTCCAGCCCTTTTTTCTTGTCCCCCACCGACTCCTCTCTTCTTTTATTTCCATCCTTTCCTCTTTCAGATCTCGCCTCTCTCCTTCTCAATCCCAATCCCCCTTTCTCTCTTTTAGATCTTTGATCTCCATATCTCCTCTCAATCTTTCCATTTTTTTTTTTTTTTGAGATTTTTTTTTATGATTTACTTTCTCCTTTTATTTTTTTCTTCTTTCTATGAGAATCTCGAAAATTAGGTCAAAATTAGAAATTTTCAAGTTTCTCGATAACCAACCGATGAAACTTGAATATTTTTGAGGGCTTTCATCCATTGGGTGACCAACAGCAAAAGCCCCCAATAAAAAATGAATTTTTACGGTTAGAAAAATTTTAATTTGTAGAAAACGATATAAATGGGGAAAAATCTAGTTTTGAAAGCTTCAAAATACGAGATAGTAGAGAGTATACCTGAAGAGACGGAGCGGAAGTCAAAAATGGAAGAGAAGATCACCAAACACCAGGGGTCGCTACTGTAGCAACTTAGGATACCGAGTTGAGTTGGAAGGAAGGAGAAAGAATGGGAAATGAATCCATAATCGGGATTAAAAACCTGATTCTGGACCGTAGGGTCGCAGAATTCGACCAAGACATGCGACCCTACGATCGACCTCGTCATCGACCCTAGCCTCTCGGTGATCTGACAGAGAACTAGGGGTTGGACCTAGGGTCGGACATATACTGACCCTACCATCGACCCTAGGCTCTCGGTAAGCTGACAGTAATTCTCAGGGTCGCATTCCATGGGGTCGCATAAGGACCGACCCTATCATTGACCCTACGATGAAAAATACAGTATTTTTGCCAAAATGATCTGAAAATTTTGAAATTTGTATTGATTAGTTCGATTTTGACTTAAGAGAATAATTTATATTGATTGCCTCACATGTGCTATGATTATTTTCAGACACTACTACCACTAGATCAGGAAATGACTGGGCGAAGAGGGAACAGACGAGAACGTAACCCAATTCCACCACCACCACCTATGGAGGAAGACAACCACGTAAATCAGGAAGCACAAGAGAATCTGAATACGGCACCGCCAGTTGCCAATGGCCAGACAAATCCTATTAACTTGCCAGTCCCACCTACGGATCTAGCTACGGCGGTAATGAACTTGGCATAGCAGCTACAACAAATACAACAGGTGCAATCTAATATGCCAGCTGTACATACGACACCGATGCCAGCAGGACAGGTAAGGGTGTCAACGGGCCGGTCTGGGCCGGTTTCGGTTCGGGCTGAACCGGTGTCGGGTTTTATAAGTCCAGCCCAAAACATGTCCATTAAGAGTTTGGGCTGGGGTGGGCTGCGCTGGACACAATAACTAACGGGCTGGTCCGGTGTCGGTTTGTTATCGGGCTGGGTTTATTGAGGTGATTTCGGGTTGGTTCGGTCCGGATCGGGCTTATCGGGTTTATTAGGCCCCTTTAATATGTAAACTATATAGCTTTTTTATTATTTCTATCTATAAAATTAACATTATTCCTTCCATATGTTGTAATTTAATAAACTATAACAATTAATGTAATCTTTTCAATTATAGATTCATATAATTTTCTAGATCATGAAGTGAACTTTAATAGTGTAACACAATCTATTAAAATTTAAAACCATTAAAATTAAGAAATTGGGCCCGAACGGACCTTACCGGTGTTCGGGTTGGGTTTTATCGGTTTGGGCTAATTCAGGCTTCTTAATGGACCGGTCCGATTTGGTTTCAGTTTGGACTGAAACGGTGTCGGGCTTTACAAGCTCAGACCAAAACCTGTCCATTAAGGCTCGGTCCGGGCTGGGTTCGGGTTATATCGGGCTGGTTCGGTCCATGCTACCAGGCCGGGCCCAGTTTTGACACCCTTAAGGACAGGCAAGCACAGTACCAGGGGGAAGTAACACGATACCCCCACGCACCTCAAACACCAGTCATGCAGGCTCAAGTGCAGAACCCTGAAGTAGCTCAGGGTAGATATCAGTATCAACCACCTATGAATGGGGCCTATGCTCCGTATCAGCTGGACCACTCCAGACTAGTCGAGCGTTTCCTGAAGATGAAACCCAAAGAATTTAATGGCAAGCCAGCAAATCCTTTGTGGCTAGCACACTACGTTGATGAAATGGAAAGAAACTTTATGATGATTTTAGTGAATGAAGAGGAGAAAGTGTTGTGCGCCACATTTATGCTAAAGGGCGATGCACACCATTGGTGGAAGTCTAACAGGACATATCTGTTAACTAAGCACACCCAATTAACCTAGGGTATATATAAAGAGGTATTCTTTGAGAAGTACTTTCCTAGAAGTTTTGGAGATTCTATGGGGAGGGAGTTCCTGAGTTTATATCAGGGGCAAATGACTGGGGATGCATACCAACAGCGTTATGAATGGCTGTTTTTCTTTGTACCCGCTAGCATGCAAGAGGAAAATACAAAGACCCGAAGGTTCGTCATGGGACTTAGGGGAAGCATCCATGAGCATGTTCTGGGATTGGAAAATAAGGTCTACAATGAAGTAGTACAAATTGCTCGAGTAATAGAGTCAAGCCAGAAGGAGAGCTACTTTGCACAAAATGGAGGTATTAAGAGGCCAAACGAAAATTCTTATAACGGAGGGAATACAAGGACATTCAAACGCTTCCGTACTCAAGGTTTCAATGCTGCAGCCAAGACTACCCCAGCAGCTCAACCGCAACAAAAGCAAAATAATGAAGGAGTAAAATGCTTTAACTGCAACCAAGTAGGGCACTATTCAAGGGAATGTCCTAAGCCCAGGAAGCAGATACAGCAAGGAAAGGTATATGCAGTTACATCTGAGGATGCTGCCGCATCGCCTGATGTGGTTATAGGTATGACCTGAACCTTTCACTTTGTGATTACATTGTGTGAGCATGTAGACTAAATTAAAACAAATCACAGGTATCCTACCTATTAATGGCATACCCGCTAAAGTACTCTTTGATTCTGGAGCTACTCATTCTTTTATATCTGTGTCGTTTGGAAAAAAGCTAAATCTACCCCTCAAATCTTTAGACTACAAACTGCTTGTACGATTGCCAATGGGACTAGAAGTGGAATTAGAAAAGGGTTATGGACCATGTCCAGTTCTTATTGACGAGAAGACTTTGGATGCAACCTTGATTCAACTTGAGATGGCAGACTTTGACGTCATTTTGGGAATGGACTGGTTAGCTCAGCATTATGCCAACCTATTATGTGCAGAAAAGAAGCTGACATTTAAAGACAAGGAAGGAATAGAGTTCAGTTTTGCGGGAACCAAACTATCCCGTAAACGAAAACTCATCCTCTCTGCATTGAAGGCTAGTAAATGCCTTAAGAAAGGAGGAGTTGGGTATCTGGTCTCAGTGGTCGACCTAACCAAGGAAGCCCCATGAATGGAGGATATTGATGTTGTGCGTGACTTCCCAGATGTATTTTCTGAAGAGTTACCAAGACTACCAGCCGACCGAGCTACAGAGTTTGTTATAGATTTGATACCCGGAGCCGCACCAGTATCTAAAGCACCCTATTGAATGGCTCCTACTGAACTGAAGGAATTGAAGGTGCAGTTACAAGAATTATTGGATAAGGGTTACATCAGACCTAGCATATCACCATAGGGAGCGCCCGGTATTGTTTGTAAAGAAGGACGGTAGTGTTCGACTATGTATAGACTACCGGGAACTGAATAAGCTGACAATCAATAATCGGTACCCATTGCCCTGGATTGATGACTTGTTTGATCAGTTGCAAGGTGCCAAGGTGTTCTCCAAGATTGATCTTCGTTCAGGATACCATCAGTTGAAGATTAAGGACGGTGATATTCCAAAAATAGCATTCAGGACAAGATATGGACATTATGAATTTTTAGTCACGTCTTTTGGATTGACTAACGCACCCGCAACCTTTATAGAACTTATGAACCGGGTATTCCATGATATGTTGAATACGTCAATCATTGTGTTTATTGATGATATATTTGTTTACTCCAAGGACAAGGAAACTCATTCATGAACCTAAGAGCAGCTCTACAGCGACTAAGAAAAGAGAAGTTTTATGCCAAATTTACAAAGTGTGAGTTTTGGTTAAATGAGGTCGCTTTCATAGGCTATGTTGTATTCGATGAAGGAATTAAAGTGGATCCTAGCAAGATTAAAGCCATTGTGAAGTGGGAAGCACCAAAGAGCGTTGCAGAAATTAAAAGTTTCCTAGGTCTAGCTGGGTATTACCGACGATTCGTGGAAGACTATTCTAGAATTGAGGTACCTCTCACCAGTTTGATTAAGAAAGGAGAAAAATTTGTTTGGACTGACAAATGTGAGAAAAATTTTCAAACATTGAAGACTAGATTGATATCTGCTCCCATCTTGACTATTCCTATTGCAGGACAACCATTTACCTTGTACACTAATGCGTCTGGATTGGGTTTAGGATGTGTACTTATGCAAGGAGAACAAGTAGTTGTGTATGCTTCAAGACAACCGAAGACACATGAGAAGAACTACCCTACTCATGACTTGGAGTTTGCGGTAGTAGTACATGCTGTCAAGATATGGAGACATTATTTGTATGGAGTAAAATTTCAGATTAAATCAGATCATAAGAGTCTTACTTATCTATTTAATCAGAAGGAGTTGAACATGCGACAAAGAAGATGGATGGAATTATTAAAGGATTATGATTGTGATATCCAGTATCATCCAGGAAAGGATAATGTAGTGGCTAATTCGCTAAGCAGGAAAGCAATGATAAAATCTCAAGGAGAAGTTAACACGACTGCAGCAATGTGTACTACAGGAAGAGTATTCAATCATGGTAATGATTAGTTCGTGATAGATGCATCGGGTGGATCAACCAACTAAGGGTTTATTCATCGGTTTTCAAATATGTTCGCAACATTGAAGATTGTACCTGATATAATTGATGAAGTGAAAGCCGCTATTAAATCAAACCCTTATTTGAGAACGGTACAAGAAGACACCGAAAAAGGTAGGACTATTCCTGAGTTCACCTTGGACGATGAAAAGGTACTGAAGTACAAGGGAAGAATATGTGTTCCTGAAACGAAAAACTCGGACGTTAGACACAGACTAATAAAGGAAGCTCATACCACCGCCTATTCGGTACATCCTGGAAGTACAAAGATGTATCATGAATTGAAGAAATTATATTAGTGGAGAGGAATGAAAGAAGATGTAGCTAAATTCGTGTCTCAATGCCTAAACTGTCAGAGGGTAAAGGTTAAACGACAAAGACCTGTCGGACTGTTGCAACCGCTGTCAGAACCAGCATGGAAATGGGACTACATCACTATGGACTTCGTCACCGGATTACCATTGACTCCTCGAGTGGTTGACGCAGTCTGGGTGATTGTAGATCGTCTGACTAAGACAGCTCGCTTTATAGCAATACGACCTCAGTATACACTAGAAAGGTTAGCCAAGTTGTATGTGGATAATATTTTCAGACTATACGGTGTACCTGAAAGCATTGTGTCCGACAGAGATCGACGATTTACTTCAATGTTTTGAGAAGGATTGCAAAAGACTATGGGTACAACGTTGAAGTTTAGTACTGCATTCCATCCTCCGACGAACGGACAGTCGGAGCGTACCATACAGATTTTAGAAGACATGCTTCGAGCCTGTGTAATAGATTTTAAAGGATCATGGGATGAGAAACTATCATTGATCGAGTTCGCCTACAACAACAACTACCAAGCTACTATACAGATATCACCCTATGAAGCCCTGTATGGTAGGAAGTGTCGAACTCCTCTATTTTGGAATGAAGTTGGAGAACATAGCATTGTTGGACCAGATTTTGTTGAAGAAACTTTTCGAGTGGTTGACATTATCAAAGAAAGAGTAAGAATGGCTCAGAATCGTCAAAAACAATATGTAGATACTCGACGCCGAGACCTTGAATTTGTTGTCATTGATAAGGTATTCTTGAAAGTGTCACCGATGCGCGGGTTAAAACGGTTCAGACAGAAAGGAAAGCTAAGTCCGAGATATGTCGGGCTATAGGAGATTTTAGCCAAATGTGGAAAAGTGACTTATCAGTTAGCACTACCACCATCTATGTCAAGTGTGCATGATGTATTTCATATCTCCTTATTGAAGAAGTACGTCATAGATCCAACGCACGTTTTGACAGCAGATCCACCAGATCTAACTGATGATTTGACGTTCGAAGTAGCACCAACTGAAATCACCGGTTGAAAGGTTCAACGCCTACGTAACCGTGACATATACTATGTTAAAGTCACCTGGAGAAGTCAAGATATAGAAGAGATTACATGGGAAGAAGAGAATTCAATGCGAAAGCAATACCCTCATCTTTTCGACTCAGAAGGTATGTACAAATTTTGAGGATGAAGTTTTTAATAAGTAGAGGGGAGTTGTAAGACCCGTACCGAACTAACCGGTCTTACCACCTTGTACCAGGTCTACCTATCATGGTCGAGCCAAGTGGACCAAGTGCGTAAAGGAAATCACAAAACCAGGTATGAATTTGACCCAAAAACAGTAAATATGAGGGTAGGGTCACATGCCTAAACAGGTAGGGTCGACCCCACCTCAACAGATTCCAACCCATGACTTTTCAGTCCTAGGGTCGGATGACTTGAGACCCTAGGGTCGACGAATCCTGCGACCCAAGCATCGACCCTATGGTGACAGACTGAAACCATGAATAGGAAACTTTCCTAATTTTAGGGAGTCCTTTCCTAATCTCGATGGAACGTATTTTGGGAGGTTTGCCTCTATAAATAGGACGTCCCTTAGTCTCTTTCACTCCTTTTGGAACCCTAATTGAAAGTGAGAGAAAGAGAAGAGAAAGAAGAGAAGAAGAAGAGAGGGAGAATTTGAGAAGACAACTAAAGAGAAGGAATTCAGATAAATCTCTGAATCTCAACAACCCTAAGGTATGAATACATTCTCCATGAATTATGCATCACCCTAAAATAGCTTATGAAGAAGTTAGGGTTGGGAGAAACCCAAATCATCTACCCATGGATGAATTTTGAAGGAATCCATTAAAGTAATCATCATACACAATGGAAAGTGTGTAAAAATCATTGTTATGAGCTATTGAACATTCTTAGAATGGACCTACGAGACTACATGATCGACGCCATGCTCTCGGGAAATCCAGGGAGGCTGTGGTCGCACATAGGGTCAATGGGTAACCGACCCTATGACCGACCCTACACCCTGGGGTTTCAGATACCAGCAACCCTAACTATACAACAAGCTTAAAATTATTGGAATTAATTCTAATTAAAATCTATCGACTTGCTAGGCTCTCCTAGTGATATAAAAATGGTTCTTAAAGCTGAAAGAGGATCTACACTCAATCAAAGATGAGGGAACAAGACCTAAACTAATTGGCTAATAATAAACTATTTTCGTTTATTGAGTCCAATGTCATGTATGATTCTATGATTGTATGATTGTAATGTGCATATCACATGTCATCTACTATTCATGTTATTACTGTTCATGGATATTTAATTTTGTTTATTATAACATGATGATGATGATGATGCTAGGAATAGACATGTGAATGTATGTGTGTGGTTAGTATACTTGATGCGAGTGGGACATCAAGGGGAAGACATGACATTGTGGTTCAGCCTGGTCACCAGACTCTAGCTCTATCTCTACTCAAGTCTCGTCTACTAACATCGTCGTATCGTCATTACCTTAATAGAACTAATACATCATAGGGCATCAGGGGGAACGTGACATTGTGGTTCAGCCTGGTCACCAGACCCTAACTCTATCTTTATGGATGTATTGAGGGATGCTGGGGTGAGTGTAGGAACGATGGTTTGTAATTTGTATGAAATGATTACAATGTAAAATGAAATGGAGTCGCCACCTAGATAAGGTCTAGGGCCTATATATGATTTCTCATATGAGAAATACTAATGACTCTCGCAATGGATTAAGGCTTATGGTCAAACCAAAGAAATAATGGGTAAGTGTCATGTTACAATTTGGGAAGGTGTTAGGCACCCAAATTGCCTAATCCGAATATTAGTCTTCATATACTATCCTTTCCTATCCTAATTTAAATTACAGGCAATGGCTAAACAACTTTAAACAGACACCAAACCTAGGTTCTAAGTGTATTTCAATCTAGGAGCAAGCCATCAATATAACAGTAAGAAAATTAAAATGTGATAGAGATCAAAATAAAATGATTGGATGACGGTTCAATCAGCCTATTTCGGATAACAAGCGTACCACTCAACATGTTGACAGAGAAAAATTATTTTTCAGTTATTGAAACGTAGTCCAAAGTTCAAATGCAATGATTTTTAAAATTAACTCTAGAGATGAAAAAAAAAATGAAAGTAAATTAAAAATAAATTAGTTTAGGACTGAACTTGAATGATAAACACTCAAGCTACCTACGTATATCAGGACAAGCCCGAGAATCAAGCCCAACGTAGTTCAACCACTTGGGTTGGTAAGATGATAGATCCTTATAGCCATTAGTCAAGTTAGTAGGTCATCTAGGTTTAGGATATTGAATAGACTCCTACAGTCACTAGTCAAACTGGTAGGTTGTCTATGTAAAGCACATCGAATAAACTTCTACAGCCACTAGTCAAACTGGTAGACCGTCTATGTAAAGCACATCGAATAGGCTTCTACAGCCACTAGTCAAGCTGGTAGACTGTCTATGTAAAATAGGGTTTAAAAGGGGCTTCCATGCGATGATGGAATACTTGCCCAAGGTTGAAAGGGACTTCAATGCGATGATGGAATGTTTGCACAAGATTGAAAGGGGCTTCCATGCGATGATGAAATGTTTGCCCAAGGTTGAAAGGGACTTCCATACGATGATAGAATGTTTTCCCAAGATTCCATGCAAAGATGGAGAATTGAAATGAAATTTGAAATTTGAAATTGAATTGAATATGAAATTAAAATTGGAATTGAAACTTGAAATTGAAATAGAAATTGAATTTGAAATTGAAAATAAATTTGGAATTTAAATTGAAACTGAAAACAAAACTGAATTGAAATTGAATTTTTGAAATTGACTTAAATTTGAAATTGACATTGAAATTGGAATTAAAATTAGAATTGAAATTGAATTAAATTTGATTTGCCTTGAATTTTGAATTTTGAAATTATGCTTGACAATTGAAACAATGGAATCAGGAAAAATACAATTTTTGAAGCCAGTGTGCTAAATATAAAAAATATGTTATGATGCAAATTGGGTATTATTATTACCCTCATTGCAGTTGACTTAATTTTTTTCTTGAAATTTGAATTTTTGAACTATGTAGGATGATTGAAATAGTAAATTTGGAAAGAACACAATTTTTTAAATCAATGTACAAAATACATTATGATGCAAATTGATTATTATTACAATCCTCATTGCAATTGGACTGAGCTTGGGTAATGGATTCCCAGGCAGCCTATGTATCTCGGGGTGAGGTCCGAGAATCAAGTCCATACGTAGTTCGGAATGAACTACGCATAAAAAATGAAAACAATTTTATTTGTCAACATGTGAGAGGATACTCTCGATATTAGACAATAAGCATCAGTGCCTCACTTTGTTTTACATACATCCACACGTCTAATTTTATTTGCGCATCACAAGCGCGTGAGTCCGCATTGCACGGGAATAATTACAAAATTTATAAGAAATTTCTATGGGATACATATGTGGAGATTGAGAATCAAAACTATTATACATTGAAGGGGTAGGGGACGTCCTACTCTATCCCGCCCGTCACTACGCTAGGGATGGCAAGTGCCGCATGCATGTCGTGTTACCCACACGTATCAAATAAATATGGGTGCACGATGGCCGAACCCATATACCATATAAAGTAAAGACATAGTACCTGCCTGTGAGTAGAGATGGATGCAAAAGGGGTGATCCCATGTATCTCTAACGCCGTGCAAAGTGTACAAGTGCTTGATGGCACGTCCCTACTAACAAATTGTATGACAAATAATATAATGAACATAGACATTAGGTCAGATAGTTTACGAATGAATTCTTACCCATGGCAAGAATCACATAAAATAAAGTCAGATTGACATGAACCCAACACGGTTGGAATCAGCCTTGAGTAAAGATGGGAATTAATCTAAATTGATAATCATAAGAAAATCAGATTTAACCAATTAAAAAATTCTCAAATAAACCTTGCATTTGAGTCATTAAATATGTCCTAAATCAACCAAATATTTAAGCATTTGATGGGACAAATTAGTTTATAATCTAAAGCCAAAATAGATCTATCGGATCAACGTTACAAAAATCGAAACTCCTCTGATATTTAAAAAAATTCTTTCTATTTCAATGTTCCAATTCAATTCGACGGAACTCATACCGCTAGCTACGTATATAATTATTTATTGAGATACATAGGTATATAATTATTTATTGAGATACGGACTAACCGAACTACATACAAGCATGATTTTTCGAAACCACCGAACCACATGCAAGAATGATTTTCCGAAATCACCAAACTGTAGAAAAATCCAAAAAATTCAAGAAATTTAATTATCAAACAAATAAATTCAAGAAATCATTATATATGCTTATGAAAAGAATAATGGTCTCTAGAACGAATCAAAAAAATCCTTGAACAAACTGATGTCGAAACCCAATGTCCCCTTTAAAAAAAATTTATTGAAACAAACTAAAAAAAATATCTTAAGAACTACATCAGCCGGAAAAGCAACAAGCTAAAATATTTCAGAAATCATGGCTGATTCAGCCAAAAAAAAGTAAACCAAAATATCTTGAAATTCACGGCTGATTCAGCTGGAAAGAAACAAACAAAACATCTCAAGAACTATGGCTGATTCAGTTAAAATCTCAAGAACCTCGCTGGTTCAGCCGAAAAAAATACAAAATCTCAAGAACTTCGGCAGGGTGAAACAGAGAGGGAGACTGGAGTCATAGCATATATCAAGAACCAGAAAATAAAAATTTCATCAAACTAACTGAATGTAGAGATTTAGTAGACAATAAAATTCAAAGAATATACTAAACGAGATACAGTAAATCAACTAAAAAAAATTCAGATCAGATCACCATGAGATCAGTACCATTGCTGCAACTTTTGAAGATCGGATCGGATCGCCGTTACCAAACTAGCAGGAGATTTCTTACTAGATTTCATTCCAACGATCATTTATAAAGAATCTTCTCTCTTTGCTCTCAAACCCTCACTTCTCTTCACTCTCTGTTTCTTCAACTCATTGGAATTGAGATTCTTTCTTCTTTTTTTTTCAAGAAATGAACTTAAATCTTATGATATTCTAATGAAATCATACTTGAGAGTAGATAAATTGAATCTTAAACATGATTCAAACACCTAATCAAAGGAAGAAACTAAACTAAATCAGATCTGAGAAAATACCTGGGATTTCAAATTTCGGTTCGCCGTCAGACCGTTGCTATTCCGTCGCCGTCGAACTAGACTTCAGAAGCTCCCCTCAAGAATTTCAGACGATCGTTGGAGAAGAAGAAGACCAGAAGACCAGGTTTCAGATCTGGTTTCTAAAAAACCTGATCGAAACAGTTCCTACCGCCGCCGTTCTCGTCGTTTCAGATCGCCCGTCGCATTACTGCCTTCGTCGCCGACCACAACCTCGCCATCGTCATCTGGTGTCGCCGTCGTCTTCTTCCTCCTCAAAACTCCTCTCTGCTTCGACTTTCAAACCCTCGCCTCTCCCCTGTTTCGTTCTGAACGCAGAGAGAAATGACTCTCTCTGCGTCTTTCTTTCCTTTTATTTATATATATATATATATATATATATATATATATATATGTATTTTTTAGGTGACGTGGTTGGAGTCTCTTCCTCTAACCACGTGAACATCATTATTTTTTTATTATTTATTATTTATTTTTTTTATTTTTTTTTATTTTTTTTATTTTTATGCGACGTAGTCTTTTTCTCCAACCACGTGAGCATTTGGTTTTTTTATTTATTATTATTTTTTATTTTTTATTTTTTATCTTATTTTATTTAAAATTAAAGTAAAGCAACTTAAAAAATTATATTTTTGTCACATTTATTTTAATTTATTTTGTTATCATTGCATATTGCTTACCTATTATATTTTATTTATTTATTTATTGTTATTATTATTTATCTACTTATTATTATCATTATTCATTATTTTATTATTTTTTATTTTTTTGAGCTAAAATATAATTTAGTTTCCTCGACAAATTTGAAGCATCTACAGTGAGACCTTGGAGACACTTTTGACATTAGGATTGGTTAGTTGCGAGTTCAGTTTGCAAGCCCTCGCCAATAGGGGCTTACGTATTAGTATGGGTAGGGCATCAAGGGAAGTATCATGCAGTGTTTGATCTGGGCACTTTAGTTCTATCTCTATTCCATGGTGGGTGCATGTGGGGGCGGCAATGGTGTTTGATCCATTGGGCGGTTTCACACACTCGTATATAGAGGTGTGGCGGCCTCCAAACCTTTCTATTGCACATTGCAAACTTATGAACCAGACCAAAGATATGAATTGAATGCATGCATATGTTTGTTGCATTGTTTTGTTTGCTCACTGAGCCGTGATGTATGTTCACCCTTTTGATGTCGAATGCTTTTAGTTGATGATGTAGGTACCCCGATTGAAGATTATATGAATTCTCCGATGTATGGACATGCGGCGGCAATGGATGCTGAAGTTTTGATGGAATCGCATGATTCGTCATGCGAGTGCAACTCTTGCGTTTTTTATTAGGTTTTATTCAAATTATACAGATGATGTAATTGATTAAATATTTTATTTATGTCTTAGTAATTTGAAGATAATTGAATAATTTATTTATGTTATCATCTTTAGACTCTCAGTTCATTTAATATTAAAGACTTCCGCTAATGTGTATTTACTTTGATTATTGTTGTGTATGTGTATGGTTTAAGCAAACGGACATAGCCTATTCGAGATCCTGGTTGAACCATTGATTTATTGGCGGTTCATCACACCATTCTGAATAGTACAGAATTGAGGTGTGACAACTTGGTATCAGAGCTCTCAAGCCCTGTCTGTTAAACCAGTATACTTCGATAAAAGTTCGTGAACTAAGTTAGGATTAAATTTAAAAGTTGTAATAAAAACACACTATAAGCACCTGTGTTGTATGAGACAAAATTAAGAAAGAGAATAATGCACATATAAAAGAAAAAACAAGCTTTATATACATCAAATCAAAAGCAATGTTGATACATATCCAAATCAGAGTACGATCCACAATCTGGACAGTTACACTGTAATACAAGAAAAACAAAAGAAAAATATATACATCATGGAGCTGGAGGTGCTGGAAGAGGAGGTGCCTCGCGATTTCTATCTTAGTCCTCAGCATACACTTTAGTTAACCAGGCCACCTGAGTCTAGGTCACCTGGAGACTAGCTTCTAGCTCGGCCATCCGCTGATCCGATGCGCGCTGGGCCTCTCTAATCTCATGCAGTAGCCCCATAATATCATCAAAGGGTGGGTGTGAAGGACCAGCCATGTGTGAAGGAGTCTGAGATGGACCAGCTCCAGTAGAATATGGAGGTGATGGAGGAGGTGTAGCGTTTACATCCATATACATGCGATCCTCATCATCACCCCCATGAACCCCTGCTCCTCCTACTGCTGCTGCTGCCGCCTCAGCGTCTGCCACCTCTACCCGAGAACGAAGAAGCACCAGGGTGTTCCTCTCATCATCACTAACCTGAGCATCCCGCATGCCCATCCTATAGATGGCCTCCCAGTCCAAAACCGATGAGAAGGTCTTCTCCTGAATCCTCTCATCCACTAAATCAACCCCTAGGTGGGTAAACAGGGTGGTGATCAGACGTCCATAGGGCAGGTTGCCTATCTGACCAGGCAGCGTAGCACAGATCATCGTCCTCATAATAATATAAGGGAGGCAGACAGGCTGCCTAGTGCAGATACAGTAAAGTAAGTACTGGGTCAACTGGGAGATCCTCTCATAATGTCCACTCTGGGGTATCAGGTTGTGCTGGATGATCTTACAGTACACCCGAGGCTCTGGACGTAGGTTGATCGCTTTCATCTCTCAGCGATCCTCTCTGATAAGCTGACGGTCTATATCAGCCCGCATCTCCAAGGAAAAGAACTGGGGCTCCCTGGGAGCACAATACACCAAAGGGCCGTCATGTGATATGCCCAAAAGATCAGCTAACTGATGGCAGTCAAAGGAAACCTCTACTCCTTTGACATAGCTCGTGATCTTGAGCTCCCTACCTTTCTCTGTGTCATTGTGATCTCCCACCACATAGAGATTTCAATAGAACTGTCTCACCAGATCCGAACGGGTACAGGCGTCGTAGGTAATCACGGGAAGCTAGTCCAAATCACCAAATGCCCCCTCCACATCGAACAAGGCTAGACTGGCCATGTCCACACGACGACGCCCCTCTACCTTCTTACGAACATAGCGAGCATACTGAGCTTCAGCCTCGTTAGAGTGGAAACGAACAGGGTCGTGAACCTATGCACTTTGGTACAAGCCATATTATCTGCCAAAACAAAGAAAGAAAAATAATAGATTAGTAATGGTGAAAAACCCAAAAATTTCGGCATTATAACGGCATAAACTGGTCAAAAGCCTCATTTTTCACCCAACCACTTGGGCAGGAGGACTTACATAGGTTCCAAACCATCCTGCAAGGTTCATACAGTTGGAAATTTAATCTAGAAAGATTGAATTTGAAGAAATTTCAATAAATTCAAAAAATCTCAAAAATTAGGTCAAAATTAGAAATTTTCAAGTTTTCGATAACCAACCGATGAAACTTGAATATTTTTTAGGGCTTCCGTCCATTAGGTGACCAACAGCAAAAGCCCCCAATAAAAATCGAATTTTTACGGTTAGAAAAATTTTAATTTAAAGAAAACGATATAAATGGGAAAAACCTAGTTTTGAAAGCTTCAAAATACGAGATAGTAGAGAGTATACCTGAAGAGACGGAGCAGAAGTCACAAATGGAAGAGAAGATCACCAAACACCAGGGGTCGCTACTGTAGCAACTCAGGAAACCGAGTTGAGTAGGAAGGAAGGAGAAAGAATGGGAAATGAATCCAAAATCGGGATTAAAAACCTGATTCTGGACCGTAGGGTCGCAGAATTCGACCAAGACATCGACCCTACGATCGACCCTGTCATCGATCCTAGCCTCTCGGTGATCTGATAGAGAACTAGGGGTCGGACCTAGGGTCGGACATATACCGACCCTACCATCGACCCTAGGCTCTCGGTAAGCTAACAGTAATTCTCAGGGTCGCATACCCTGGGGTCGCATACCCTGGGGTCGCATAAGGACCGACCCTATCATCGACCCTACGATGGAAAATATTGTATTTTTGCCAAAATGATCTAAAAATTTTGAAATTTGTATTGATTAGTTGGATTTTGACTTAAGAGAATAATTTATATTGATTGCCTCACATGTGCTATGATTGTTTTCAGACACTACTACCACCAGAACAAGAAATGGCTGGGCAAAGAGGGAACAGACGAGAACGTAACCCAATTCCACCACCACCACCTGTGGAGGAAGACAGCCACGTAAATCAGGAAGCACAAGAGAATCTAAATACGGCACCGCCAGTGGCTAATGGCCAGACAAATCCTATTAACTTTCCAGTCCCACCTACGGATCTAGCTACGGCGGTAATGAACTTGGCATAGCAGCTACAACAAATACAATAGATGCAATCTAATACGCAAGCTGCCAAAGGCATGGCTTTTCTAGCTATACATACGACACCGATGCAAATAGGACAGGCAAGCACAGTACCAGGGGGAAGTAACACGGTACCCCACGCACCTCAAACACCAGTCATGCAGGCTCAAGTGCAGAACCCTGAAGTAGCTCAGGGTATATATATCAGTACCAACCACCTATGAATGGGGCCTATGCTCCGTATCAGCTGGACCACTCTAGACTAGTCGAGCATTTCCTGAAGATGAAGCCCAAAGAATTTAATGGCAAGGCAGCAGATCCTTTGTGGCCACTACACTGGGTTGATGAAATGGAAAGAAACTTTATGATGATTTTAGTGAATGAGAGGAGAAAGTGTTGTGCGCCACATTTATGCTAAAGGGCGATGCACACCATTGGTGGAAGTCTACCAGGACATATCTGTTAACCAAGCACACCCAATTGACCTGGGGTATATATAAAGAGGCATTCTTTGAGAAGTACTTTCCTAGAAGCTTTAGAGATTCTATGGAGAGGGAGTTCCTGAGTTTATATCAGGGGCAAAAGAATGTGGATGCATATCAACAGCGTTATGAAGAGCTGTCTTTCTTTGCACCCGCTAGCATGCAAGAGAAAAATACAAAGACCCGAAGGTTCATCATGGGACTTAGGGGAAGCATCCGTGAGCATGTTCTGGGATTGGAAAAGAAGGTCTACAATGAAGTAGTACAAATTGCTCGAGTAATAGAGTCGAGCCAGAAGGAGAGATACTTTGCTCAAAATAGAGGTATTAAGAGGCCAAACGGAAATTCATATAACGGAGGGAATAGAAGGACATTCAAACCCTTCCGTACTCAAGGTTTCAATGCTACAGCCAAGACTACCCCAGCAGCTCAACCGCAACAAAAGCAAAATAATGAAGGAGTAAAATGCTTTAACTGCAACCAAGTAGGACACTATTCAAGGGAATGTCCTAAGCCTAGGAAGCAGATACAGCGAGGAAAGGTATATGCAGTTACATCTGAGGATGCTGCCGCATCGCCTGATGTGGTCATAGGTATGACCTGAACCTTTCAGTGATTACATTGTGTGAGCATGTAGACTAAATTAAAACAAATTACAAGTATCATACCTATTAATGGCATACCCGCTAGAGTACTCTTTGATTCTCGTGCTACTCATTCTTTTATATCTATATCGTTTGGAAAGAAGCTAAATCTACCCCTCAAATCTTTAGAGTACAGATTGCTTGTACGATTGCCAATAGGACTAGAAATGGAATTAGAAAAGGGTTATGGACCATGTCCAGTTCTTATTGACGAAAAGACTTTGGATGCAACCTTGATTCAACTTGAGATGATAGACTTTGACTTCATCTTGGGAATGGACTGGTTAGCTCAGTATTCTGCCAATCTATTATGTGTAGAAAAGAAGCTGACTTTTAAAG
The DNA here is from genome assembly GCA_028583415.1 of Protea cynaroides. Taxonomy (NCBI): domain Eukaryota; kingdom Viridiplantae; phylum Streptophyta; class Magnoliopsida; order Proteales; family Proteaceae; genus Protea; species Protea cynaroides. Next base: position 49,734,945 of record CM053271.1, on the reverse strand, counting down.
ACAAGGAAGGAACAGAGTTCAATTTTGCGGGAACCAAACTACCCCGTAAATAGAAACTCATCCTCTCTACATTGAAGGCTAGAAAATCCCTTGAGAAAGGAGGAGTTGGGTATCTGGTCTCAATGGTCGACCTCACCAAGGAAGCCCCACGAATGAAGGATATTGATGTTGTGCGTGACTTCCCAGATGTATTTCTTGAAGAGTTACTAGGACTACCACCCGACCGAGCTACAGAGTTTGTTATAGATTTGATACCCGGAGCCACACCAGTATCTAAAGCACCCTATCGAATGGCTCCTACTGAACTGAAAGAATTGAAGGTGCAGTTACAAGAATCGTTGGATAAGGGTTACATCATACCTAGCATATCACCATGGGGAGCACCGGTATTGTTTGTAAAAAAAGAAGGACGGTAGTGTTCGACTGTGTATAGACTACCGGGAACTGAATAAGCTGACAATCATGAATCGGTACCCATTGTTTCGGATTGATGACTTGTTTGATCAGTTGCAAGGTGCCAAGGTGTTCTCCAAGATTGATCTTCGGTCAGGATAACATCAGTTGAAGATTAAGGATGGTGATATTCCAAAAGCAGCATTCAGGACAAGATATGGACATTATGAATTTTTAGTCATGTCTTTTGGATTGACTAACGCACCCGCAACCTTTATAGAACTTATGAACTGGGTATTCCATGATATGTTGGATACTTCAGTCATTATGTTTATTGATGATATATTGGTTTACTCCAAGGACAAGGAAACTGATGTCATGAACCTAAGAGCCGCTCTGCAACGACTAAGAAAAGAGAAGCTTTACGCCAAATTTACAAAGTGTGAGTTTTGGTAAAATGAGGTCGCTTTCATAGGCCATGTTGTATCCGCTGAAGGATTTAAAGTGGATCCTAGCAAGATTGAAGCCATTGTGAAGTGGGAAGCACCAAAGAGCGTTGCAGAAATTAGAAGTTTCCTAGATCTAGCTGGGTATTATCGACAATTCGTGGAAGATTATTCCAGCATTGCGGTACCTCTCACCAGTTTGACTAAGAAAGGAGAAAAATTTGTTTGGACTGAAAAATGTGAGAAAAGTTTTCAAACATTGAAGACTAGATTGATATCTGCTCCAATCTTGATTATTCCTTTTCCAGGACAACCATTTACCTTGTACACTGATGCATCTGGATTAGATTTAGGATGTGTACTTATGTAAGGAGGACAAGTAGTTGCGTATGCTTTAGGACAACTGAAGACACATGAGAAGAACTACCCCACTCATGACTTAGAGTTAGCAGCAGTAGTACATGCTGTCAAGATATGGAGACATTATTTGTATGGAGAGAAATTTCAGATTAAATCAGATCATAAGAGTCTTACTTATCTATTTAATCAGAAGTAGTTGAACATGCGACAAAGAAGATGGATGGAATTATTAAAGGATTATGATTGTGATATCCAGTATCATCCAAGAAAGGCTAAGGTAGTGGCTGATTCGCTAAGCAGGGAAGTAATGATAAAATCTCAAGGAGAAGTTAACACGACTGCAACAATGTGTACTATAGGAAGAGTATTCAATCATGGTAATCAGCAGTTCGTGATAGATGCACCAGGTGGATCAACCAACTAAGGGTTTATTCATCAGTTTTCAAATATGTTCGCAACATTGAAGATTGTACTTGATATAATTGATGAAGTGAAAGCCGCTATTAAATCAGACCCTTGTCTGAGAACAGTACAAGAAGACATCGAAAAAGGTAGGACTATTCCTGAGTTCACCTTGGACGATGAAAAGGTACTGAAGTACAAGGGAAGAATATGTGTTCCTGAAACGGAAAACTCAGACGTTAGACACAGACTAATGAAGGAAGCTCATACCACCGCCTATTCGATACATCCTGAAAGTACAAAGATGTATCATGATTTGAAGAAATTATATTGGTGGAGAGGAATGAAAGCAGATGTAGATAAATTCGTGTCTCAATGCCTAAACTGTCAGAGGGTGAAGGCTGAACGACAAAGACCTACCGGACTGTTGCAACCGCTGCCAAAACCAGCATGGAAATGGGACTACATCACTATGGACTTCGTCACCGGGTTACCATTGACTCCTCGAGTGGTTGACGCAGTCTGGGTGATTGTAGATCATCTGACTAAGACAGCTCGCTTTATAGCAATACGACCTCAGTATACACTAGAAAGGTTAGCTAAGTTGTATGTGGATAATATTGTCAGACTATACGGTGTACCTGAAAGCATTGTGTCCGAAAGAGATCCACGATTTACTTCAAAGTTTTGGGAAGGATTGCAAAAGGCTATGGGTACAACGTTGAATTTTAGTATTGCATTCCATCCTCAGATGGACGGACAGTCGAAGGGTACCATACAGATTTTAGAAGACATGCTTCAAGCCTGTGTAATAGATTTTAAAGGATCATGGGATGAGAAACTACCATTGATCGAGTTCACCTATAACAACAGCTACCAAGCTACTATACAGATGTCACCCTATGAAGCACTGTATAGTAGGAAGTGTCGAACTCATTTATTTTGGAATAAAGTTGGAGAACGTAGCATTGTTGGATCAGAATTTGTTGAAGAAACTTGTCGAGTGGTCGACATTATCAAAGAAAGAGTATGAACGGCTCAGAATCATTAGAAACAATATGCAGATACTCGACGCCGAGACCTTTAATTTGTTGTCGGTGATAAGGTATTCTTGAAAGTGTACCAATGCACGGGTTAAAACGGTTCGGACAGAAAGGAAAGCTAAGTCCGAGATATGTCGGGCCATATGAGATTTTAGCCAAACGTGGAAAAGTGGCTTATCAGTTAGCACTACCACCATCTATGTCAAGTGTGCATGATGTATTTCATATCTCCTTATTAAAGAAGTACGTCAGAGATCCAACGCACGTTTTGACAGCAGATCCACCAGATCTAACTGATGATTTGACGTTCGAAGTAGCACCAACTGAAATTACCGGTCGAAAGGTTCAATGTCTACATAACCGTGACATATACTCTGTTAAAGTCACTTGGAGAAGTCAAGATATAGAAGAGATTACATGGGAAGAAGAGAATTCAATGCGAAAGCAATACCCTCATCTTTTCGACTCGGATGGTATGTATAAATTTCGAGGACAAAATTTTTATTAAGCAGGGGGGAGTTGTAAGACCCTTATACCGAACTAATTGGTTTTACCATCTTGTACCAGGTCTACCTATCATGGTCGAGCCAAGTGGACCAAGTGTGTAAAGGAAATCACAAAACCAGGTATGAATTTGACCCAAAAATAGTAAATATGAGGGTAGGGTTGCATGCCTAAACAGGTAGGGTCGACCCCACCTCAACAGAGTCCAACCCATGACTTTTCATTCCTAGGGTCGGATGACTTGAGACCCTAGGGTCAACGAATCCTGCGACCCTAGCGTCGACTCAATGGTGACGGACTGAAACCATGAATTAGGAAACTTTCCTAATTTCAGAGAGTCCTTTCCTAATCTCGATGGGATGTATTTTGGGAGGTTTGCCTCTATAAATAGGACGTCCCTTAGCCTCTTTCACATCTTTTAGAACCCTAATTGAAAGTGAGAGAAAGAGAAGAGAAGGAAGAGAAGAAGAAGAGAGGGAGAATTTGAGAAGACAACTAAAGAGAAGGAATTCAGAGAAATCTCTGAATCTCAGCAACCCTAAGGTTTGAATACATTCTCCATGAATTATGTAAGACCCTAGAATTGCTTATGAAGAAGTTAGGGTTGGGAGAAACCCAAATCATCTACCCATGGATGAGTTTCGAAGGAATCCATGAAAGTAATCATCATACACAATGGAAAGTGTATAAAAATCATAGTTATGTGCAATAGAACATTCTTAGAATGGACCTACGAGACTACAGGATCGACCCCATGCTCTTGGGAAGTCCAGGGAAGCTGTGGTCGCACATAGGGTCGATGGGTAACCGACCCTATGACCGACCCTACACCCTGGGGTCTCAGATACCTGCGACCCAACCTGTGACCCTAGCTATACAGCAAGCTTAAAATTGTTGGATTTAATTCTAATTAAAATCTATCGACTTGCTAGGTTCTCCTAGTGATATAAAAATGGTTCTTAAAGCTGAAAGAGGATCTACACTCAATCAAAGGTGAGGGAACAAGACCTAAACTAATTGGATAATAAAAAACTGTTTTCTTTTATTGAGTCCAATGCCATGTATGATTCAATGATTGTATGATTGTAATGTGCATATCACATGTCATCTACTATTCCTGTTATTACTATTCATGCATATTTAATTTCGTTTATTATAACATGACGATTATGATGATGCTAGGAATAGACATGTGAATGTATTTGTGTGGTTAGTGTACTTGATACGAGTGGGGCATCAGGGGGAGGACGTGACATTATGGTTCAGCCTGATCACCAAACTCTAGCTTTATCTCTACTCAAGTCTCGTTCACTAACATCGTCGTATCGCCCTTACCTTAGCAGAACTAATACATCGTAGGGCATCGGGGGGACGTGACATTGTGGTTCAGCCTGATCACCAGACCCTAGCTCTATCTCTATGGATTAATTGAGGGATGCTGGGGTGAGGCCTTGGATACACTGTTTGACATTAGGATTGGTTAGTTGCGAACCCAGTTTGCAAGCCCTCACCAATAGGGGCTTACGTATTGGTATGAATAGGGCATCAGGGGAAGTGTCATTCGTTGTTTGATCCGAACACTTTAGCTCTATCTCTATTCCATGGTGGTTGCATGTGGGGGCGGCAATGGTGTTTGATCCATTGGGCGGTTTCACACACTCGTGTATAGAGGTGCGGCGGCCTCCAAACCTTTCTATTGCACATTGCAAACTTATGAACCAGACCAAAGATATGAATTGAATGCATGCATATGTTTGTTGCATTGTTTTGTTTGCTCACTGAGTCGTGATGTGTGCTCACCCTTTTGACGTCAAATGCTTTTAGTTGATGATGCAGGTACCACAGTTGAAGATTATATGAATGCTTCGATGTATGGACATGCGGCGGCAATGGATGCTGAAGTTTTGATGGAATCGCATGATTCGTCATGCGAGTGCAACTCTTGCATTTTTTATTATGTTTTATTCAAATTATACATGATGTAATTGATTAAATATTTTATTTATGTCTTAGTAATTTGAAGATAATTGAATAATTTATTTATGTTATCATCTTTAGACTCTCAGTTCATTTAATATTAAAGACTTCTGCTAATGTGTATTTACTTTGATTATTGTTGTGTATGTGTATGGTTTAAGCAAATGGACATAGCCTATTCGAGATCCTGGTTGAACCGTTGATTTATTGGCGGTTCATCACACCATTCTGAATAGTACAGAATTGGGGTGTGAGAAAACTAACCGGTCTTACCACCTTGTATCAGGTTTTCCTATCATGGTCGGGCCAAGTGAGCCAAGTATATGAAGAAACCACAAGACCAGGTATGAAATTTAACCAAAAAATAGTCAATTATAAGCGTGTGGTTGCATACCTAAATAGGTGTGATCGACCAAACCTCAAAATAATGCAACCGTAGGAATTTAGGTCGTATGGTCGCATGTTTCAAAGGGTGTGGTCGACGGGTTCTGCGACCCCACCTCCGACCATACGGATTCCAGACAGAACCGAATTTAGGAAACCTTTCTAATCTGAAGGGGGTTATTTCCTAAACTCAGTTGGGCTTATTATGGAGGATTTTCCTCTATAAATAGGATGCCCCTTAGCCTCTTTCACCCTTTTAGAACTCAAACTGAAAGTGAGAGAAAGAGAAGAGAAGGAAGAGAAGGATAATTGAAGAGGAAGACTAAGGAAGAAGAAAATTTAGAGAAAACTCTGAATCTTCAATAAGCTTAAGGTATGAAAACATTTCTCATGTTAAGGGCCTAGAATAGTTCATGAAAGAGATAGGATTTAGGTGAAACCCAAATCATCAATCCATGGATAAGTTCTAAGAGAATCCATGGGACGAAATTATGTGGACGAGGGATTCTATATAAAATACTAGTTCTAGGCCATAGAACAATCATAGGAAGGACCATAATGATAAGCCAAGGAATCTGAGCATGAAAGAATTGGAGTTGTGAATGAAAGGTCAACCATCACATGTGTGGTCGCACGTGTGGTCGCATGATGTGCAACCACATGAGACACACATGTCCAACCAAATGCCCTCGGGGAGTTTCCAGGGAGGGTGTATTCGCACGTATGGTCGCAGGATATGCGGCCACACCTTGCGACCCCACACCCTGTAGTCGTAGAAACTGAGACCACAGGTGCTGTTACACCTGCGACCCCTCAATTTTTGATTAGTCTAAATTTATGGGAATTAATTATAATTTAAAATCTATAAATTTGTTAGGTTTTCAAGTGGTTTAAAAGTGATTCACAAAGCTTGAACAAGGATCTACTATCAACCAAAGGTGAGGGAACAAGACCTAAATTAATTGGCTAATAATAAACTGTTTTTATTTATTGAGTTCAATGCCATGAATGATTCTACGCTTGTATGCGTGTATTGTGCATTTCACATGTCATCCAATATTCCTGTTATTACTGTTCATGTATATTTAATTCAGTTTATTTATAACATGATGATGATGATGATGATGATGCTAGGAATAGGCATGTGAATGTATGTGTGTGGTTAGTGTGCTTGATGCGAGTGAAGCATCAGGGGGAGGATGTGACACTGTGGTTCATCCTGGTCACCAGACTCTAGCTCTATCTCTACCCAAGTCTTGTCCATTGATATCGTCGTATCACCATTACCTTAGCAGAACTATTACGTCATAGGGCATCAGGGGAGGTGGTATCGGACCGTGTAGTCTCTGACTCTTTCGGGGGACCTTAGTTCTATCTCTATGGACGTATTTAGGGATGCTGGGGTGAGGCCTTGGATACACTATTTGACATTAGGATTGGTTAGTTGCGAGCCCAATTTGCAAGCCCTCGCTAATAGGAGCTTACGTGTTGGTATGGGTAAGGCATCAGGGGAAGTGTCATGCGGTGTCTGATCCGGACACTTTAGCTCTATCTCTATTCCATGATGGGTGCATGTGGGATGAAAATGGAGTTTGATTCATTGGGTGGCTTTACACGCTCGTGTATAGAGGTGCGGCGGCCATCTATCTTTTCTATTGCACATTGCAAACTTATGAACCGGACCAAAGATATAAATTGAATGCATGCATATGTCTGTTGCATTGTTTTGTTTGCTCATTGAGCCATGATGTGTGCTTACCCTTTCGACGTCGAATATTTTTAGTTGATGATGCAGGTCCTACAATAGAAGATTATATGAATGATCCAATGTATGGGCATGTTGCGGCGATGGATGCAGAAGCTATGATGGAGTCGCATGATTCGTTGTGCTAGTACAACTCATGCATCTTTGATTAGATTATTTGTTGGATTATTTAGAAGATGTAATTGATTAATTTATTTTATTTTATGTCTTAGTCTTTTGGAGATAATTGGATACTTTATTTATGATATCACTGTTAGATACTCAGTTCATTAATATTAAAGCCTTCCATTATTGTTTATTTACTCTAATTATGATTGTGGATGTATATGGTTTAAGCAAAGGGACACGGCCTATTCGAGATCCTGGTTGAACCATTGGAACATAGACAGTTCATCACACCATTCTTGTTGGTTCAGAATTGAGGTGTGACAACTTGGTATCAGAGCTCTCGGGCTCTGTCTATTAAACCTGTATACTTCCACAAAAGCTTGTGAACTGAGTTAGGATAAAATTTAAAAGCTGTAATAAGAACACACCATAAGCACCTGTGCTGTATGAGACAAAAATTAAGAAAGAGAATAATCTACATATTAGATGAGAAACAAGTTTCATGTATACATCGAATAAAAACAACATATATATCCGAATCAGAGTACGGTCCACAATCCAGACAGTTACTCTATAGTACAAGTAAAAGAAATGAATGCATCATGGAGCTGGAGGTGCTGGAGGAGGAGGTGCCTCACTATCTCGATCATAATCCTTAGCATACACCCTCGTAAGCCAGGCTACCTGAGTCTAGGTCACCTGGAGACTAGCTGCCAGATCGGCCACCCGTTGATCAATCACACGCTGGGCCTCTCAAATCTCACGTAGCAGCCCCATCACGTCATCTGGTGGTGGGTGCAAAGGACCAGCTGAGTGGAAAGGAACCC